>CM071571.1:8530774-8624388 GCA_036426205.1 Ascaphus truei | reverse complement strand
CCTGCGTCCCACCCCTCACTGAACCTCTAATGGCCGCGTCCAATGCCCGCCCCCCCACACCCAAAAACCGCACACCTCTCCATTGGCCTGCGTCCAACACCAATGCCCTAATACTTCCACACTGTCCCACCCCTCACAGTTTGGGAACGCTTTTGCTTTTGCAACACCTATTTTGCTTTTGCAACACCTAATCCTCTAATCCTCAACCTGCTCTGGGGCCACGCTTCACAGCTATCAAAACCTTCACGTCTGCTACCACAGACTGCCGAATCAGGTACAGAATCTACACACAACGCACAAACACAGCACACACAACACATTCACACAACACCAAACACTGCAGACTGCCTCTTCAAACCCCCCCTCCCCTCCCACGCCACACATCTCCCTCCCGCAACCGGACCGCAGGCCGCGGCCCTCCACTCACACACCATGGCAACGATGTCCTCCCCCTCCCCCTATCCGTTACCTCACACGTGTAGCTCCCGCGAACCGCACATCACGCCTCATCTCCTGCCCTCACACAGCTCCCTACCGCAACCAGACCGCGAGGCCCCCTACCCCGCTACACCATGCCACCAATGTCCCCCCCCCTATCCCGCTACCTCACACAGTGTAGCTCCCGCGAACCGCACAGCACGCCTCACATCTCCTGCACCTCACACATCTCCCTACCGCAAACCAGACCGAAGGCCCCCTACCCCGCTACACCATGCCACCAATGTCCTCCCCCCTATCCCGCTACCTCACACAGTGTAGCTCCCGCTACACACCACTCCCCCTCCCTCTACACCACCACTCCCTCCCGCTCCATTCCCTCCCCGCGTGGGAACAGCAGGCTGCCACGCGCGCCTAAGATGGCGGACCCCCTTCCTCCCTCGCGCCCCACTCACCACCTCCCTCTCCATTCCCTCACCGTCCACCACTCACCACCCCTCCCCGTACACACCACTCCCTCCCGCTACACTCAACCTCCCTCCCCGGTCGGGGGAACAGGCTGCCTACGCGGCGCGTAAGATGGCGGACCCCCTCCTTCCCTCCGCTCCACTCCCTCCACTCCTCAGGCTCCACTCCTCCAACCATTTACCTCCCTCCCCTCCCTCTCGCTCCACCTCACCTCCTCCCCCTCCGCTCCACCTACCTCCCTCGCTGTGCGTGGGAACAGGCTGCCACGCTGGCGCGTAAGATGTGCGGACCCCCTTCCTCCCTCGCGGCGCCGAGTTAGAAGATGGCGGCGGGCCGGAAGTACAGGTAGGTTTCGCGTGTGTTGCTCCCCCACCTCCCCCCCACCTGTCGGCCGCCGCCGGCCCCGCACGAAACTGAGAAAGGGCGCATCACGGGTGTGTGTGTGTGTGTGTGTGTGTGTGTGTGTGTGTGTGACACTGCCCCCCCTCTCCTGTCCACTGCCCCCCTCTCCTGTCCACTGCCCCTCCCCCCCACTCCTTCCACTCCTCCCCCTCCCCCCCCTCTCCGTCCCACTGCCCCCCCCTCCTGTCCTCTGCCCCCCCCCCCCTCCTGTCCACTGCCCCCCCCTCCTGTCCCCGTCCCCCCCCCCCTGTCCACTGCCCCCCCTCCTGTCCACTGCCCCCCCCCCCGCTCCTGTCCACTGCCCCCCCTCCTGTCCACCTCCCCCCCTGCCCCCCCCTCCTGTCCACTGCCCCCTCTCCTGTCCCACTGCCCCCCCCTCCCCCCCTCCGTCCACTGCTCCCCCCCTCCTGTCCACTGCCCCCCCCCCCTCCCCCCCCCCCCCTCCTGTCCACTGCCCCCCCCCCCTCCTGTCCCTCCACTACCCCCCCCTACACCCCCCCTCCTGTCCCACTGTCCCCCCCTCCTGTCCACTGTCCCCCCTCCTGTCCACTGTCCCCCCGCTCTGTCCCTGTCCCCCCCTCCGTCCACTGTCCCCCCCCCCTCCTGTCCACTGTCCCCCCCTCCTGTCCACTGTCCACTGCCCCCCCTCCTGTCCACTGCCCCCCCCCTCCTGTCCACTGCCCCCTTCCCCTGCCCCCTCCCTCCTTCCCACCGCCTCCCCCCAGGCCAATGAGAGGTGTGCGGGGGCGGGCATTGGACGCAGGCCAATGAGAGTCAGTGAGGGGTGGGACAGTGTGGCATTGGTGTTGGACGTAGGCCAATGAGAGATGTGCGGGGGCGGGCATGGCCTGAGCCGGAGTGACAGGCCCAAGGTCCAATGCGATTGACCCTTGGGACGCAGACATACAGTGATTTCACAAATATATAGTAGATATAATTATTTATTTAATTCGTTATTGTGGGGCTGGGGTGTGTTTTTTTATTATTGTGGGTAGTGGGGGTGTGTGAAGGGGGCATTAGCCCCAACGGTGGTTGTTTAGGGCTTGCGGGTGGGTAGCGGGAGGCCTTAACCCCTTCAGGACCGTAGCGGTATTAACCGCTACGGTCGTGAAGGGGTTAAGTGCCCCCGCATCCCCCCCGCAAGTCCTAAACTCACACCCAGGGCCAAATACCCCCCTCACCCATCCCCGCTACCCACAATAACGCTGGCACGGTGGGTTAACCCCTTCATTGCCTTAGCGGTTAGCCGCTAAGGTAATGAAGTGGCTTTTAAATGCCTTTTTCCTGCCTCGGATGCATGCCGGGGGGCTCCAGTGCGGGTATCAGCTCCGGAGACCCCCGGCATCAATCACAGGCAGGAAAAAGGGCTGATTTTTCCTAAGTGTCGCCCTTGCCGATGCTTCTCCTTCAGCAAGTTGCCAACTTTAGTTGGCGGGCTGGATTGGCCATAAAATCTCCAATCTGGCCTGCCGATCAGCACCGAAAAGCTGATCGGGGCTTACTGAATTCAGGCGGGAAAAAAAAGTCCCGATAAGTGGCTTATCGGCAGCCGGGTGGCGAAAAAATTTTTTTCGGAAGAAAAGTTGCCGATAATTCCCACTTATCGGGGCTTACTGAATCAGGAGGGCAAAAAACGGCTATAAAATGCCGAAAAAGCCTTATCGGGGCTTACTGCATGAGGCCCTAAGTCCCATACAATCCTGTAGGGCAGGGGTGCTCCACTCCAGTCTTCAACACCCCCAACAGGTCAAGTTTTCAGGATATCCCAACTTCACCACAGGTGGCTCAAGCAGAGGCTCAAACAGGGACAGATTGAGCCACCTGTGCTGAAATGAGGATATCCTGAAAACCTGACCTGTTGGGGAGGCTTGATGACTGCAGTTGAGCCCGCCTGCAGGAGGGAGCAGGTTGTGTGTTTGTTTTTACAGATGCTGATAATTCAGGTGCCTTTTAAAAGTGCCAATTCTGTCTGGTGATATTGGAGCTGCAAAGAAACCGAAAGTATTTTCCTAAACAGGAACTTCTCGAGCTTTTGTAATGTTACTTGTATTGTTTGAGCTGTATTAACCCTGCAATGATCTCCTGGATCGAAAGGAGCTTGAAACACATCGGCTTCTTTTGAAAAATGTTCTGTTATATCTCCTTTGCTCGGCTGTAATGCGTTACAGACTCCTCTGCCGGCAAGGGGATCAATTTGGTGAAATTGTGATTGTATATTAATATTGTTATCTTCAGGTCTATTCAATCCTGTTGTTATCCTGCAGAGGTATCAGTTTCTAAAAAAAAAATAGAATTCATCCTAGGGGCATAACAGCCGCCACCCCCATTCCCATAAATTATTCTACGGACTCATTATAATTATTATTACTATTAATTGTTATTTTATTTATTAATTAGACAATGTATGACCTCAAATAAAAAGATGAAAACTAGGGTAAAAAGTGTTTGTAAATAAAGCATTGGAAGGGATAGATGGTTACAAAATATATAGTATTCTGTAATTATAAGTCACCTTTCCATTTCCATTTGGGGTAATTACCTGCGTAAGATACATTTTTGAGTAAAATTAACAAACACATATAAAACCACACTAGCCAACATGCAAAAGCCCTAGCAGGGAGTGGCAGATCTCTTTATACTGACACATATTGGGATGACTTTTATGAATAGATTGTACTGGCAAAGTGATTCCTGTCTCAGCTGAGCAAGAACTCCCTGGGACATATCTGGGGTTGGTACTGCGGTGTAGCTGTTGGTCAGTGTGAATGAATTGTTTCTGAGCATGCAGCACATAATCTTGGTTCTCCTTAAGCAGCGTGCAGCCTGTTACACGCGGCAGGAACGAGGTCGTGATTAGTCTTCCTGTGTGGGGTTTTATTTCTGACGAGTGGGCATAGAATGGATGTCCTGTTTCATCTTGCAGAAAATATTATGCAGAATGGTGAAAGAATTCTCCAGTGTGCATTTCTAACACCATCCGTGTCAGAGGGGTAAAGTGTACACCGCACTGTGCCATAGGAAGGGTACAGCCCTCCAGTAAAAATGTAAAGCATTGGTGAGTGTTACTATATAATCTAACGCTTATGTAACGGAGAAAGCAGAGGCCCGCCTGCTTTAATATACGCAGCCTTTGATTACCTTATATTGAAAACTAATTACCTAAGTTGCCGATCGATATGTTCTCATGTGATCGGTCAGCAAAGATCCAGCTTCCTGCGGTTCACTAAATGGCTACATTTCAGTTTCAATCATTCCTGCAGTGAGTGTAACACAGCAGCTACAATGTATCCTTGTATTACTAAAGTAACAGTATCTATTGTTACAGTTTGCAGCTCAAACTGATGGGAGTATTGTCAACATATTATCACACACAGGAAAGTGTTGCAAAGATCTTGCACTGCTGGGGAGGTGGGCTAAAGCCTGCTATAGAAATCAAAGGATACTCAGTGTATTAAAACTCATAAAAAATGTCAGAACTGATTTATTTTAAAAAGAAAACACATGTAGATTATTTCTTGGATTGCTCCTTTAAGCTCCTGCTTTACTTAGCAACATATATTGTAGTTGCAGTAAGTAAAAGCACTCAGCCGCATAACACCATTTTAACAGGTTTTTTTCAGAGTTGAAATTATGTTTAATAGTTTTGGAAACCTGAAACTTTAGCTCATTGAGCAGTGACCAGTAATATCACTCTGTAGCTTAAAGGTAACCCTGCCTTTGAAGCGTATGAACCGGGTTAAAATCCCAGTGTCGGCTCTCCGTGTGACATTGGGCGAGTAATTTCATCTCTGCGCGCCCCGCGCCATCGTGTTGGTAAAATATAATATTAAAAAAACCAAAATAACAACAGTTGAGTAAAGGAAGGAGATTTTACCCCCTTTGTGTCCGCAGGAGATTGTAATGCCTTGCAAGGAAACACCCGCCCTGGATTAAAGTGCATCACGGGGTCATAATCAGAAGATGTGGCAAAGGTCCGCAGTGGTACTATCAGCGTACATGTAAAAAAAGAGTGCGCACTTGTGAAAGTGTGCGAATGCACAGACATTTAGTAACTGTGGAGCCTGCTCATATCAAGGCTTCAAGGCGGGGGAGGGGGGAGCACAGGGACATCCATCCAGGGCCCGGAGCTGGAGGGGGGCCTGCCCAGCGGTCCCAACACAGAAATTAGATCCTGCCGGTAGTCGGGCCCAACTTTCACTCTCGGCCACCTGGGTGTTTCCCCCCACCTCCCCTGCCCCCTCTCCACCGCCGGGTAGGGCCCAGATGGCCGACACACATCCCGCTCCCCAAGTAGGGCAGAAGGTCTAGGAGTGAGAAAAAGGAGGGGGGAAGTCAAGAATGAGAGTGGGGGGGGGGGGATTTGCATGGCTGCCGACAGGGGGGGCTGGGAGTGGACCCCTCCCCGCCCACTCAACAACCAGGGGCCCGGGTGGAGGCCCTAGCACTGGGCCTCAGGAAAGTTATGGGCGACTCTTGCACTTGGGTAGCGTAATAACAAGGATCTATTCTATACGCCTTTTGTAATGTCGCTAATGCCCATTTATCCCTTAAGGGGCTAAATCAAAATGTTTTATTAAATAGCTGGCCTGAGACAATAAGGAAGAATTATACCAAGCTTTTATTAAGGTTAATTTGGAACGCATTTAACATAGAATCCCATTATTACGATGTTATCCTCTCGGGAACATCGCCACCCTGCCTTTAGTGCTCAGCTGGGCAGTTCTGTACAGTATACAGGAGACATCACAATATACTTGGTGCTCTGTTAAAGTTTGAATTAATTTTTCCCGTGGGTTATTTTTTTTTTTTTTTTTTTCACATTCTAATTTTCAACCAAATGAGACATCTGTTTCGGAGAAGAAAGATTTGCAATGGTTGCCATGGCAACCATCATTCTGTATGAAATATATTCCAATAGTTACCTTAGCAGAGAGAAGGAAATTTCAGACAGCGACAGAAGCGTCAGACTGCTAGCACGGACTCTTAATAATCAGACTTTTGTATACCTACCAGGTATTTCTTCCTTAGAACCCCATACAGATACATTGATATTATGTATATATTAATTTGGGAGAAGGCGGGTGCCTAACCCTTTGCACGGAGTTGTATTCCTCTAAAATGTCATGGTTTTTTTTATCATCCAATCATATCATAGTTGACTTAGTAAATATCTCAACCCATCACTGCCCATGTTTGCGATGCCCTGACTTCGTATTCATTAAGAGATGATAGTCATTCACTTGGCCCGATGTAGCCCTGTGTGTGTGTGTGCGTCTGTGTGTGATCACACACTGTGACACTGCCCCCCTGGCAGGTTCCTCTCCAACGTGACTGTGATGCACATGAGAGCAGCCAATAATAACAGCTGTGCAAGAGGAGGGACTAAGGGGAGAGGAGCCTTTAAGAAAAGGAAAGGCCGCCATGTTAGCTTAGATCTGCGCGGACCTGACACAGCAGGTTCATTTGGGGACTATAGAGAGAGTCGCGCGTGTGCAGAGAGAGTCGCACGTGTGCAGAGAGAGTCGCACGTGTGCAGAGAGAGTCGCACGTGTGCAGAGAGAGTCGCACGTGTGCAGAGAGAGTGCACGTGTGCAGAGAGAGTGCATGTGGCACGCGGTGACAGGAGCTGAGAGCTACAGTTCCAGAGAGGAAAAAGAGATCACGCAGCGCTGAACGGGACGTCACCGGCTATACAGACACAGTGGGACCGAAGCACCTTTCTGAAGAACAGACCTGCAACAGGTTCAGTACAACACGAGCTCGCACCGTGTGCCGGCACCAACATAAACCAGCATACCCAGGTTTGGGTGGCTACTACCCCGCTGACTCACACCCACACAGCGATATTTGGGGAATGTGTTGTATTTGTGTACAGTGTGTAGTTATCCTCTGATGAGGGACACAAGGTGCCTGAGTTTAATAAGTGTATAGTAAACTAAGCGAATTACCCATACTGTGTTTGTATTATTCCTGCTGTCTGACCATAGGCCACATGTGGTACAGTAAGTGACAGGGACTCAGGCACCAGCCTCAGCGACAGTACTGACACATCTGCTTAAAGAAGCATATGAATAGCACTGGGGATAATCATGGACACATGATACATAAAGCTTGGCCCCCTGCAGCCGCACTTACCAGAACTCACTCCTACTGTCTCTGTACGTTCTCCCTACCTACCAATTAGATTGTAAGCTCCTCGGGGCAGAGACTCCTTCCTTAATGTTACTTTTACAGTATGTCTGAAGCACTTATTCCCATGATCTGTTATTTATATTATTTGTTATTTATATGATATGTATTACTACTGTGAAGCGCTATGTACATTTATGGCGCTATATAAATAAAGACATACAATACAATACAATACTAAGTCTGAGAGATAAAAGCAGAGGGGTTACACCATCAGTGGCTTTGAACCTCTTTGCTGCCAGAGGTAAGGCTTTGCAGCAATCAAACACAAGAATTCTACCTCATGGTGTTGATGTTTTGTAGGCTGTGTCTTTTTGTTGGACCCTGCACCAGGGTGGGTTCGGGTACAGGGCGGGTTCGGGTACAGGGCGGGTTCGGGTACAGGGCGGGTTGGGGTACAGGGTGGGTTGGGGTACAGGGCGGGTTCGGGTACAGGGCGGGTTCGGGTACAGGGCGGGTTCAGGTACAGGGCGGGTTCGGGTACAGGGCGGGTTCGGGTATGGGTACAGGGTGGGTTCGGTTACAGGGTGGGTTCAGGGCTGTGTTGTAGAGGCAGACACTCACGCAGAGGCTTAAAGTCAGCAACTCTTCGGAGAAGCCTTTATTGCAGCCCAGACATATTTACAGGACTTAAAAACTCCAAATAATGTAGCTGAAGCTACCTGGCATATCCCGTCTACATGCTCTGTCTGAGCCTTAGGCTTCGTCCCGGGTGGCCATGACTGCGTGCGCACAGCACACAAGGCACAGCACTCTATGGGGCAGGCCCCAGTCGGCGTGTGTGCGTGGGCGCACAAGGTGCGATGCGCCACCTCTTTTGCCAAATTCACCCCAAGGTCAGACTGTGCAATGCTCAGAGAAATTGCAAAGAACCCAAGAGTTACATCTCAGACTCTACAGGCATCAATTAGCATGTTAAATGTTATTAAAGTTCATGACAGTACAATTAGAAAAAGACTGAACAAGTATGGTTTGTTTGGAAGGGTTGCCAGGAGAAAGCCTCTTCTCTCTAAAAAGAACATGGCAGCGCGGCTTAGGTTTGCAAAGTTGGATCTGGACAAACCACAAGACTTCTGGAACAAAGTGGAGATGTTTGTCCATAATGCACAGCACCACGTTTGGTGAAAACCAAACACAGCATATCAGCACAAACACCTCATACCAACTGTCAAGCATGGTGGTGGAGGGGTGATGATTTGGGCTTGTTTTGCAGTCACAGGACCTGGGAACCTTGCAGTCATTGAGTCGACAATGAACTCCTCTGTATACCAAAGTATTCTAGAGTCAAATGTGAGGCCATCTGTCCAACAGCTAAAGCTTGGCCGAAATTGGGTTATGCAACCGGACAATGATCCCAAGCACACCAGCAAATCTACAACAGAATGGCTGAAAAAGAAAAGAATTAAGGTGTTACAATGGCCCAGTCAAAGTCCAGAACCCAACCTGATTTAAATGCTGTGGCGGGACCTTAAGAGAGCTGTGCATAAACAAATGCCCACAAACCTCAATGAACTGAAGCAACGTTGTAAAGAAGAGTGGGCCAAAATTCCTCCACAACGATGTGAGAGACTGATAAAGTCATACAGAAAACGATTACTTCAAGTTATTGCTGCTAAAGGTGGTTCTACAAGCTATTGAATCATAAGGTATACTTAGTTTTTCACATGGCTTCTCCATTAGGCTTTATTTTTGTTAAATAAATCATGACACGGTGTAATATGTCATGTGTGTTGTTCATCTGAGGTTGTATTTACCTAATTTTAAGACCAGCTAAGGAACAGATGATTGTTATTATGTCCTGACATGTAAAACCATAGAATTCAAAGAGGGTGTACTTTCTTTTTTATACAACTGTACATACAGGACAGACAGACAGACATATAGGACAGACAGACATACATACATATAGGACAGACAGACATACATACATACAGGACAGACAGACATACATACATATAGGACAGACAGACATACATACAGGACAGACAGACATACATACATACAGGACAGACAGACATACATACATACAGGACAGACAGACATACATACAGGACAGACAGACACAGACAGACATATTGTGACAAGGTATCTTCCTTGTCTCTAATCCAAATTTCTTTCAGGCGTAAAGAATGTGTGAAGGTACGTAATGTATCAGATGACTTGACTGAAAGTCAGGCTTTCTGTCCTAACCGACAAATATGGTGCTGGCCCTTTAACTGAGCAAACACAAATACAAGAACACAAGAGAATGCCGGGTCACACTGCAGCACTAACTAACCCACTGCCTGGTGTTAACTAAACTACCAGCTCAGTCCAGCTACTCTGGGACACGGGTCAAAATATACACAAAGCACAGAAAGTTCTGCTTTTACATTTGAAGTTCAATGGAATCGTCCCTAACCGGGAGCCTGGGAGTCTCCCCTCCCTGCTCCCCCTCCTCTCCCCTCCCATCCTCTCCTCTCCCCTCCCCTCGCTGCTCTCCCTCAGTCTTATTTGACACAGTCGCAAACAGAAAATAGTGCAGTGACTAAAAGGACTCTTTTCTATGACATAGATATTAGCAGAGGTGTTTTATCACCATACCTGGAAGCGTGAGCCATAGCTGTGTACCTTTTGATTGACATATTAGTGATAATATGTTATTTGGCTTATGGTGAATGAGAGCCTTGGGGTTAATCTACTGCAGGGGTTATCCTTAGGGAGAGGGAGTGGCTCAGTGAGTAAAGACACTGACTGGCACTGAGTTTGAAGCATGGGTCATTTGATTTCCCAATTTATGATCCCTGAAGTGAAGTCTCTTACGAAAGCTGGATAATTGACATTATCTTTACAATAATATTGGCAAGAAAAAAAGGGACAATTTCTTCGTGCTTATGTACACTCTCTTTAAAGTACCCTACATTTGCTTTTTCTTTTAAAAATAAAATGTAATTTGTTTTATTCTTTATAACCTTCACATCATCTACGTATCCATCCCAGTAGAGTGACTATGCTTGTATGTAGCTAAACACATATGCTTTTCCTGACAGGCAGCCATGGTTTTACGGGTGGGGATTTAACCTTCCTCGGGGTCAAGCTCTACTAGATAAGTGGAACCTTATACCAGAAGCTACAGACATCCTTATAACACATGGACCGCCTCTTGGTAAGAAGACAGATGAATCAAACTATTATACTTTATTGATGAGTTGTAGTCAAACTAAGCTTGGAATCATAATCAAATGTGTGAAGCATATACTGTATATCTTCAATTCTAGAACAGAATGGATTAATCTACTGCAGGGGGGCTCAACTCCAGTCCTCATGCCCTCCCCCCCCCCCCAACAGGTCAGGTTTTCAGGATATCCCTGCTTCAGCACAGATGGCTCAATCAGTCCCTGCTTCAGCACAGGTGGCTCAATCAGAGGCTGAATCTTTGACTGGGCCTCTGATTGAGCCACCTGTGCTGAAGCTGTGATATCCTAAAAACCTGCCTTGTTGGGGGGAGGGGCAGGGGACTTGAGGACTGGCATTGAGCACCCCTGATCTGCTGCATAGCATTGTTCTTTGCATTTGAAATCTAGCAGCTGCTACAAAAACAGATGATAGAAATGGAAGGATGCACTGACACCAGTAAGCATTCATTGTATAGAACGTGCACACACCAATTATGACTGCATTTACTGTATGTAAATGATGCTGGAGAAATTACATAGCATTGACATGCCTTTAGCATATTGTTAGGTTTAATGTCTTCACTGCCAGAAGAGTCTGCAATAGACTTGCAATGTGTTACTGACACTGGTTTAAGAACACTACTGTTCCACCTAATAATAATAATAATAATAATAATAGCATGTTCTTGTATAGCGCTGCTAGTTTTACGTATCGCTTTACAGAGACATTTTGCAGGCACAGGCCCCTGCTCCGTAGAGCTTACAATCTATGTTTTTGGTACCTAAGGCACAGGTTCCCCTGCTTCAACCAGTGCCAGTCAGTGTCTTTACTCACTGAGCCGCTCCTTCTCATCTCAAAGAACACTATGTTTTTAAAGCTGATAACAAAGTAAGCTAATCATTTTGATAAATCAGTATGCCGTCTTCATAAAGAGAAGACTTTTAAGGACGAATATAAATTAGATGCTGTAAATGGGGAGGTGTCAGTATTTACATAGTCCATTGCCCCCATGTATGTATATCTTTATTTATTTAGACATCAGGTGAGGGAATAAATGCAGTAGATGGCACTGCTTGGCCACATTTGTTGGTAGGAGTGACCGTGGGACAGTAGCCATGAGTCCAGGCTATTGGGAGGCTTCTTTTAAGAGAGGTGAGTTTTAAGGTTAGTTGGTATTAAACTAGATAGGTTAAAACCATTATCAGGGAGGGAGGAGGAGGCAGGGAGGCGTGGGCGAGTAGTAGTCCGTTTTCTTCATATTCTGTCCATGTTTCATGGTATCATAACGTGAAAGTCACACGAGTGGCTCACCTGACATGAACAACAAGCACAGGCTTTTCCCCTTCATTGTCACAATCTGAATGTGGTTGAGTCAGCGTTCATGAGCGTTTTTACTTGATCAGTTCTCCTACTCCTGTGCTTATCCTGTTTTCCATCCCTCATTCCTGTATTAGAAATATTAGGCACTACATAATCCAACACCAATTTACAGGATGAAGAATACTGGTGAAATAATTCTATATCTCTATCGTATCAATAATCCATGAAATATTGTGTTCTTGTTTAAGGATTCTTAGATTGGGTCCCCAAGAAATTGCAACGAGTCGGCTGTGTGGAATTATTAAACACAGTCCAGAGGAGGATACAGCCAAGGCTTCATGTTTTTGGTCATATCCATGAAGGTAGGTAATGTTATTTATACCTCTCATCTTTTATTGATGTATTGAATATCCAGCTGGTATTTCATCAAGAAAACAAAATAGAAGACCGCTGTGCTTATTATATGTCATAGAACACACATAGTTTAAAAAATAAAGTAGCTAGCTAGTCCTGTTTCCTCGTCTCTCCCACCATGAACATGCTACAGTATATGTTAATAGAATGGGGTCTTATACAATAAGCTCGGAGACTCCTATTGACTTTACAGGAAGTTTTTAAATGGGAGTTTTCGACAATTGGAGCATAGTGAATAAGTCCCTAAGTATCTGTCTCCCAAGCTTTAGCAAACAGCTCTAAGGGTGGGCGAGTTCTCTGAGGTTGTGGTTTTAATTGTAAAAAAAATTGTTTTGGACTTTTTCTTTTTTAATTATGGTGGGAAAAAAATCAAAATAAGCAAGAACATTTTTTTTTAGCAAACTTTTCGAACTTCAACAAAACGTTTCCCTAGTTTCTAAAAACAAATAAATGAACAAACAAAAAAACGAACCCGGGAGATGACCCTTTCGAATTTCACCCATATTCGAGAGTTCATTCCAAATCTCGACTCACACTTTCCGAATGAACTTCGAAGTTTGCGATGTTTGGATTTCGAATGGGCGAACCTGCCAACCCTTACTATGTTTCACTAGGTTTGTTTTAAATAAAAAGTGCTTTCTTTTCACATATTTCTTCTCGTTTTAGTTTATACCACATTAATATTATATAACACATTAACATATGTAGAATTGTAATCCCCTTTGGCAATGAAGAGGTTCTAACACCTGAATCTCAGATAGTTTTATTTATTTATTTATAAAATATTTTACCAGGAAGTAGTACATTGAGAGTTACCTCTCGATTTCAAGTATGTCCTGGGCACAGAGTTAGGACAAATAATACATGGTTACAAATAGTTACATAAATGAACAGGGTATACATAATATACAAGACATTACACATGCACAGTTAAAGAAAATATATATTATGGGCGTATGTAACAGTTACAGACCAGATTAAAATGTGAGACAGCCTTAGATTTGAAAGAACTTAAACTGGTGGTGGATGTGAGAGTCTCTGGTAGGTTGTTCCAGTTTTGGGGTGCACGGTAAGAGAAGGAGGAGGAACGGCCGGATACTTTGTTGAGCCTTGGGACCATGAACAGTCTTTTGGAGTCAGATCTCAGATGATAGGTGCTGCATGTGGTAGGGGTGAGGAGCTTGTTCAGATAGCTGGGTAGCTTGCCCATAAAGAATTTGAAGGAAAGACAGGAAAGGTGCGCCTAGATTCGAGCGATGACCAATCTAGTTCTTGTCCTAGCAATAGATGAGATCATGCAGGGTTCATACGTAAGGCCCCTCCCACCCCATTTTTATATGCTTCAAATTATAGTACTATATACTTTGACACCACTGAGAAATGTGCCGTGTGCATAGAATGTTTGAGAATTGGCACATGGCATAATTATATTAACTCCTTCAATGCTACATGGGCCTCCAGCAGGTTACGGTGGGCGGTGAGGAGTGGGAGAAGATGTTTACTTCTGTTCTGAATATATTTTCTTTGCGATGTAGGTTATGGCGTTATGGCAGATGGAACAACGACCTATGTGAACTCTTCCGTATGCACGGTCAATTACCAACCCGTAAACCCTCCAATAGTTATCGACTTGCCAACGCCGAGGACAACGTGATTGCAGGGAAACCTACATCAGCTGGTTCACAAACACAACCGACTTCGCATTCTAACGTACTCCTATGCTGAAGAGGCCAGCAGTATATCCCCAGGAAGTGCCCTGCCCGTCCTACAACGAAAAAGGTTACGCCTTTTAGTGAATACATAAAATAACAGAGCGGCAGAGACATTTTAAGGGTCTTTTGATCAAAGTTTCCAGACTGTAAAACTGGCACAAAACAACATTTGATTATCCGAACAAAAAAAAATGTAATTAAAAGCAAAAATATTTTTTTTCACTTTGATAAAGCGTGTGCGTTTCTCTGCGCGGTTATTATGGCAATTTGCGGCTGGAAGACTTTGATAAAGGAGCCTCCCTAGATGCTAATATTGTCCAAGGAGATGGTAAAGTTAGTTACCGCCGTGACTATAACCATCACGTCATCAGATATTTACAAAATAAAAAGCAGAATCGCTCGCACTTAGGAAGGAAATCACTGGCTGCCGCTTTGAAACAGATTTCCACGGGTTGATGATCCTGCCGAGACGTTGTTTTTCCTTTGTTTACAAAGCCCAGGGACTTGAATAAAAAAAAATTAAACGAGACCAACCATGCTTGCCTCGTAAAACAGGGGTGCTTAACTTAAATCCTCAAGACCCCTCAACAGGTCAGGTTTTCAGGATATCCCTGCTTCAACACAGGTGGCTCAATCAGTGGCTCAGTCGAAGACTGCTTCAGCACAGGTTTCCTAAACCTGTCTCGGCATCAACCCTGCTGAAATTCCTCTCCTGGCTTCCTATCAAATCCCGTATCACACACTCAATTCTCCTCCTCACTTTTAAAGCTTTACACTCTTCTGCCCCTCCTTACACCTCAGCCCTAATTTCTCGCTATACACAAACCAGACTCTTGCGTTCTGCTCAAAGATGTCTTCTCTCTACCCCTCTTGTATCTAAAGCCCTCTCCCGCCTTAAACCCTTCTCACTGACTGCCCCACACCTCTGGAATGCCCTTCCCCTCAATACCCGACTTGCACCCTCTCTATCCACCTTTAAGACCCACCTTAAAACACACTTGCTGTTGGCTGATACTTTAAACTGTATACATAAAGCTTGGCCCCCTGCAGACACATTTACCAGAATGCCCTCCTACTGTCTCTGTACGTTGTTCCTACCATCCAATTAGATTGTAAGCTCTTCGGAGCAGGGACTCCTTTTCCTAAATGTCACTTTTATGTCTGAAAGCACTTATTCCCATTATGTATTATGTTATTTATATGATTATCACGTGTATTACGGCTGTGAAGCGCTGTGTACATTAATGGCGCTATATAAATAGACAGACATACGGGTGGCTCAGTCGAAGACTGCATCAGCACAGGTGGCTCAACTGTTTTAAACTCAACATGGTTAAAACAGAGCTCCTCATACTTCCTCCCAAACCTGGCCCTACTACCTCCTTCCACATTACTGTTGGAACTACGATCATTCACCCAGTAGCCCAAGCACGCTGCCTAGGGGTCACACTCGACTCCTGTCTCACATTCGCCCCTCACATTCAAAACATTTCTAAAACCTGTCGCTTCTTCCTCCGCAATATAACAAAGATACGCCCTTTCCTCTGTTGCTCGACTGCTAAAACTCTGACTCAGCCCTCATTCTCTCCCGTCTTGATTACTGTAACCTCCTGCTGTCCGGCCTTCCTGCCTCTCACCTGTCTCCCCTACAATCTATCCTAAATGCTGCTGCCAGAGTCACGCTACTCTTTCCGAGATCTGTCTCCGCATCTCCCCTCATGAAATCCCTCTCCTGGTTTCCGATCAAATCCCGTATCTCACACTCCATTCTTCTCCTCACTTTTAAAGCTTTACACTCTTCTGCCCCTCCTTACATCTCAGCCCTAATTTCTCGTTATGCACCATCCAGACTCTTGCGTTCTTCTCAAGGATGTCTTCTTTCTACCCCCTTTGTATTTAAAGCCCTCTCCCGCCTTAAACCTTTTTCACTGACTGCCCCACACCTCTGGAATGCCCTTCCCCTCAATACCCGACTAGCACCCTCTCTATCCACCTTTAAGACCCAACTTAAGACACACTTGCTTAAAGTAGCATATGAATAGCACTGTGGATATTCGGAACACATGATACATAAAGCTTGGCCCCCTGCAGACGCACTTACCAGAACTCCCTCCTACTGTCTCTGTACGTTCTCCCTACCTACCTATTAGACTGTAAGCTCCTAGGGGCAGGGACTCCTCTTCCTTAATGTTACTTTTATGTCTAAAGCACTTATTCCCATGCTCTGTTATTTATATTATCTGTTATTTATTTGATTACCACGTGTATTACTACTGTGAAGCGCTATGTACATTAATGGCGCTATATAAATAAAGACATACAATACAATACAATACAGGTGGCTCAACCACCTGTGCCGATGCAGGGATATCCTAAAAACCTGGCCTGTTGGAGGGGTCTTGAAGACTGGAGTTGAGAACTCCCTGTTGTAAAGTATTCCCAAGGCTTTTTCCAGTCTCCCAATCACCACACGTATTTAAACTGCAACTATCAAGATTCAGGATGTGGACATGAACACGAGCACGTTAAATACAAACGGAATCTTTAGTATTCTTTGTCTTCTTTGCTTTGTACGGTGGAGGGTTTTTGCCTTTTTGTGCCTGGTTTGCAAAGCACAGAACATATATTTGTTATTGGTATGAATATTGTACTATATCCGACTGAATGCAATGTTGCCATTTTGAGTTGTATATGTTCTTTTTTTTTTCTATTATGTTTTACATAAATAAAATGACCTTTCGGGGCAATATGTGACAGACGTTTGCTAATTTTCAGAATTAAATTATCTTGTACAGTATACAGCACTAGAAGCATCAAACAACAGTTATTATGGCTTCTGAAAAATAACTTACCTCCGTGATGAGTAGTTTGTATATTAATTACATAACCCAGGAGTTCTCAACTCCAGTCCTCAAGACCCCTCAACAGACCAGGTTTTAAAAAAAATATCCCTGCTTCAGCACGGGTGGCTCAATCAGTTCCTGCTTCAGCACAGGTGGCTCAATCACAGGCTCAGCCTTCGACTGAGCCACTGATTGATCCACCTGTGCTGAAGCTTGGATATCCCGAAAACCTGGGGAGGCTTGAGGACAGGAGTTGAGCCCCCCCCTTGACACAACCCACGTTTGTCAGTTATTTTCACTTAAAAAAAAATCTTAAATAATAGCTAATCACATTCTTTGCCGTCTAGACTCATTCACGCAGTATAAACTGCATTTAATAGACATTTCAAGCTGCAAATACGGAGGTAAAAACAGCCAGGGTATAAAGTTTTTGAAAAACCCAATGAACCTGGTGCGTTTTTTTGCCCCACCCCAGTTATTGTTAAATGGTTTCTTTTTGTTTTAACATGATGCTCATGCCAAGACTCATTTAAAGTCTGGGAAATAATTATTATATTACTTATGAGCACAGTCACATGTCTAAGACAAGTCTGCAACCTGGCTCTCCCCATTATCTCTTAGCATGCAGTGCTTCCACTGCAGCCAAGGATTCTGGGTAATGGTATGCAAATGAGCACAGAGGAACCAATTACCAAACTCTTCTGGCTACAATGTCAGTTGCACAAAAAGTGAAGGATCGGCACCGTGGTAATGTCCCTGCTTTGGAGCCGATAAACCTGGCTTGAATCCCAGTATCAGCGCTACTTGTGACCTCGGGCAAGACACTTTATCTCCCTGGGCCTCAGGTGAGCGCCATTGAGTCAACGCATGGAAAATATTTTAACTGTTGTACATTCGTCTTTAAGAAAAAATTCTTTCCATTCCCATTGACAGCGGAAAGAAAGCGCATCAGGATTAGCAAATCAATGTGATTACTTTATTATACCGACAGACCAAAATAAATATTTGGTATAAAAAGTCTGACCCATCCAGGTGACACTGATATTCTCCTGGGATTCTGCATCTGCGAAACTGTGTACAACACACATCCATGAATAACACCGGGAGGTAGCTGCTGCTGGCAGAATATTAACGCTTCAACACATGTTGGGTTAAGCTTCATCAGGATTTTGATTGAAACTTTTCATTGAAGCTTTTGCCAGCGCCGGCAATGCAAGAACATCAACTCATGAGGCGTTCGGCGTAACTATACCTCGATTTGCGAGAGTTTGGGCACCTGAAGAGTTTCTCAAGTGTAAGAGAATATTTGTGATTCTTTGTTGCAATGAATGTGTCTCCTTGGCTTGTTTTTCCTGTTATACTTTCTTCCTGTGGGGACTGACTGTTTCAATGGAAATTTCAGGATAGAAGAATAATTCAAGGCTGCATCACTGCTACGTTTAATGATTTAGTTCTTCATGTTAAGGCAATTTTAGCACCAACAGAGGCATACAGTACATATGATTTAACATTTTGTATGTACTATCCATATAACAGACAATTAAATTGGTGCTCGTGTGAACATTGGAGCTCCGTATCAGCAACTGAGAAGTGTCTAATGATAATTCTAATAACTTTATTTCATATAGCGCTTTTCTCCCAATGGGCGCGTCACAATTACAGTATAGTGTGCGGTATGCAGCACAGGAATTTTACAGGCACCGTCCCTGCCCAGATAAGCTTACAATCTATGTTTAAATGATTTCACATAGATCTGCCAAGGAATTTTATGCCATCTTATTTATTTTATTTATTCATAAAATGTTTTACCAGGAAGTAATACATTGAGAGTTACCGCTCGTTTTCGAATATGTCCTGGGCACAGAGTTAAGATGACAAATAATACATGGTTACAAATACATAGTTACAAAAGTGAACAGGGTATACATTATATACAAGACATTGTATGCAGTTAGAGATAATATATATTATAGGCGTATGTAACAGAGACCAGATTAAAATGTGAGAGCATTCATTTTGAAAGAACTTACACTGGTGGCGGCTGTGAGAGTCTCCGGTAGATTGTTCCAGTTTTGGGCTGCACGGTAAGAGAAGGAGGAACGGCCGGATACTTTGCTGAACCTTGGGACCGTGAACAGTCTTTTGGAGTCAGATCTCAGGTGGTAAGTGCTGCGTGTGGTAGAGGTGTGGAGCTTATATGTCCCACAGGTGAAGGAGCGAAAAGGGACGAACTAGTGCAGATTATACATTCCATGATAACTGTATGTGAGCCTTTAAACTGACCCTTATCTCAGGGGTGCACAGTAGTTCTCCCCTGCGCCCCCCTGCTCGCGCTCCCCCGCCCCCCCCCCTCGGCTCCGGTGTTCAGACGTCACGTGACCCCGCGGCGTCATTTGATGCCGCGTTGCCATGGCGACACATCGCCAGAAGCCGTCTCAGCCAAGGTAAGAGCCCTTACGGAGGCCCTCGCTGCTCCCCACGGCATTTAATTTAGGCGCCTTCGGGAAGAGCACGGGGGCATCTATAAGTGCCGCACCCCCCCAGAAAATCTCACGCCCCCCAGTTTGCGCACCCCTGACCTAAGCCCGTGTATTTCTCCACATACCCACTCACACTAAGATGGCACTGTTGTTTTATACCTTGACACTGGGAAAAGTATGTTCAATATTTGACCAACTTTATACTGTATATAGCCCAGTCTGTTTCATTATTTTAATGTAGATTGAGTTACCTAGTAGACATAATGCACAATGCAAAATCCTAATTAAAAACAAAAACGGAGAAATCAATATTTCTAACACCCCTTTAACCCTTGCGTTGCTGACTATTGCAGCCCTGAAATGCTTAAAATGCACATTTTGGAAATTCTATCGCTACGCAAAAATCCGGTTAATTCTCCGGATATATTTTACTATCAATCGGACAATCCTGAAAATGGATTGGAAGCAATGCTATGGTATATCTATTCTGTATTACATAAACTCAAACTCCTGATCTTTCCCCAACCTTATTTTATTTTACAAACAATATTTTCAAAACACCAGCGTTCTCTTGCAGAGAACTTGACACAATACACAGTTTATTTGGTGCGTTACCCTTTCTTTTCCTGTTAAAATCCCGTCCCATAAAAAAAAAAAAAAAAACACGCAGATCATATAATACTTGGGTGAAAAAAGGCCACTGCAATTTTATTATTATTCCAACCTGTCGCCACTGAGAAAATACACCCTCAGAACCCTTGGTCACTGCCAACTACTAACCACGGAATCTTACGTCACAACCCCAAGCCGCCCACCAGCCATGCAGCCCACCAGTCATGCAGCCCACCAGCCACGAGTCATGCAGCCCACCAGTCATGCAGCCCACCAGCCACCAGTCATGCAGCCCACCAGTCATGCAGCCCACCAGCCATGCAGCCCACCAGCTTGGTGAGCACACCCCCATTTAACCCCACCCTGCTGGGTCCTAGCCCATGGAGTATCACCCTTCACAATATCAATCAGTTACCACCAACTAAACACTCCCACCTACCTAGGGAGTCCCCACCTCATTGGCAAGGACCATCACTCCCCTGTGACAACCCCCCCCCCCCCTCTTTTTTTATTATTTTTAACAATCTTAAAAATAGCGCAGAGAGAAGTAACAAATGAATGCGTCTCGGTGCGCCAATGTAAAGACCGTTTCGATGTGTTCTGCGTCACGCGCAACAACTTTCTTCTTTTTTTTTTGTACTGAGGAAAAGATGATGCTGGGCCAGTCCTCAAGCCCCCCCTGCCCCCCCCCCCCCCCCAACAGGTCAGCTTTTCAGGGTATCCCAGCTTCAGCACAGGTGGCTCAATTGATTGAGCCACCTATGCTGAAGCAGGGGTCATGTCTGGTTTTGCCCCCGGTGGATCACGGGAGTGAGTTGAAGCTGGACAGACTGACCATTGATCAGCAGGACAATCCCAATCAGTGCAGTCTCATTTGCTTTTTTGTAGCCTGGAAACCTGACCTGTTGGTGGCCCATGGGGACTGGAGTTACCCACAGCTGTGCTGGAGGATGGGTTAGAGGTGGAGATTGGAGGTTGTCGATGGCGCACGTATGCAAGTAATACGTCTAAAAACAAATTGCATGCATTCACCCCTTTTGTGCCCTGGAAATGCGTTAAAATTGTCAACGTTTTCTTGGCGTAGACTACAAGTGCGAGAAGATACAAACAGTCCTACTGCATTCAAAGGTGTGAAAGTGGCCCAGACTATTCACAGAATAACATGTGCTCCAAACGTACAGATGTAGCAAGACTTAGGCTAGGTCCCTGGTGCCTGCTGCAGCACGCGCTATGGGGAGCGCTGCAGGGACAAGAACCGCCCCTCAATGGGGCCGGCCCCACTAGCTATCCCGGCGTGCAATTTGCCACCACGATGCACCAACAGATTTTCGGAATACTAGGAAATTGTATTCAGAACTGGCGACGGAGCGCTGGCCCCGCCCCCTTGTGGTTCAGCCAATGAGGGCGAACCAGCCGGGTGACGTCATGGCCGCGTCCCCATCACAACACCCGCCTCCCCCCCACGTCTTTCCCCCTGCAGCTCCAGCACAGACCGCGGTTTTAAGCTGTGCACACGACGCAGCCACCACCGGGGACTTAGCCGTATTACAGCCGTGTGAGCACCTTGTTCAGCGTGGCTCGAATACGGTAGGAACATAGCTAATGACAAGAACATACGTTGCTAATGCTTGTAGAACACCGAGCTGGTCTCGCTCACACTATTAGAGCTGATGCACGGAATAGCAGGGGTTGTGGGTTCTAATCCTGTTGGGTCTGACACCAGTCCACTCATTAGATGCCTTAGGCCGCGCTTATACTGCTGGCGACGGTGACGCGACCGATGACATCACCCGTCGCCACCAGCGAAAGTTATCATTTGGTTTTTTTTGTGACTGTCGCCAGTGACGTCACTAAAGGGGACAGGCTGCGCAATTTGATTGGTTTAGAGACAGTCACATGTGGCGACTGTCTTTAAAAAATCATATTTAGCCGGCTTCCAAATTTTCAGTCGCGACGTTGCTCCGTCGCGTTTACTATAAGCGCTTGCAACAGTAAATTAATTTGTTTCGGAGCGCCGTCGCGTCGCAAGGCACTATAAGTGCAGCCTACGGCTTGTCATGCTTTACGTCTTATGGACAGCTAATGATGGTAGAATAAAAAAAAACCGCGATGCGCTCTTTCAATTAGTTTTCTAAACACAATTCTTTATGCGTAGCTTCCTTGGAACAGTTTTGTAATTGAGGGGGGTGGGGAGGAAAAGTGTTTCCCAAAGTCTCCCGACTGCAGAAATGGGACAGAACTAATGCAAAAAAAAGGAACCTAGTTTTCATTTGAAGGAGACATCCAAGCGGCCGATTGTTTGTGAATTTGTTTATTTTTTTACATAGGATGGAAGTGGGGGGCCTCGGGAGCTGAACCCCGTTCATTTCACCTCGGGGCACCCCCTGCTTCCGCAGATACTCGCCTCCAAAGTATCGCTCCAGTTTTATTTAATAAATAATACAAAAATTAAATAATAATAATCCCCTAACTCCCCACATTTCCCGAACTACCACAATCTATTTTTTTTACATACCATTGGTAAATTGTGTTTGCCTAGTGCAAGAAAAATAAAAATCCAGAAATGTGTATGAGTTTTAGCAATTGAACTACTTCTTCATTTTTAGTAAATACCTCCCTTTGAGATCTAAAGCAAATTATTGCATAATAAAAAATATTCAGAGTGGCTTTTCCCCCCGAGAGTTTAAATTGTGCGTTGAATTTACAGTGAAATATTAAAATGGGGGCTTCAGTTTGTTCTACTACAAAATAACACTGAATAAATACACGGTAACCCTGCTCCACAGATCTAATGCAGGTCTACCATTTATTTTGTACTAGCCCCCCCCGTACCCCCAGCTGGCGACACATCTCCCCAGCACCCCCCTCCCTGGATGTAGTGCGGGGTGAGATGTGTCTCTGTCTGTCTGTGTTTCCCCCCGCTGCTGGAACATGTCCCTGCCCCCCCTCCCCCCCGCTGGCACATCTCCCCCCCTTGCTGGCACATCTCCCTCCCTCCCCGCTGGCACATATTCCCCGCACATCTCACGGAGACACAAACACAGCTCCGATCCAGGCAAGGACACGCCCTCTCCCTTAGTAGCCACACACCCCTGCTCCTGCTCTAACATTATTGCTGGATAGCCGAGTGAAACTTAGAATGTCCATAATTTGGGAGGTGAGTGACATTGGAAGCTCACAATAGTTGTGTTGACCTAGAAATCCGCAGCAGAATGTACAGTGAAAGTTTCGTTGTGCTACGTGGTGCCGTTTCTGAGATTTCGATGCTTCTGACATACAAACAAACAGACGGAATTCAACAGAATTATAGTATAGATTTTTTCAGACACTCCTGACCTCACTGTAATAACAAATAGGAGAGTCCTTCCATTCACAACCTCTCCACTGGCTAACACATGGGCAGTAGGGGCAGAAGTTACACGTTAGCAGCTGCAATTACTGATAGCTGCCTAGGATGTTTTTGATGACCTCCAAATGTTATAAAGCAGGAGTGGCCAACTCCAGTCCTCAAGAGCTACCAACAGGTCAGGTTTTCAAGGATATCCCTGCTTCAGCACTGGTGGCTCAATCAGTGGCTCAGTCTTTGACTCTTGATGCAGGCTCTTCATCTGAGCCACTGATTGAGCCACCTGTGCTGAAGCAGGGATATCCTGTAATCCTGACCTGTTGGTAGCTCTTGAAGGCTGGAGATGGCTACCCCTGTTCTAAAGTAATATATTGTAGCTATAGTCACACTAAATCGACATGAAACTTTCATTTTCAAAGCAACTTCCAACAAATCAATTACAGCTTGAATTTTACATATAATAGACCAGTGAATCAGTGCTAATGCAGCTTTATAAAAGTTACAAATAGTGTTGTTAAAGTAGGACAAATAAATCAGATATGATATATATATATTTTTTTTTAATTCTCTCGCTGTTCTGATTCAAACCACTGAAAACCAGAAAAAGTGTTCTCGGGGTTACCCTTCTCATTTCAGACTCAGACAGGCAATTAAAATGCAAATTAAAAATGGAAATTAGAAATGTTTAGCACGTCCTCCAAGAATAGGCTGAACGTCGTTTGGTGCAGGCCAAAAAAGATGCCAAAAGAAGTATTTATTTACAATTTCTTTGATAAATCAATAACTGCTCCATTGCACTTTGAGCCCCATCTAACGTGAGCAGGGAAACAACCGAGTCATTCGGTTAAAGGATGATTTAGGGGAGAACTTAAAGTTTAAATATTTCCCATGCAAAATCTCCCCCAAAATGGCATGCAATGTGACGCCATACAAATCTGACGTTTCCACCGCAGTCATTAAGAGAGATCTATGCTGAACAAATGCCACTTTTCCAATGGCAACAAATGAGTTAATATGTCTACAACCCCGGATGAAGTCACAGGAAGTGACGGAAAATGAGCATTCGGCGGTCTTTAGCTGTATGACTCATACTAACCACGCCAGCTTACTCTACTAGCTCCTCTAGTGCCACTGACCTGTGTCTAAGTTTCATTGTTACACCCATTTAAAGAGGTGTCAGTGCTGGCTACAGGGCAGCATGCTATTCACTATCAAAATAGCCTGCTGCTTAAATAATATCGTGCATGTATTTCCATGCAAGCCCTGTATAGACACAGCTGACTCTGACTACCCTAGGTCTCGTGTGCATATATCATTTCCCAATTGCAGCAGTTTTACGAGTGAGCAGCTCTGCGGTCACACGGGCACTATTAACCCCGTTGAAAATATTACCAAGCAGCCCAGACCTGCAGCTTACTACTATTTTTCACTACTCCTGCTACTAAAGATGCACAGCATCTCGTACCTGCGCCCGTTTGAGACGCACACTATACCAGATACAAAAGCACTACCTGAACATGAACGCACCAATGTACTAAAAAACTGACTGTGTCTAAGTTTCATTTGTTACACCCATTTAAAGAAGGTGTCAGTGCTGCTACAGGGCAGCACTTGCTATTAACATCAAATAGCCTGCCTGCTTTTAAATACTATCGTGTGCATGTATCCATGAAGCCCTGTTAGACACAGCTGCTCTGACTACTAGGTCTGTGTGCTATATATAATTCCCAAGAGGCAGCAGTTTAGAGTGAGCAGCTCTTGGTCACACGG
Organism: Ascaphus truei; assembly: GCA_036426205.1. Classification (NCBI taxonomy): domain Eukaryota; kingdom Metazoa; phylum Chordata; class Amphibia; order Anura; family Ascaphidae; genus Ascaphus; species Ascaphus truei. The sequence continues at coordinate 8,599,238 of CM071571.1, read as the reverse complement.
GCCACTATTAACCCCGTTGAAATATTACCAAGCAGCCCAGACCTGAGATTACTATTTTTCACTACTCCTGCTACTAAAGATGCACAGCATCCTCGTACCTGCCCGTTGAGACGCACAGTATACCAGATACAGCACTCCCTTTGACACATGAACGCACCAATGTACTAAAAATACGCATATATACTGGGTTCATATCAAACTACGATCTATAGTGATCCATAGCACAACGCTCTGTGTGTCACTATGTGTAATCACTATTGAACATTTCCTCGACACCATACTCCCTTACCCGTTACAACCTTAAACGGGCCGTCCAAACATTTACTTCACGCACTGCCCCGGCGCATGCGCAACTCGCATATAAAAAGACTCTACTGTTTAACTTACATAACGCTGGCAGTGTGACACATTACGGGATGTGCGCGTGAATATCTCTGTTAGTCATCGGTAGAGCTTATACCTACCAATATGTCATAGGGTTACAAAACCCATCTAGACTATGACATTAAGAGCATCTGCCAAGATTCTTCAAACTTCAAGGGAGACAGAACTAATGGGAGCACAGTGAGACGCTTGACGGAGTTTGACATAGACCAACAGCAGTCTATTATTAGTCAGTGTATAGTACAGCACTATATACTGTTTTATGTACACTATTACATTAATATTTAATAAAGTTTTTTATTTATACACACCACATCCTACCCCTGACCGTCTTTATTTTCAGGTCTGCAAGTGGACTATCAAAAGGGGATTATTGGTGTATCACCCTCGATACACATTTATTATATGTCTACAACAAGGAATAAATGCTGCACACCCCAATATAACACAGAGAGTGATACAGTTACGGCGCTACCATCAATGTACGATCGGCCAATCCACGGCATACAAAAAGGAAAGATGGGGCACAGGATTTCAAAATAAAGACATTTATTAAAGCATACACAAGTTCGACCCAATAGTCTTTATAAGGGCAAAAAGTGGTTTTCACTTGACAAAGACCTATTGGGTCGAAACGTTGTGTATGCTTTAATAAATCCCTTTATTTTGGAAATCCGTGTGCCCCATCTTCATTGCTTTTAATATGTCTACAAACATAATATTACTGCAGTGATAAAGATCGGTGTAAGGACAGAAGTCTGTTTTGTTGAAATCTCAAACATTTGTTGTCCTGCATCTTTCTCAGCCCCCGTGAATCCTCTTCATTTCCTATATATTGTCATGGATGTCTGTACTCCAGTCCTCAAGGGCCACCAACAGGTCAGGTTTTCAGGATATCCCTGTTTAGCACAGGTGGCTCAATGAAAGACTGAACCAGCTGTGCTGAAGCAGCGTGATTGAGCCACCTGTGCTGAAGCAGGGATATCCTGAAACCTGACCTGTTGGTGGCCCTTGAGGACTGGAGTAGGCCACCCTTTGGTATCTGCTTTATATTTAACCTCGGATTGGCGATTTTTTATGGGCAGAAAAAGACAGCACACGAAATGCTCATTTAATGATAGTTGTGGAAACTCGACACACTGTTGATCATTATTCAACTCACGTAAAGATGAAATGAAGATGTCACCGATGACATGCATTTCTGTATAATATATAATACCAGTCCACCACAGCAAGAGAAAACACAGGAGGGGAAATAATGTTCTTTTGAGCTGTTTGTAACAATCAGACAAAATAACAGATGCTTGGTGATGAAGAACATTTAAAATGGATGTTTTTGTTAGATTAAGTGCGAAATGGCTTGATAAAATAACGGCAGAGGAGATTTTACAGCGAGACTAAAGCTTTCTAAAGTGCTGAAGCAAAGGGAAGATATTACAAATAGGATACAAAGGCTAGTGAAAATATTTCCCTCACAGAAAAAAAATTGAGGCACACATGGGTATTTATGAAATACTGCGTCCTCCCCCCCCCCCCCCCATGTGTTAATTATTCTGGACTGAGACAGCATTGACGAACTTGAAGAAAAGGGTTTCTTGTTCACTGCAATTTGAGGATCATTTACCATATTCTTCTGGCTGCAGCTATGGGGCAGAAATCAGAGCCGGATTCAGCATAAACATTTCATTTCTTCCGAATATTTTTTCCAATAATTCTGTTGCTGTTTGTTTCACAAGTGCTGTTGCCAAAAGCTGAAGCATTGTGATCAATAAATACCTCAGACTGTTCCCTGGGTCAATTCAGAAATTAATTACTCAAACTTGGGAACACATTTTTTTCCCTCCAACAAACTAACTAAATGCTGGACTATTTAACGGCTTGACCCTTCAACGGCCGAATGCGTTGCTGGTACCTCCGGCAGCATAATGGTTAAAAAAAAAACACACACACACAACAAAACAACTCTAAAAATAAATAATAATAAAAAAAACTTTGAAGGATATTTGTTTCCCTGACACAAAATGGGACAAAGCCGTCACACGTTGAAAGAGAACCCGACGAAAAACTGCTGCATTTTCATTGGACATTTCATTCAATTAGACTGTCAGCTCCTCGGAGCAGGGACTCCTCTTCCTTAATGTTACTCTTATGTCTGAAGCACTTATTCCCATGACCTGTTATTTATATTATCTGTTATTTATATGATTACCACGTGTATTACTCCTGTGAAGCGCTATGTACATTAATGGCGCTATATAAATAAAGACATACAATACAACACAATAGGACTATTTGCTACTTTCGAACAGTGCTCCAGCACTGAAAATAAAAACATCACTTGTGAGCACATGCGCGTGTCACACAGGTCTCTCGCAAGTGATAGTTTTATTTACTGTATGGTGGATGGTTTTTGTCACTTTTTTTTACCGAATCAGACTTCAACAAAGAGACCCCCGTGACGTGCACTTTCTGCAGCTTACAAAAGAAACACAAAATACCAGCGCGGTGTAAGAAGAATACATCATCATCACTATACTTACGGTAGGTGAAAATAGTATAAACGCAAACACTTCACTGCTATGAAAAAAGATAATCATGTTTTATTCTAAAATGTATACACAACTGTAAACACTCATCAGTACATAACACACGTTTCTGCTGTGAGCACCTTTTAATTAACCTTTGTGCTTCTGGATAAACATTTTGCTGTCCCGCTCACCACAGGTTTGTAATATTTTACAAAAATGTATAGGTGCAGTAAAGAAGTCACAAGAAATCGGATCTGTAACATGACTATCTATTGCAGAGGTGGCCAGCTCCCGTCCTCACGGGCCCCCCACAGGTCAGGTTTTCAGGATAACCCCGATTCAGCACAGCTGGCTCAGTCAATGATTGAGCCACCTGTGCTGTAGCAGAGATATCCTGAAAACCTGACCTGTTGGTGGCCCCCTCCGATCTATTGCCCACTAATACTGATGTAAACATGAAACGGTTTCTAGTCTTCGGTTAAAATAAAGACTGACAGATTATATTCTCTGGATTTCAATAATGCTGATAGCTGTATTTAGGCACGTTTAAGATTATACAATAAGCCGTATGATACTTTCTTGCTGCAGTGACTTCAATTTCCAATCTTATTTCCCTCATGCATGTAAATACATTTCTGTGATTGGAGACAGATGTAAATGGCCGCCTGCCTGTGTGATGCACGGATTGTCTCGGGTTGTCTCGGATTCCATTATTGTGAAAAACCTTCAGTGAAAACGTCTCTATTATAAACCCTAATGGAACCTCCAGAAAGCAGAGAAATGACGGGAGTCTGCACTGGCTCAGCAAAGAATAAATAACATATTCTACATGTTTTAAAGTCTTTAATTCTGCCATTTCATTCGCACCGTGGATCCAAGCGTTATGACTGCGTATTCTTGCATTTAAAGAATAAGGTTTAACACAAAGGACCCGCAAATACATTTCTTTACAAAATATTATGTATTCCAATGTACCTTGGTTATTATGATTCTTTTGAAAAAGCATTACTATATAAATGAGGTTTTTCTGAGAAAGACAGCAGCTTCCAGTCAATAGTTTTCTGTTCACACTACTCATTTTAGAATCAAAAAAGAAAAACAAACTTTCTGAATAAATTTTCTTACATGCTTAGTTCAGGGGGGCTCAACTCCAGTCCTCAAGCTACCCCAACAGGTCTGGTTTTTAGGATATTCCTGCTTTAGCACATGGGACTCCTGCTTCAGCACAGGTGGCTCAATCAGAGGCTCTTCGAGGGGGTGGGGGAGGGGGGGGTTGGGGACTGGAGATGAGCACCCCTGGCTTGGGATCTGCCAGTGATGGAACAGTCTGCAGGACGACATGATACATTAGAAGAGGAACAACAAGGCGCTTATTCTACACCCTCCGATGCGGGCGATGGGACGGATCTTTGCTTTGGGAGATCGAGAATAAGTCTAAAAGATTTCAGGCAAAAATACGACAGAGCAGGTCTCAGCAAACTGTTCTTCATCAGCAGTCAGCAGACTGAAATCAACACACGGTATGGCAACTATAGGCTATTTCAATGTTAAAATTTGAGCCATGGGAAATAAACCTGGCATGTGAAAAGATCGGTCTGGACTTGTTGTTTCAATTCATAAGCACTGGAGCAATACAGATACTGCACAAAAATGGTATTGGTTTGTACCCATTATTACCATCGGCGGAGTGCGCTTCATACCGACCATCGGGGGCCGTCAAGGCTCACAGAATACCCCAAGTGTGAGCCTCTGACGCGATGGTCGGTTTTGTGCAAGCGCACTCCGCCGATGGTCCGCAGAGCTCACTGTGTCTGCTCCCACTGCGGGGAGGGACTAGTGTCTTGCAGAGCGCCGTTGCGCGCGCACTTAGAGCCCCAGTGAGGTATACAGTCGGGGCCATTTGATGACGCGCTCTCCCCACGCCCCACGGCCTCCATTGACATTGAGGACTCTCCCTCAGCTGGTCACTGCGCAAGCGCGTACTACTGGGGGTTGCCAGACCACGCATGTCTCCGGATTGGTAGTTGGGGGCGGAGTTAGTCGCCGTCGTCTCTGTGTCTGAATATACTGATTAGATGTATACACATCAGAAGACCATTAGCAATCAGAGTGGGTGGATCACATGTGAGCTGTGAGTATTGGCTGGTTATGTCAGTTTGTGTCTATATCTATGTTAATAAAGTTGTGATATGTTACCTTGAGAGAGCGCTCTGTGAAGCGTGAAACGTTGGTAGGGCTCTCCATTGCCCTGTTTTTACATGACCAATAAATAATCTTTTTATGGGATACGCACCCTCCTTTCTACTTTTTTGATACCTACAGTAGTGCTCTTCCAGTTTTTCTCCTTCTCTACTAGCCTACCCTTGGATGGAAGCACACCTGGTGACCCCTCACCTTTGGATCGCATGGACTGTGCAGCACTCAGAGTGAGTCAATCGCTTGCTACATGTTTTCCTGTTCAGGACTTTATTTAGACAATTGGTACGTTATAGGGTGTTATTATGCTCAATCTTCCTGGTGTTATTGTTAACTACAGCGTCACTTATTAGTGAGCTTACCATCCGGGACTGCAACCCAGTACCTGTCTTCTATCAAGTTTATGTTTAGGGGTCCCCCCTACAAGTATCTGGTTATCTATTCATTCATTTATCCTACTGTTGGGGATTTTAGCATTATGCAGTCACATGGTCTATATGATAGACCAGTAAGAAACAGAAGGGGAACTTTTAGACACATTTTAATCAATAATGATAATTTTCTACTTAATCAAAACGTTACACTTTAATGTTTAGGAAATTTATTTTTAAGATTTAGAAACTTTAATTGGTTTTCACACTTTGTATTTATCTCATTAAAACTCATTATGTGAATGGAAGCAGACACTCTCCATTAGGGGCTTAGTACAGAAACAAGGGAAAAGCTATTAGATTCCTACTTTAAATACTAATGTTATTTATTAGTCTACAGTTTATGAGCTGTGGCCGGTATTATTATACCACAGTTACTGCACGCGAATATATTTATCATATCTGAAACAGGAAATACAATCAGCTGGTGCATGTTACAAACACATGTTGATACACATCATGCGTGCAAACCCAAGCGTTACAATGATGCACTATCTTAGGAGCGCACTCAAAAAGTCATTGTAAGATATTGTCGATTTTAAATCTTTATCAAAGAATCCCAGAATATGGAAGAATTCCTCCTCCGACAGGTTTATACCATATTTTCGTAGAATCTGCAAAAGCAAAGAAGAAGAACAATTACGTGACTATATTATTAACTGTTTCAGTGCTGGACGGCCGGCAGGTCCAGAATGCCAGTGAGACCTCTGGCTTTTGCGGTCATGTTAATCACTTCAGCAGCGATCACTTAATCAAGTGTTAATCACTTGACCAGCCTCACCCCCCCCCCCCCCCGACAAACGTAAATAGAGGGGACTCCACTTCTGCTTCCAATCGGACCCTGAAAAACTAGCACTGTTCCATGACGTGCCTCAGGGCTCTTCACCTGGCACATGTGCAGTCGAAGGGCCTCGATGTGACCCTTGGACTCTCAGCTGTTTAAGCTAAATAGTATGAAATTAGCAGGAGCAAAGTGCAATTTTTCACACTAAAACGCACTTTTAAGCAAAGGTAATGTAAATTAAATTAAAATGTGGTACAGATCTTATACAAGTGATGCCCCCTTTGGTACTACTACTGAGTTAAGGGGTTAATGGCTCTACTGGGTTAAGTGTATGGGCTCACGCAGGGCAACACCCCTCTCCCCACACATGGTATAGAGTGACATGGCAGAAAAGAAGCCACGGCCACTTTGTGTCTGGGGGACCCATGACGTCCCTATCAGGGTATATATATAGTCAGCCCGAAGGTTCTGTAACTTAGGTTCCTGGGAGTGATTTTTGGAGGAGCCTCACTGTTAATAATGTAAATATGTTTCCTTGTATATGTGTGTAGTAAAAATGATCTGTCCCCGTTTTTTTTTTTTATATATATAGTCAGGGAAAGTGCTATACCCCGGTAGCAATGGCCATGGTGAATCCATTTGTTCAGATACGAGGAAGCCTATATCCAAAAGGGGTTCCCCAGATAGGAACTTTAGGGCATAGTCGGATGGGCCCAACCCGAAGGTCCGTACCTAACTCAGACCCAGTCTGCCCAGAAGTATCAATCGGTGTACAGTACCGGGATACTGCTCCCGAAGGAGTAGAATGTCGGCCAAAGCCCGCAAGGAGCTCACTAGTAATGGGACAGTACAGATGCTATACAGCAGAGGGACGCTTCAGCTAACCCAAAGAGAAACAAACCTAAGTACATTACTTAAAGTACAGTAAATGTGAATAGAGTGAAGTGTGTCTAAGTGTTAAGAACATTATTATTATTATTATTATTAATAAGAACAGCTGTTAATAAAGCTCCTGTTGTACCACAAAAGTACCTGGCGCCCATAATTTCTCCATCAGCCTATCTACGCCGAGCCTGCACGGACCCAGCACCCTGACAAGGTATGGGAGACCGTGTAATCTCGCTAAGAGCCGGCCAGGGAGGGTTACACATGCTGACAAAATGATGAACTATTATCATTTCCATGTTTTTAAATGTACCAAAAATTATATTATAATAAACTCGTGGCCCTTCGACTCCTACATGTTTTCTGATCTTGCCCCTTCGGAGACCAAGTTGAAGAACCCTGACGTAGCAGGTATGTCCCTAGGAGAATAAACCTGTTTGGTGCCCTCTGTTCCCGGTGGAGTTCAGAATTACCTGCTACAATATGCCTGAGTTTATGAGAATGGAAAGATAACCGTTACTGTGCTTTTTGGACATAGCTGGCAGGTAACACTAAACATGCTCGTTTTGCCTGTGGATGATTGGGCTGACTGCGCTATTGGTGCAGATTGAAATGGAAGTGGAGCCCCGTCCAGTAGTGAAAAAAGTTAAAAGGTTTAAAGTGTGTATTTGCATTTAAAGCAGCACATTTGTATGGGGCCTTCGGAAATGCACTGGCTACAACATAAAAAAAACATGCATACATAGGAACACATTGTAACAATTTGAGGAAGTCTATTCACTAAGCTGTGGGAGTCAGTATTTAATATTAATTAATCTGAATAGCCATCGATAATGGTTATCACACTTTAGTGTACAGACACTATTATTCACAAACTCTTCTAATACAAGGACCAGGGGACACAATGAAATCGGCTACCATATGTATACACTTTTATACTCACAACACGCACACGGAACTTATGGAACACACTGACCTTACAGTAAATAGCATCAAGAGGTTTAATAGAGGATTATATCTATTCATGGGGAGAAGCTTTATACTGTAAGTAGCTACCGGTTAGATGGAATCACCTGCCGGCAGGGAGTGGGTGACGCTGTGTACTGTGATCTCCCAGGATACTGGGTTTGATGGACCATTTGATCTGACCCAATACTGGTAACCAGTAGGGGGAAACCAAGACTAATTAGTACTGTGGGTTAAAAACCAGTATGTGGGGGGGTTGGGGGGGAGGGTGCAATGCAAAAGATCACCAATTTTAGGCATGGTGACAGTCTGCAGATTTTGTTTCTATAAGTACTTTTTTTTCTATAGGAGAAAGGAACAGTTGTAGGCTGAAATTACATAGAGATCTGCACCATCATTATACCGTGCGTCGTGTTCATTTTCAGGGGTGAGAGGAGAGTGGAAAAGACAATGTTCTTCTTCTCAGACGGACCATACTGTTGGTTGCACTGAACAAGCCTTTCACTAAATGTAGCTTTTTCATTGACAATTAACCGTAGTGGTATAAATCAGGGGGGCTCAACTCCAGTCCTCAAGCCCCCCCCAACGGATCAGGTTTTCGGGATAGCCCAGCTTCAGCACATGTGGCTCAAAGACTGAGCCTCTGGTTAAGCCACCTGTGCTGAAGCAGGGATATCCTGAAAACCTGACCTGTTTTGGGGGAGGGCGGGGGGGTGCACGAGAACTGGAGTTGAGAACCCCTGCTATAAATGATTGTTAACCAATGAATACATTCTGTTACAAATGGATGTAATCTTACATTGTCTTTTGACTGTTCTTCTGCACCACACACAATACTACGTACCTGTCTGAAATCCTGAACATTGATGTACCCTGTCCTTGCATTATCGCAAGACTGAAATGTTCTTCTCATAGGTTTCCAGGAGTTATGTATCTGCGGCTGCATTCTCAACATCACATCTAAAAACAGTGGGCCGTGTACTCCTGTACTCATCTAACAAATAACAGGAAAGGAAAATCAATGTCCAAATACACATCTGGTTTGTAATAAATAGATCCAAAAGCAGAAAGGCAGCGGACACTCAAGAAGTTGAAGAAAAAGATTCCTTTATTGGATGACATATCCTACGCGTTTCGGTTCCTGCTGGGACTGAAACGCGCGGGGTATGCAATCCAATAAAGGAATCTTTTTCTTTAACTTCTTGAGTGCCCGCTGCCTTTATTCTTTTGGATCTATTCACAACATGGGATCTACTACAGGAATAGATCCCTGGCAGCATTTGGTGCATCAGAACTATTACGGGGGTGTAAGCTCAATAACCATTTTTAAATTGTAATAAAGAAAGAAAGGGAGCGAAACGATTGTCTTATGGAATGTAATGATCATTTCAAAAGTCCTCCGTTATGGACATTTTATTTGTATATATTCCTTTGGAATGAAATATTGTAGGGGTTTCAGGGAACAAGCCTGTATTTTATGCAGAGGGAGCCGCACACCAAAAGATATGAAAGTAAAGTGAATGCAAAAAGGTCATTTTAATGACTATACAAGTCAAAGTATCCGTTTCGGTTCAGTGCACCTTCATCAGGGGCGATTCTTTGACTTGTATAGTCATTAAAATGACCTTTTTGCATTAACGTTTCTTTCATATCTGTTGGTGTGCGCGGTAAATTGGTAAATTCTAAACTCGGAAGTATAATGTTTCCAAAAACACCAAGCTTTTACACTTATCATACGGAGTTGTAAAATAAGCAGATTTAAAGTAGAATATGTATATAGAAGTGTGATCACACGGTGAAAAATTATGTGAAAAATACTCACACATTGCAATACTATACATACTGTATATAATACTCACATTGTAATACTATACATACTGTATATAATACTCACATTGTAATACTATACATACTGTATATAATACTCACATTGTAATACTATACATACTGTATATAATACTCACATTGTAATACTATACATACTGTATATAATACTCACATTGTAATACTATACATACTGTATATAATACTCACATTGTAATACTATACATACTGTGTATATAATACTCACATTGTAATACATACATACTGTATATACTCCTCACATTTGTAATACTATACATACGTATATAAGACTCACATTGTAATATTATACATACTGTATATAATACTCACATTGTAATACTATCCCTGTAATATACTCACTTATACTATACATACTGTATAAAACTCAACATTGTAATACTTACATACTGTATATAATACTCACATTGATACTATAACATACTGTATAATACCTATGATTATACTGTAACTATACTCCATTGTAATACTAACATACTGTATATAATACTCACATTGTAAACTAATACTGTATATAATACTCACATTGTAATACTATACATACTGTATATAATACTCACATTGTAATACTATACATATTGTATATAATACTCACATTGTAATACTATATGTAACGGGTATTCCCCCACCCAATCGCAAATAGGGTCTCCTAGGGGAAATGCTGCTCTGGTTACAAGGCATAACAGTGTGGCGCACCTGCTGGCTTACGAGACTCCTGAGTCTCCCGCTTGATGGTATTATGGGGACAGTCAGGACAGGCTTCTGCGGGACATACCCAGTAACGTACTCTCACTGTAGCAGTGCCCGCCATCTATTGGGCCCCAGGATATGGGGGTGGAGCCTGAATAGAACGTCCCACTCCTGGATGAGAGATTCCATCTCACAACACCGCTCTTTATAAATCAGGAACCTTTTCATGCACCAACAGCATCATCTGAAACGCCATACAACAGCAATCAGGAACACAGAACACATCAGTACTTCTCAGAAATGACCCTGGCCTTTCACTCCCGATCAGGGCCCTGGACAGCCGCTAGCTCTTCCACTACCCCCTAATCAGAGTAGTGGGAACAGTCTACCAGCCCTCTCCCAGGGGGAGGCCTCAATTCTCGCCAGTCCCTGAGCAGCTGGTTAGGTAAGACTCGCTCCCTCTAAGGGTAGGAGCAACTGACTGAATACAGAAATGCAGATCATTAAGACAGATACAACAAGACCCGCCCCGTCCCTTATTGGACACAGGCCCTACGTGCAACTGCTTTCTCTGCTCAACTGATCTGCAGTGAGTGGGAAGAACCATCTTAGCTCCTGGTAACCTGCCCTTACCAGGAATTATGCAACAGAAGGAGGACAGAATAATAGCCCAAACCTACCAGGGCTATACCCTCCCTCTGTGGAATCCAATGGTCCCCACTTGGACCTAAATTTTGTGGATCCTCCTGCATGGTTGAACACCCTATACAAAACAAAATAACATACATATTATTCACCATAATACAGTGTTAGTACATTTGCAGGTTATAAACCCTCCTCTGGTTGGTTACACAAAATAACTAGGATTACTCCAACGTGGAGATCCGCTACTAACACAGTAATGCCTGGATCAGGTTCTTATTACTACCCTACCCTCAGGATATATATTTACTTGTACTAGCTATACCCTTTCTTCATTATACCAATTCTATTGGAGCTATTAGTATCCCAATTTTCCTCGTCTGATCTCTCCTCTCATCATAATAATATCCCCTGTCCTCATCAGTGGAACCCATTTCAAACTCAATCCCCCCCTCTACTGAGTGGTGAAAAATAAAATAATGATTTGGTGATTTCTGACAACTCTGTCAGAGACTGGAGGTACATTGGGTTTTACCCCGAGCAAACAGGCACAATATGAACAACATCATTACCCAAATCCCCAGAGTCCCTGAACCAAACCCCCACCCAGTCCTTGTATCAGTGAATGGCTTGGGGACCCTCTGTCCGCATCGATCACCGTGACCGTGTGATGTTCTGTATCCGAACCAGATTGGACACGACAGGGCAATGGCAGGGTAATGGGCCAGAGACTGGGCCATAGGAAGCAACAGTGTCCGGGGCAAAGTCTTGGCTTCAGCTAGGCCACGCCTACCGCAGGGGTTGGCTGCTTGGACGCAGCCACGACAGGCCAGGGCTTTCCCTCGGTCTACCACCTGTAATGTAGTGGTCCATTTCTCATTTCTCGCCTGGAGAGGGCGCTACTCACCGGAGCGGTCGCAAACAGTCCCCAGCCCGCTCCGAGGTCGCTTGTAAGTGACTTCATCCTCTCCGAGGGTCGCCGTCCACTCTTGTGTCAGGTCCCCGCACAGTAAGTCGCCATCCGCAGGAGCGGGGTACCCGGGAGAGTCAACGTGTCCTTCATCCCGGAAGTAGGCACTAGTATGGGCCTCGCTCCGGCCTCCTCCCCACTCCAAGCCTTGGTCGGGGCCTCTTCTAAGGCCTCCTCCATCGGAGCCTGCTCCACATCACAGAAAGTGGCTCTCTTCTTGCAGCACGCGCTGGTAGGGGTCCGCCGGTAGGCGCATCACCCCCGCTGACCTGCTATCACACTCGTCGGCCAACGAGGCAGGTAGGGACATCTCCGCAGGGGAATAACATTGGGGCCCCTCGCCGTCACTAGCTGGTAATCGGCACGAAGCGGTCCCGCTCTGTCACCAACGCGATGCGGTCCCCATCCTCCCTGGGCAGTCCACTGTCTCTTCCGTGGGTTCTCCCCATCGTGAGTTCCGCCTCTGAACCGGGGTGCAACGGACCCCCTGGAACGTTTGTTGGGGCCCACGGGCCTCCCACATGGGTAGTCATCGCCATGGCCACATTGCATAGCATAACCGCTGGGTCATCAGCTTTGCTGACACGACAGGACCGTCTTGGCCTCGTCATGTGTCGATCGCACCTCACCTGGTACGATTTGGGTTTGCGGCTCCTGGAACTGTCCGGGCTTTTCTCAGCCCCATCGGGCTTGGTACCCCCCAATGGTAGACATTAGCGGGCTAGACACAAGATGGCTTGCCCCTTCACAAAAAATAGCCCCCCAACAGGCTTTCTCCCAGGCATACACAGTCAGGGCCCAAACACCGCAAGCTTGTGATCCCATCAGAGAGTACATCCAGGAAACCTTCTGGCAGCGAGTAATAGGCAAAGTCCATATCGCCTGCTCTTACTTTATGTATACACGGGCACAAAAGAAAGGGGTAACTCACTCCTCTGGCCCGCCATGTTCCATCAGTCTGAGGTTGCGGAAGCTCGCATCCAGCTCCTCCTTCAGTGTGGGTAAAGCTCTGGGATTGTCTCTCATTGTGCCCCCTCCCTCTGGTGGAGATTAGAGGAGGGGCACTCGGTAGTAAGGCGTGACTCTGGCTTTCACTGTGACCCCTCCCTCTGGTGGAGATTAGAGGAGGGTCACTGGGTGTTACCTCATGACGTGGATTCTTTGCTGAGCCAGTCACAGGGCAGGGGGTCGCGGCTCCTGCTTTCGTGCCACTTCCTGCACATAGGCGGGGCTCTAGCTTTCGCGCCAGACCCGGCCAAATCTCTGCAATTACTCTGCTCACAGTCTTTTTGCACGCAGCACGTGCGCCATCCAGACTCGGCGGGAACCGCCATTTTAGCTTCTTCGCACCGCGCGGTGCACTATCGCATATAGCAGCCGCCATCTTAGGTGAACCCACAATTTTCACTGTAGTGCAACCCTCACTGCTTGGCAGGGAACTCGCTCTCTTGTGAATACTGCAATACATGTAGCTTCTGGCAAGTGGTAAAATCAGCATACCCCAGGCTAGGCAAAACTCTTTCTTTGTATACTGCACACGATGACAGTCCATACACGTGCTCTGCGGTTCATAGTCTGGCTACTGGCTAGTAGTACTCTGGGCTCTTCCCTGTGCAGTACTCGTGTCTCCCCCTCTTGGCTGCCAGTATCGTGGATCCTATCCAGGGGTCCCTCTTAACTGCGTTAACCAGGCCACCCCCTAGGCATCCTGACTACCCGCCTCAGGTTTGACTAGAACAGCAATAGCCTTGTCTCCAGACCTATTCACCCTTTAGGGCAGTCTAGGGCGTTCTTTGCGAGGTTTGTCGTTCTCCTGACTACCCCTAGACTTCCCCCTTTCAGCAGCACTTGTTCTGGAAGCATACTTTCAATCTTTCTGTTTTGCGTCGCTGAAAGCCTGTCCTGATTATCTCAGCAGTGCCTCCAATTGTAACGGGTATTCCCCCACCCAATCGCAAATAGGGTCTCCTAGGGGAAATGCTGCTCTGGTTACAAGGCATAACAGTGTGGCGCACCTGCTGGCTTACAGGACTCCTGAGTCTCCCGCTTGATGGTATTATGGGGAAGGTCAGGACAGGCTTCTGGGGACATACCCAGTACGTACTCACGGTGACAGTGCCTCCATCTATTGCAGGCCCCAGGATATGGGGTGGAATCCCTGGAATAGAACGTCCCACTCAGGGATGAGAGATTCCAGTCTCACAACCGCTTCTTTATAAATCAGGAACCTTTATTGCACCAACAGCATTCACTGGAACAGCATACACAGCAGTACAGGAACACAGTAACACAGCAGTACTTCTCAGAATGACCCTGGCCTTTCACTCCCAGTCAGGGCCCTGGAAGCAGGCCTAGCTCTTCCACTACCCCCTATCAGAGTAGTGGGAACAGTCTACCAGCCTCTCCCAGGGGGAGGGCCTCAATTCTGCCAGGTCCCTGACAGCTCGGTTAGGTAAGACTCAGCTCCTCTAAGGGTAGGAGCAACTGACTGAATACAGGAAATGCAGATCATTAAGACAGATACAACAAGAGCCCGCCCCTGTCCCTTATTGGACACAGGCCTGACTGCACTGCTTTCTCTGCCTCACTGATCTGCAGTGAGTGGGAAGAACCCATCTTAGCTCCTGGTAAACCTGCCCTTACCAGGGATTATTGCACAGAAGGAGGACAGAATAATAGCCCAAACCTACCAGGGCTATATATACATACTGTATATAACACTCACATTGTAATACTATACATGCTGTATATAATACATTGTAAAATAATCATTTCCTACATACAGGTATTTGCGGTTTCTGGACCTTCATCCTTTGCAGGGGAGCGTGTTCGTGCGACTTTGGCCCAAGCATCACATTTCGGAAAAAATCAGGGTATGAGAATTTGCCACGGTTTCTTATAGCGTATTTTATTGTTAACTGATCAAGTTCTTCTTCAGCCATATCCATGTTAAATCTTTCCATCACCCCTGGAAGAGATACAAGGTAACAACACGTGGGGTCTACTTACAAAACCAGAGGCATTGCTAGAAAGACTTTGTGGGTTTTAGACTCTCAGGCTGCAGAAATCCTATAAGCGCACACTGTGCTAATGTTCATTAATAAATGGTCAGACAACCTTGCCCAAGGAAGCCACACACAGTAACACATCCATTCTAAGGCCGACATTATAGTGTGTGTGCGTGAATGGCGTCGCGCGTGCCTCTAGCTGGAGTGATCCGTGGCCTTTGAGTTTTCGATGACGCGCGCGAGGCGGAGTCGTGGTGTCACGAGGCTGGTTCGCCCTCATTGGTTGAACCGCTCACGTGACCCGGCCGTCGCGCGATAAATACGCATTTTTTTGGGGGGTTGGCTCAAAATTCTGCTGCGCCGACGCTCTTTCAACGCTCGTGCTCACTATGGCCGGCCCTGTAGGGTAGCTGCACTTTGTTCGCAAGGTTGGATGAGAGAAAGTGTGGTTTGGTGCACAGTTGCATTAAATGTCGGAAACAGTTTCTTACATCTGGTGCAGATTGTTAAAAGCAAGAAAGTGATGTCCCCTTCAACTTGGTGGATTGAAGGAGAATATTGATGCACAGAGGACAATGTCATATTTACTGTATCATTACAATATATGTGTCCTGTAACTCCTCCCCAACTCATTCTGATGCATGTGCAGGTGGCGAAAAGCTTGATACATTGACAAAGTATATTTAATAAATATTAATGAAATAAAATGTTTTTAAAAAATTCCAACGTTTTCTTTAGTATTTTATTTATATTTATTATTTCATATTTATAAAAATATATGTCTTTATACATATTAGCTAAATAGTATTGCACTTTGTTATTTATTAGATATATTATTTCATATATATTTTGTTGAAATTCTATACCAAAACCAATAGACTTTAGGCAGAACAAAAACAAGATAGGGGATATAACTTCTAAAGAAGGGGAAGAAACCTTCCAAAATAGGGCACTCAAGGGTGTGCACACACATTTTTATTAATACACCACATAATAACAATAACAGTTAAAAATGCATCACAATCAAACAAGTTAAAAAGGAGCACAGTTAAAAACAATTAAAACAGAGCACACATTTTTAGGGACCACAGACCACAGTAACAGGAGCCGGTCATGTTGGTATAGAGAATAATGATGTTGAATTATCTAAATGTTTGGGACAAAGGGTCAATATGACCACATGACCAGGGGCTGGCCCAGATTTTAGCCTGCGGGCCAAGGCCAACCACCTGGCCAAAGAATCAGGCTGCCCACACACACACACACAATAAACAAGCTGTATACACATGCAAACGCACAATAAACACGATCACCGGCTACACACAACATATACATATGTGCACATATCAGATACACATACCACACACACGCAGGCCAGATACACACCGCAGATACACAGAGCGTAAAAAAAACTATATATATGTCCCAATCACACATGCACCTTGCACCACACATACTATGCGTGCACTATATACACATACATCGATGCACTATATAGATACAAAAGTGACACTTTGCCATTATTGTCGCTCTCCATACACAAAACACATACATATACCATATATACACCCAGACACCCCTGGCCAGCCCGCCCCTGCGCACGATGTTCCAGAAATATAAGAGATCATATACAGGCATACCCCGGTTTAAGGACACTCACTTTAAGTACACTCGCGAGTAAGGACAATAGGCAAACTCAAGCAAATAGGCAGCTCACGCATGCGCCTGTCAGCACGTCCTGAACAGCAATACCGGCTCCCTACCTGTACCGTAGCTGTGCGCAAGCGAGGAGACTATAGAGCCTGTTACACATGCGTTATTTACATCAGTTATGCACGTATATGACGATTGCAGTGCAGTACATGCATCGATAAGTGGGAAAAGGGAGTGCTTCACTTTAAGTACATTTTCTCTTTACATACATGCTCCGGTCCCATTGCGCACGTTAATGTGGGGTATGCCTGTAATGTACAAGCATTTTCAATCTGATACTAGTATAGCAACAAAAATTGTTGTGTGTTCTTGTGGCTATTGTAGGGCACGCCCATTAATGGAAAGAAAAACAAATCTTTAAAGAAAGCACACATACCAACATCTTTCCCATTTCTCATTATGCTAATTGTTCAATATTTCATATTTTGTTCATGTAAACAAATATATGCGGGTATGACATCTAGACAATTAGAATAGGGTGCTGGTGACATCTAGACAATTCGAATAGGGTGCTGATGACCTCTAGACAATTAGAATAGGGTGCTGGTGACCTCTAGACAATTAGAATAGGGTGCTGGTGACATCTAGACAATTCGAATAGGGTGCTGGTGACCTTTAGACAATTAGAATAGGGTGCTGGTGACCTCTAGACAATTAGAATAGGGTGCTGGTGACCTCTAGACAATTAGAATAGGGTGCTGGTGACCTCTAGACAATTGGAATAGGGTGCTGGTGACCTCTAGACAATTGGAATAGGGTGCTGGTGACCTCTAGACAATTGGAATAGGGTGCTGGTGACCTCTAGACAATTGGAATATGGTGCTGGTGACCTCTAGACAATTGGAATAAGGTGCTGGTGACCTCTAGACAATTGGAATAAGGTGATGGTTGACCTCTAGGACAATTGAAAAAGTCGTGCTGGGTGACCTCTAGACATTGAATAGGTGTGACTTAGGGAAAATAGGTGTGCATGGTGACTTTAGCAATGGCCTAAGGGCTTGGGACTGGACAATTGAGAAGGTTGCTGGTAGGACCTCAGAGACAATTGGAATCATAGGGTGCTCGGTGTGGGACCTAAGACCATTGGAATGAAGGTTACCTGGTGACCTCTAGAGCAATTGGAATAGAGGGTGCTTGGTGACCCCATTAGACAACATTGGAATAGGGTGCGGTTAGACCTCTAGACAATGGATAATAGGGTGCTGGGTGGACCCTATGACAATTGGAATAAGGGTGCTGGTGACATCTGGACAATTGGAAATAGGTGCATGTGCCCTCTAGACCAATTGGAATAGGGAGCTCGTGACTCGAGAAATGTTGGAATAGGGTGCTGGTGACCTCTAGACAATTGGAATAGGGTGCTGGTGACCTCTAGACAATTGGAATAGGGTGCTGGTGACCTCTAGACAATTGGAATAGGGTGCTGGTGTGCTCCAACATATTTGTAATGTTAATAGTGTACAGAAGGATCTTCCAAATCGCAAGAAATGTACCAGTGTCACCAGACATTGTCCACTGAAATATAATATGAAGTGTAGTATACGATCAGCATTTGGGATTGCTAACGGGTCCTTTGAGACCAGGGAGGGTAATTTGGAGAAGTCGTCTCTACTTCTATATGAAAATCAATTCATTTTCACTCTTAACAGTTACTCCCTGTGGCTTGAATGTAGAGATACATTTGACATGTTTTCCGTAATTTGTATATTGTGATGTTATTTTTTTATAATTATTTTATTAGTATAACAAGAAGAATACATACAATTAGCAAAAGCGCAATTAAAAAAAAATAACAGCAAATACCAATATTGTGATGTTATATTACATTTCACTATACATAAAACATATTTATTATTACAAATACTAAACTGTTTATATTTATTTGGTGCTATGAGGGGAAGTTATATAGGGACAAATAAATGGGATTTATAAACGACTGGATAAATCCCCCAACACAGTCAGGTTTTGGTGAAACGCGCGTTGGGTGTTCATGCAGGCTTGCACACATACCGACCATGAGGGGAGCCGCCGTGAGGGGTACATGAAGGTTGTGTGAGATCTGGGAGTCTTAGGCTGCGCTTATAGTGTTGACGACAGCGACGCGACATCGCCGTCGCAGTAAAACAAAGTGACGGAGAGATAGTGCTACCAGAAATCTGGTAGTCACCGATATTTGATTTTTTTCGGCGATGGTCTCCCCTTGCGGCCAATCGGGAGCTTCTCCGTGCCTCTGCCCTCCCCTTTTATGACGTCATCCGGCGACGTCGCGTGAACTTCAAATACAACTCATCGATATGGCGACGGCATCGGTCGCGTCGCCGGCTGTATAACCAACGGCGACGCGACGTTGCATCAAAACAAATGCATTGCCGCCGTCGCGTGCGCTTATAGTAAGCGTGACGCGACGACTTGTTCGCGATCGCTGGAAGTCACCTCAATTTGATTTTTCCAGCGACCGTAGCCTGACGTCGCGTCGCCGGCACTATAAGCGTAGCCTAAGAATATATAGACAGACTTCAAAAGTAGTCACTTACCAATGGGATGAGTGATGGACATTATTTATATATTGTAATACCTCTATATTGTTTTTTTTCTCTTCTCCTGATTTTCTCTCTCTTTTATTATGCTTTGGGTAATATCCTGACTGATATATAATTCTTTACGTTTCTCACGTTGATACCCAGGTACACACTGTACTATAAATACAGACAATTCTTGTGAATGCCTGGGGATAAATTTGCTTCTGTTTTGTCTACGCTTGTTAATTAAGCTATTGGGTCTATATTTGTATGAACTACACTACAGGCCCCTTTTACTATTACACCATAACCCTTGTTATTGTGTGTGCCTGTTTTAATTGTTTTTAGCAGTGCCATTGTTATTGTGAAATATGGACTGGAGGGGGTCTCTGGAGAGTGGAATTCATTTTGTTTAACAGGCATCCATCTTGTCTTTTGTATGTCCCTTTTCTCTGTTATATGTCAGTATGCATGTTGTTGAGAGTATTAACTTTGGTCCAGGAAGGGATATGGACTATGCCTTGTTGCTCAAACACTCAAGTGTTTTGGTCAGCTAAAGATGAATTGACCTATGGAGTCAGTCTGGATAGATAACATGACCTGTAACTTGATTGGCTTAGAAGAGGAATATACCTTGTATACTGTGTGATGTCATTATAATCTGCCCAGCAACCAATGTATGCTATTGTGTATAAGAACTCTGGGAGAATGGCTCTCAGTTAGAGTCTCCCAGACTTTCCTGGTGAGGATCCTCCAGTATAGTGAATCAATAAATGACTCTATATTGAACCTGTGGTCCGTGTGCGAAGAAGCGGACATTCGCATTATTAAAATGGGAAGATGCATGCACACCCTTGAGTGCCCTACTATAGAAGGTTTCTCCCAATTCTTAAAGGGGTTATTTCTCTTCTTTTGATTTTCTCCCTAAAAGTCTGTTCTGGCTTTGGTTTTGGATTACAACAGAATATAAAATAAATATATATGAATATATTAAATAATGATAACATGTGTACCTTTCTGTGCTATTTAGTAGTAATGCTCCATTGCAATTGGTTTATGAACTATCTGTTTTTAAACTTTAAGTAGAACCAGAACCCAAATTTTTTATTTTTTTTTGAGGCATAATCAATAGCAAAATTAAATCCCGGATCTAATGAACATTTCTATCTCAAACGTGCACATACCTAAGAAGTCTGAAGCTGTGATTTCCCCGACTCTTTCAGGATCCTTTTCTCTGCATGCTTTATGTACCTCTTGCCAAGTCTTTTGGAGATTATTTCTGAGCTTGTTTTCTATCTGTTCACAATTTATAAGCGGTGACGAGTGTGCTGCAGCAGTTCTCGGTCTCCGAATATCAGTCTGGAATAGAAGATAGATGTTCGGGAATGTCCCGCATGATAATACATTTCTTCCATGTTTGCTAGTACCCTTAATATTATTTTTCCACACACCGCGAATACATTTTAAGCTACGATTATACCTAAACTGAAGGGCGCCAGCCCTATACGGTGACGTGAAGAAGATAGGCGTAGATAGAGCACAACTCCAGACATCCTGTGGTAAATATCCAGGAAAACAAACCAGGCCACTCAAATAGTAACAAAAAGAGGTTATTTAATGCTGGCTAGACATACAGGAAAAAGGGGACTGAATGAACGCACCTCACGCGTTTCGTACAGGGGTACTTATCACCGTACGAAACGCGTAGGTGCGTTCATTCAGTCCCCTTTTTCCCTGTATGTCTAGCCAGCATTAAATAACCTCTTTTTGTTACTATTTTGGAGTGGCCTGGTTTGTTTTCCTGGATTCTTACTACAGGATGACTGGAGCTGTGCTCTATCTATGCCTATCTTCTTCCTGTATCTACATCAGATGGATTGCACGCTGAAGATTTTGTGAGTGCCCCTTGGACAGTACAGGTAAAGTGCCGCAGTGCCTTATTCAAATCCTGTCTCCCATGGACATTGTTCCTCCTTAATACTATTTCTGATTGGGTGGTTATATTGTGTACATCACTGTGGTTGTCTAAGCCGACTCCACCAGTCACATTCCCCTTCAGTTGTGTTATATTCATTTGGGGGGCACTCCACTACCACTGGACTACCAATTATGGACTTATGATGTTATTACCATATGCATACGGAACCTGATTCAATTATTGAGCACCACATACACCACGTTTTCTCTATACGGTGACGTCACTGCTGTGATCCGCCAAAGCGGCAAGTTGAACTGCAGGCAGCCGGAGGAGACAGGGAGGCGTGGCCGTGACTGGTTCGCCCTCATTGGCTGAACCGCTGACGGGACGCGCCCGTTGCCTGGCTAAAACAATTTTCCAAGTCTCCTCACCAGTCTGCCACTTTGCAGTTCGGCGCTGTGCGGCCGTCGCTACAGGTATGCAAAGTTTCATTTGATTCATGCACTTTGTTTTTTCGGCCGCCGGGCGATTTTAGGTATAAATCACAGCCTTTGACGTGTTTTATTTTTTCGACTCATGCATCGTATATGCATTGATTTCTGTCTTTCGGTTTAGTTAGGGCCTTTAATCACAAGTGAGACAATGTAGCACTTACATTGGATTTATTCAAAACAGATGGTGCTGTTTTTGGGCGTCGGATCCGAGAAGGTGACCTTGATGAAGTTAGGTCATGTTTAACTGGGGAAGACGGCTTGGGATATTTTTCCGTGTCGCTAGCTAATAACATCCGCAATGGAGTTGCTGGCATTTCACAGCTGAACCTCTTCAAAAATTCATGGTATCTGAGATTTCCATAAGAATTAAGAGGCAATATGTGCCAAAGATTTTCAAACTGTAGCAAAAGAGAGAAAAACATGACAGAAAAAGAGTGAAGATACTTTATAATAGAAGGGAAATTAATTAAAAGGAGGGACGTGGAACTGAACTCTGTTTCATCATTTTGCAAGAAAGTAACGTTTGTGCAAGTGCATTGCAAATCGTAAGAGTAAAACAAAAGTATGCGTGTGACGTCGAAACAAGACAAAAAGCTCAATTACTCTAAAATAGAATGTAAGTATGGACTCCTAGCTACTAATCACCTAGGTTGCAGAAGAAGTTCAGTACATCTTACTTGGTCATCGGTCAGAAGCATGACGTTCCTGCTGAAAATGTCTCTGAAGTCATCCTTTGAAACGACATCTATGTTTGCATAGTCAATGTTTATAAAGTCCTGTGCAATGGTGTAGAAGCGAGCGACCACGACTTCCCGCATGCGCGCCAGGATGTCCTTCATCGACAGCTCTTGAGTGGACTTGGGTCGGGTGACTTTCTGCACTCTCTCAACCCAGGTGGAAGAAGGCTAGGAGAAACCAGAGGCAATCCGTGACAGAGCGAGGCAAAGACCACTTTGTATTCTCCTTTCAGTGCCAGAGGGGCTGGAAACTTGGCCACTAAAGCCCTCAAGGGCCACCAACAGATCAGGGGTTTAAGGATATGCCTGCTTATGCAGAAGCAGGGATATCCTGAGAACCTGACCTGTTGGTGACCTTTGAGGACTGGAGTTGGCCACCCCTGGCCTAGATAATTGCAAATAGATGAGTACCACTTGCTACAAATGTTTGAAGCTGTTGCTCTGTACTGGAGATACATGGTAATCAGGCGATCAAACCGCAAGTATAATGTGAATGTCAAGAAAATCATAAGCAACACTGGTCTTCAGGGTGAAAAGCAGGGGCGGGAGGGCGGCGGCGAGTGTGTGAAAGGCAGGGGCGGAAGGGCGGCGTGAGTGCGGGCAGCGGATGGGTGAAAGGCAGAGACGGGAGGGCGTGCGGCAGCCAGGGGTGGGAGGGCGGCCGGCGGGTGTGTGAAAGGCAGGGGCGGGAGGGCGGCGGGTGTGTGAAAGGCAGGGGCGGGAGGGCGGCGGGTGGGTGAAAGGCAGGGGCTGGGGTATGCCTGTAATGTACACGCAATTTTCCCAATCTGATTACTAGTATAGCAACAAAAAAGGTTGTGTGTGTTCTTGTGGGCTATGTAGGGCCCGCCAGTAATGGAAAGAAAAACAAATCTTTAAGAAAGAAAGCACACATTAACAAACATCTTTTCCATTTCTCATTATGGCCTAATGGTTCTATTTCATATTGTTCAGGTAAAACAAATATATGCGGGGTATGACATTAGACAATTAGAATAGGGTGCTGGTGACATCTAGACCACTTGAATAAGGGTGCATGCTGACCTCTAGACAATTAGAATAGGGTGCTGGTGACATCTAGACACTTTAGAATAGGGTGATCGTGACATCTAGACAATTCGAAAATAGGGTGTGCTGGTGACCTTTTTAGACAATTAGAATAGGGTGCTGCGTGAACTCTAGACAATTAGAATAGGGTGATGGTGACTCTAGACAATTAGAATAGGGTGCTGGTGACCTTAGACAATTGAATAGGGTGCTGGTGAGCCTCTAGACAATTGGAAGAATAGGGTGCGGGTGACCTTTAGACAATTAGAATAGGGTGCTGGTGACCTTAGACAATGGGAATATGGTTGCTGGTGGACCTCTAGACAAGTGGAATAAGGTGCTGGTGACCTCTGTATGACAATTGGAATAAGGTGATGGTTGACCTCTAGGACAATGGAAAATCGGGTGCTGGGTGACCCTCTAGGACAATTGGAAAATAGGGTGCTGGTGACTTTAGCACACTGGATGGAATTAAGGTTGCTGGTGACCTCGAGACAATTGGAAAATAGGGTGATGGGTGGACTCTAGACAATTGGAATAGGTTTATGCGGGTTGACTCTAGACAATTGCGAATAAGGTGCGGTTTGGTGACATATAGAAACATTGGAATAGGGTGCCGGTAGACCTCTAGCACAAGTGGAATAATAGGGTGCTGGTGACCCTATAGCACAATTGGAATAGGGTGCTGGTGACTTGACAATTGGAAAAATAAGGTGATGGTGACCCTCTAGACCAATTGGAATAGGGAGCTCGTGACTCGAGAAATGTTGGAATAGTGGTGGGCTGGTGACCTCTAGCAATTCGGAGGATGAGGGTGCTGGTGACTCTAGACCCCCCAATTGGAAGAAGGGTATGACTGGTGACGCTCTAGACAATTTGAAACGATTGATGGTGTGCTCAACCATATTGGTAATGTTAATAGGTACAGAAGGATCTATCCAAATAGCAAGACAATGTCCACCAGAGTCACCAGACATTGTCCACTGAAAATATTAATTAAAGTGTATTACATCAGCATGTGGGATTTGCTTACGAGGTCTTTTGAGACAGGGAGGGAAGTTTTTGTGGATGGTGGGTAAAGGTCTATATTCTAAATGCACAAATCAATTTTTTCACTCTTAACAGTTAATCCCGGTGGCTTGATGTAGAGATGAGCGAACATTTGACCATGTCTTTCCGTAAGTTGTATATGGGATGATTTTTTTTATGAATTATTTTATTTAGTAACAAGAAGGAATACAGTTACAATTAGCCAAAAGCGCAATTAAAAACAAAAATAACAGCAAAATCCCATACTTGTGATGTTATATAATTCTCAACTTACAAAAACAATTTATTATTACAACAATCACAAACTGTTTATATTATTTGGTGCTATGAGGGGAAGGTATATAGGTGGGACCAAAAAAGGGATTATAAAGACTGGATAAAATCCCCCAACACAGTCAGGTTTGTGGAATACGCGCGTTGGGATGTCATGCCGGCTTGCACACATTTTACAGACATGAGGGGGAGCCGCCGTGAGGGGGTACATGAACGGGGTGTGAGATTAGGGAGTCTTAGCTGCGCTTATAGTGTTGACGACAGCGGGACGCCCGACATCGCGCGCAGTAAAACAAAGTGAAGGAGAGCTAGTGCTACCAGAAATCTGGTATGCTCACACGCATATTATTTTTTTTTCGGCGATGGTCTCCCTTGCGGGCCAATCGGGAAGCTTTTCTCGTGCCTATCTGCCCCTCCCTTTTATGGTAACGTCATCCGGCGACGTGCGCGTGAAAGCTTCAAATACAACTCTCATCGATATGGCGACGGCTCATCGCGTCGCACGTTCGCGGCGCTGTTATAACCAACGGACGACGAGACGTTTGCATCAAAACCAAATGCATTCACGGCCGCGCGTGCGCTTTATAGTAGCGTGAAACGCGGAACGACTTGTCTCGCCGATCGATGGAAGTCACTCCAATTGTATTTTTCCAGCGACCGTAGGCCATGACGTCGCGTCGCCGGCCCACTATAATCGTAGCTACCTAAGAATATATAGACAGCTCAAAAGTAGCAACTTACATGGCATGAGTGATGGACATATTATATATTGTAATACCTCATATTGTTTTTTTTCTCTTCATTCCTATTTTCTCTCTCTTTTATTAGGTTTGGGTATAATCCTTGACTGATATATAATTCTTTACGTTTCTCACGTTGTACCAGGTACACTGTACTATAAATACAGACAATCTTGTGAATGCATGGGGATAACGAAATTTTGCTTCTGTTTTGTCTTACGCTGTTAATTAAGCTATGGGTCTATTGTATGTAACTACACTAAGGCCCTTTTACTATACACCATAACTTTGTTATGTATGTGTGCCGGTTTTAAATTGTTTTTAGCAGTGCCATGTTATTGTGAAATATGGACTGGGAGGGGGTCTCTGGAGAGTGGAATTCATTTGTTTAACAGGCATCCATCTTGTCTTTGTAGGTCCTTTTCTCTTATAGTCAGTATGCATGTTGTAGAGAGTATTAACTTTGGTCCAGGAAGGATACTGACTATGCTTGTTGCTCAAACACTCAAGTGTTTTGTCAGACTAAAGATGAATTGACCTATGGAGTCAGTCTGGATAGATAACATGACTGTAAACTTGATTGGCTTAGAAGAGGAATATACCTGTATACGTGGGATGTCATTATATCTAGCCCAGCAAACACAATGTATGCTATTGTGTATAAGAAATCTGGGAGAATGGCTCTCAGTTAGAGTCTCCCAGACTTTCCTGGTGAGGATCTCCTACAGTATAGTGAATCCATAAATTGACTCTAGATTGAACCTGTGGTCGGTCGAGAGCGCAGAAGAAAAGCGGACATTCGCATTATTAAAATGGGAAGATGCATGCACACCCTTGAGTGACCATCTATAGAAGGTTCTCCCAATTCTTAAAGGGGTATTTCTCTTCTTTTGATTTTCTCCCTAAAAGTTGTTCTGGCTTTTGGTTTTGGATTACAACCGAATATAAAATAAATAATGAAGTATATTAATAATGATAAATGGTGTACCTTTCTGTGATATTTAGTAGTAATGCTCCATGCAATGGTTATGAACTATCTGTTTTAAACTTTAAGTGAAACCAGAACCCAAATTTTTTATTTTTTTTTTGGCATAATCAATAGCAAAATAAATCCCGGATATAATGAAACATTTCTATCTCAAAGTGCCACATCAACCTAAGAAGTCTGAGCTGTGATTTCCCCGACTTTTCAGGATCCTTTTCTCTGCATGCTTTAGTACCTCTTGGCCAAGTCTTTTGGAGATGTATTTTGAGCTTGTTCATTCTGTTACACATTATAAGCGGTTGCGAGTGTGCTGCAGCAGTTCCGGTCTTCCGAATACAGTCGGAAATAGAAGATAGATGTTCGGGAAGGTTCCCGCATGATATACATTTCTTCCATGTTTGCTAGTACCCTTTAAGATTATTTTTAAAGTGGGAAAAAGGGAGTTCTTCACTTTAAGTACATTTTCACTTTACATACATGCTCCGGTCCCATTGCGTACGTTAATGCGGGGTGTGCCTGTACTAGGTCAGTTAGGAGAGGAATACATCAGAGTGAAGAACAGGGATACATCAGGAAGGATGAGTTATCATCTTTGAGAACACATGTAAGAACTTGATTTGAATACCACATATCTGTGAGTATTGAGAAAAAGCTTGAATGCTGACATGTACAATCTTGGAAGAAGATATGACAAATGATTAAACACATGGAAATTACAGGCAGAAGTGACAAGGCGATACAAGGAAGTAATTTCCTTTGTTTTAAATGTCACCGTCCTATTTTCTCAGTTCTCAGCGGTCAGGTCTATAATAGATAGTTTCAGGGAAAATTACTGGTCTTGTTCCAAAACCCTTGATTTGAATAAGAAAAAAAAAATGACAACAAATAATGATTTACTGTACATGTGGCAGTCCTTCATACCTCAGTACTGAAGACACTGAAACCGTGTAAGAACGCTTTCCAGTCTATTGTGTGATCCTCATTCAGTGTTAGTTTGCTGAGAAGGTACCTGAATTGCTTGTCCGTTAACTTAAAACAGAAACTGTCAATTATCTGGTGCAATTGAAATGGTTTTATTGTCCCTGTGACATCCTTATCAAAAGCAATGAATGCCTGGAAAATGTCAGAAGGATACGCATTATTTTCCAGTCACTTTGGATAAAAAAAAAACATAGAATCATTTGCTATGACTTTCTTGTTATTAAGTGCCGATCATATACACAGAGCTCTGCAATGTGACTGTAATACCCAATGCTCACAGAATAGCTACATTTGATTTGTTTACACTAATAAAAGGCATCTAAAAGAGAAGATATGATAACAATATACAAGGAATCAATCGATATACAATGGTCAATACAAGGAACCTTCATGAGTACTATTCATCCCAAGGGCAGTACAAACAACACAGGGTCATCCCTGAAGTTTGGAGGAAAGGAGATTTCACCAGCAACAAAGGAAAGGGTTCTTTACAGTAAGGGCAGTTACAATGTGGGATTCATTACCCTTTGAGACTGTGATGGCAGATACAATAGATATCTTTAACAAAACGTTAGACATCTTTTTAGAAAGAAAAGGTATACAGGGATATACCAAACACATAACTATGGGAAGGATGTTGATCCAGGGAGAAATCGGATTGCCATTACAGGAATCAATGAGGGATTGAATTTCCCCCCTATGAGACGAAATAGGATAATGTTTCACCGGAGTTTACGTTTGCCTTCCTCTGCATCAATATACTGTACCTATAAATATAGGATTAATATCTCTGTTGAGAGGGTGGGGGTGGGGGTGGCACCGTTCATACACTTTAATTTGATGAGAGAGAGAATATTCTCAAATACACCTCCAAACAACAAGGGGAGGCACACCTGTGCACAAACAGGTGCACACCTGAGAGAGATACCTGGGATGTACAGTATGGATATTAGCAAATATCCCAGGTATCTCCGGTGTGTTCCTTTTTTGTGCACATGCGTCCCTCCACGTCTCGTTTGAAGGTGTAGTTGAAGGGGATATATACAGTATACACAGTATCAACAATGTAGCATCCCCACAACCCGACACCAGGAGACCTCCTCGCTCAGAAACCTCCATACAAATGAGGGAATAGACAGTGATGAAAAGCTGCAGAAGGGACAGGGATGGTCTGCAGGCCCTTTCCGTTCTCAGATACAGAGATGTCCAACCCCAAGAACATAAATCTGTACGATCTGCGAGTTCTACGAGTTCTACGCTGCACAATGTCATACTCGGTTTAAGAGTATGACGTTAGGGGGAGTGGACATGTCTGTTGATACTTGTTTGTCATCATAAATGTAGTAGGTTGAACATGTTACAATGAGGGATTCATACCTTGCACAACACATCATATGAAGATGTTACCATGTCTTTCAGCTTATCTAGAGCCTTCTGTGGGCTAAGTGTCTGGAAGTTTTCCGAGGACACAATCTGTTCTTGCCTTTGACCATACGTCGGAGCTCTGCCATCGTCAATGGCTTTTAGGAAATCAAAATAAGAGATTTTGCTATCGTAAACTTTGATTCTCAGCCTTAAAGAAACAGAAAATACAACAGGATTGGAAAAGGATTACATCAAATGTATTAATTCCTCACACTCTCCCTGTGTATTGGGAAATGAAGCCCAGTCTTTAATATCAAATAGCTCCTGTTCAGCTACTTATTCTGCTCCAAAATATTCAATGCAGATCATTTTAATGGTTTGGCAGAGTTTCGTTTATTCATCCAGCATAGAAAAAAAGTGATCAACCCATTCACAGAATGTTATACATCTAACTTATTATTTGTGCATCTTGTGCACCCTTTTTGTCTACAAACAATAAATACTATAGTAGGGGTTTCTTCGTATCTACCACTTCACGTACTTATTTGGGGGTTTTGACATTACAGGCTCCATCTTGGAAAAGGACACTAGCCTCTGAATGATTAAGGATTTGGCATTTGTATTATGCAGCTGGTAATCTTTCCTATAACACCATGTAAGCTGCAGCTTCTCCCCTTCATTTAAATGCTATGCAAAACTTCCCATTACGCTCTTGGGCAGAGTTTGATGTGTACTTCGTTACACACAGGGCATCCATCCGCCTGCAATTTGGAGAGTGTGACCAGTAGGAGTCACAGGGCTGCACACACAGGGCTCGGTTAATTCAGGGCTCATAACGTCACTTTACCCAAAACAGGAACATACGTTATTTTCCATGCGGTTAATACGCTTCTGCAAAGCTAATTATATGCAAAAACGGCCATTCTGCATTTCATTAGCATAGGCTCACGTTATTACAGAAGAATGTTGCGTTACCTTACAAGTATGTACGAGCGTTACTCCTATCCAGACCCTGAAATACCCCCGTTGAGAAAGCAGAGGAGAGGGAAATAAGCGCGGTCATAACGCTGTGTTGCTTAAATCATACCAAACGGTGGTGTTACACTCACCCAGACCCCGTACACACCCTACTTCAT
This sequence comes from Ascaphus truei, assembly GCA_036426205.1. Taxonomy (NCBI): domain Eukaryota; kingdom Metazoa; phylum Chordata; class Amphibia; order Anura; family Ascaphidae; genus Ascaphus; species Ascaphus truei. The sequence continues at coordinate 8,568,933 of CM071571.1, read as the reverse complement.
GCTCTAGATGGGCGTAACGGTAGGTTTAGGTATGACCTAACAAACGTAATGTTAATTCGCCACGTTAACCTTAACGGACATTAGTGGATATGCAATGCTATGATAATGCGCTTATTTGCATATCATTTGCATGCTATTATCACTAACAATGCAATGCTCATTATTATTTTCCTTTGTGGATACAGCATTACTCTTATGACGTCAAATTAGGGTTAAGTGGGATGGACAAGAGAGTAGAGATGCAGGGTATCTAAAATTCGGCATTTCCGTTACTCTTTTCTTCTCCCTTATTTCAGTGTTAAAACTCTGCTAGAGATCTAAGTGCTGTAAACCCTCACTGGGTGTCTGCATCATATGTAAAATTAACAAGCACGACAGTGGCGTGCAGAAAATGGTGCAGTGCATCAAACACCTCGCCGTTAACCATGTCATTCAAACATAAAAGTAAAGGAAATAGAATCTCCAACATACACAATTGTTCATGGGACCTTGGATTGCAATAACCCACGGGTTCTCAACTCCAGTCCTCAAGACCTCCGCCTCCACCAGGTCAGGCTTTCGGGATATCCCTGCTTCAGCACAGGTGGTACAATCAGTGGCTGATTGAGCCAACTGTGCTGACGCAGGGATATCCGGAAAACCTGACCTGTTGGGGGGGAGGGGAGGGAGCCAGGGGCATCTTGAGGACTGGAGTCGAGCACCCCTGCAATAATGCTGTGTTAAAATGAACACTATAAATATGCTGTAGTAAATATGTTGGACAGGCAGACAGTCATTGGGAACTAGCTGGCAGTCATGAACCAAATGAATATGGTGCACTGTGGTAAGTTTAAGTGAAAGTAAAGGCAACCATACAGTCCCAAACATCTGCTGCCTGAACATAGGGACTTGGCACTCGCATCAAGCAGCTGCCTGCCCTATGTAGCTTTGTCAGCCGCAGTTTCTCCCCTTTTATGTTTAACCAATATTGGAGGCGCTGGGGGAGAGGGCATGGCGAACAGAAACCCTCTAATTAGAGAAAATAACCTTTAAATGGGTTTTAAAGACATTGAGTGCACTAATTTAGCCCGCATTATACTGCTCAACAAACTAAGCATCTGCTAAAACTACGCTAATCAGCATTCATTTGAAGAAAACAATAAAGCTTTCATGGAATAGGCTGTCAATAAATAAAGATTAGGCCTTTCTATAGAATGATAATCACTACATTCCCCACTCTGTGACATAACCTTGTATTCCCACTCACAATCTGATTACATGCGTGTTTGTCTCTCTGCGTAACATTGTAAATAACGAAGGGCGAATTCTTCATTGCAGGAGTTATTACTACTCGTGGCAACGTACAGGTTAAACGGCCCCTGTACTGCAAAGGTTCCCGACTCCAGGCCTCAAGGACCACGAACAGGGCAGGTTTTAAGGATATCCTCTCATTAGCCCGGGTGACCCCAATCACCTGTGCTCATGCCGGGGTATCCTTAAAACCTGCCCTGTTAGTGGCCTTTGTGGACCGGAGTTGGGCATCTCTCTCTGCCTATTGCAATAAAGAGGTTAATGAAAGAAATTCAAATTACCTGTATAAAAGATTGAGGAACTGGTGATCGTCTAAATAAAAATGAAAACCACGAAGCATGCTCTGAAAGTCATGAACTGTTATGAAGCCATCTTTATTTGTATCCATTTTAGCAAAGGCCGCGCTAAATTCCTGGTAATAGTCCCTGAATTTATCCCTGCAGAAAAAAAACAAACAAAATAATTTAAAAATACATTACGTGGCAAAAAAGGCTTGTGCGGTTCTCAGTACACCGAGTAGCATTCTTTCGTAGCTTTGAAGAGATGGAATTTAGGGGACATCTATACAGATTTCAAATGTCATTATAGCACCAAACAGATAAAACATTCATTCTTTTTTTTTTTTGTGAATTATTGGTAAACCCTGACAAATCCAACATTATTACACTCGCTCTGCCTCCCATTGTAAATTACCGCACTATGATAGATAAGATTAGAGAGTCGCGCAAATTATTTCCCCGAATCTGTATGCGATGTAAATATGGCATTTTCTTTGCATTTTCGAATATTTTCACATTTCTCAGAGTTGGAAAGCAGCCTCCACTCATTTTGTTTTGATTCAAGTATTCAAAAATTCTAAACTGTGCAAAAATATTTTAAAAAGTGCGGAAATATTAAGAGAATTTCACATTTGTTTTTCCAAACATGCACCCGAAAAAAATAATGAATTCAATTTTGACACTTTTTCCCATATCTACATAAGATTTAATATCATCGCCTCAAAGCCAAAATACCTTACACGTAACATACTACACATACAGACCACCCACTCTGATGCCAAATTAAGATTTGGATCTATATTTAAAAAAACTAAAAAAAACTTGATGTATTTCTCAACTTTAGAACTGATCACAATCATTTCTAATACGTCCAAACTACAAACATCCTTATACAATCTTATCTACCCAATGCATAAATTGCTGCTTTAATGCGCAATTTGGTTCTGTTCCTCTAAGATTTCAGTCCACTCTGTGTTTATGAGACAAAACCCTCCGGCATTAAGCGGTCCAAGATTAATCTACAGCAGAGGCGGCCAACTCCAGTCCTCAAGGGCCACCAACAAGTCAGGTTTTCAGGATATCCCCTGCTTCAGCACAGGTGGCTCAGTCAAAGATTGAACCACTGATTGAGCCATCTGTGCTGAAGCAGGGGTATCCTAAAAACTTGACCTGTTGGTGGCCCTTGAGGACTGTAGTTGGCCGCTACTGATCTACAGTTCTTAAGCTGCATACACAAAGCACATGGGTAGCAAAGTATAATGTCTGGCTTTATAATGTGAAGTGAGGCATTCTGCCTCTCTTCAGTAAAGAGATTATTCATACAGTCAGTAATTAAAAAGGCATCTTAGAACTGAGAGAAATTCAAACCTAGATGCAGTAGCATTGCAAAGTAAATCTGTTGATTGTTATTGAATCCCATCAGACACCATTTAGAAAGATACGAGAGCCATGACAAATGCCTCTCTAAGAATGATTCTTCTTGTCATATTTTGGCTCCTAGAAGAGTCTGCACAGCCAAAGTGTCAAACTTGCATTGCAAGGTAATACTATGGGTATGAGTATTTAAGGTCTTTACTGTGTGTGCTACAGTTGCTGCTGCTTTGTAAATGAGCCCATATATAATTTGATCTACCTGCTACAAATATATACTTCTGTGCACTGCCTATTGTGCATGAATGACCATTGGCTGGCGGGTAGCAAAGAGGACGTGCCCCCGCCAGCTTGGCCTTAAAAAGGCTCGCCCATTGGCTCCTCCCCTGAATCGGGGAGGGCGATGTGGGGGTGGGCCAGCGGGGGGAAGGCCGGCCCCCCCTGGTCATCAAACCCCCCCCCGCCCATGGCTGGGGGGCGCTATCCATGCAGTCCTTTCACTCACCATGAAAGAGAGCTTCAAGATTAATATGTCTCTGGGAAAATATTACACAGGACAGGACTAAAAGTACTTTCCTAAAAAAGATTGATGTTTTGGTTCTCTCCTGTCGGATTGCGTTGGATATATGACTTTGTTGTAGCTCAAAAGGGCAATGCCCATTTTAGTCCTGAAGAAGTGTACCTCTAGAGTCATTGTAGATATATAAATAAATAAACTATACTCGTGTAAAGAATTCAATTCTAATGCACACCACACATACAACTTAACACTTATTAGCAAATCAAACATAGATCACTTAATGCAGCAATTAAAAAATGAATTCCACTTCTGATGAAGCTCCGTAGCAGGAGGGAAACGTAATTCGGTCATGTTAGAGTAACGTCATCAGATTCCGACATGGGTCCGTAATGAGGGAGCTGGCAGCCTGGAGCATACAGTACACGAGTGCTAGGGTTTAGCAAACTGGGGTATAGGAGTCAGCGAGTATTGAGTACAGATTGTCACACTCATCTCATTAGAAACACTAACTATACTATATCTAGTGATCAATTGTTAAGCGCTACTGAAGGAACGATCTTACAGATACAGTACCATGTCTCCACAATCATGGCAATTCACTGCGATCTGTCTTGTTGATAAAGGGTGACCCCATTTTTCCCAGGACAAACCGGGACACATTTCGCACATGTGCGAACGCGGACCGCAAATGCGTGAAAAGCGAACACAGACCGTGCATGGAGCGGGGCTTGCCAGCTGCACATGTGCGATCGGGGGTTGTCGGCTGCACATGTGCGATCGGGGGTTGTCGGCTGCACATGCGCGATCGGGGCTTGCCGGCTGCACATGTGCGATCGGGGGTTGTCGGCTGCACATGCACGATCGGGGCTTGTCGGCTGCACATGCGCGATCGGGGCTTGTCGGCTGCACATGCGCGCTCGGGGGTTGTCGGCCGCTTGTGCGCATGCACGATAGGCGTGGTTCCAAAAAATGGCACATTTAAGATAAAAGTCAGGACACGGGACAAAGTGTAACAAAATCTAGACTGTCCTGGCTAAACCGGGATATCTGGTGACCCTATCAATGCTTATTAATGACTGAAATAACTACTGAGAATTTTGCTGCTGCGCCCTCCTGCCTTTCCTCCTCAAGCGCTCTTGCCCCCCCTCTTGCCCCCCCCCCGTTACGCTGTGGGGTCATGTGATGTCACGTCCCGTGAGCCGCAGCATCATTTGATGCGTGCGACGTCACACGACCCCGCGTTGCCATGGACACGAGTCCTGACGCCGGCAGAGTGAAGGTAAGTTTAGAGGTGCAGAGGCCTAACGCGATCCCCCGGCATTTAATTTAAATGCCTTGGGGAAGAGCGCGCGGGATCTCTGCAACCATTGCGTCCCCCCCCAGAAAAATCTTTTCCCCCCCCATTTTGCACACACCTGCCTTGGAGCAGGGGCGCTCAACTTCAGTCCTCAAGCCCACCAAACAGGACAGGTTTTAAGGATATCCCTGCTTCAGCAGAGAATTGATTTACTTGGGTGAACTTTGGGCAATATGTTAGGTTTTGATATACTTTATCTTCTTGTCTCGTTTTTTTTTCTTTAAATCCTTGTGTATAAAAAAAAAAGGAATTGAAACTGAAGGCAGGTACGGATTACTCGGCCCACCTATTGTGTCTGTTTCCATTATTACTATTAAAGCCTTACTTGATGCAATTTTTTTTCTTCTTCCATTTGGTAAAAAATCTCTATCGCATGATTAACTTCCACCCAAAGAAGCACGTATCCTGAAAAGTTACGGCAGATCACGCGGTGTTTTCCACGCGCTCTCTGAATCTTGTGCTGATCTATACGGAGAAGTAAATGTCCGTGACTGCCGCCCTTAATCTTACCGGCCGATAGAACGTTACATGCCGTCGTGTGAATTGAAATCCATAACTATATTTAAAAAACAATTAAGGGAAATTATCATTTAAAACAGGCAGTGGCACAATGAGTACTTTGCTCTGAACAATTGGTACAATGCTGATTTGTACTGTGTGCTGTAAAGGGAGTGGCTCTTAAAGTCGTCATTTCAGTGATACTGAATATTTTGAACATATCTCTGCAAAATTCTATTTATTTAGTCATGTATTTTTCAGTGGTGATCAAATATTGTTCCCAATATTATTTTCTAATTACGTATGAAACACCACAGCGGACCGCAGGGTATTCCACCAAGGTATGACTTTTTAAATCCGTTATGGGCAAGCTACCCAGCTATCTGAACACGCTCCTCACCCCTACCACATGCAGCACTTATCTGAGATCAGACCCCAAAAGACTGTTCATGGTCCCAGGCTCAACAAAGTATCCGGCCGCTCCTCCTCCTTCTCTTACTGTGCACCCCAAAACTGGAACAACCTACCAGAGACTCTCACATCCACCATCAGTTTAAGTTCTTTCAAATCTAAGGCTGTCTCACACTTTAATCTGGTCTGTAACTGTTTCATACGCCCATAATATATATTATCTTTAACTGTGCATGCAATGTCTTGTATATAATGTATACTCTGCTCATTTATGTAACTGTATTTGTAACCATGTATTATTTGTCTTACTCTGTGCCCAGGACATACTTGAAAACGAGAGGTAACTCTCAATGTATTACTTCCTGGTAAAATATTTAATAAATAAATACATTTTAATATATATCTCCTATCTCCCAAAATGTGGACAAATATTTTACATGCAATAACATTTATTTATTTTCTCCTATTCTAGTCTTATTAGTTATTTTTTGTATTCATTATGTTGGGCGCTGTCTTAACAGTGATGTCGTTAATGTCTACCCTATTAAATGTGTTACATATGTATGTATACAAATGTGTGTAAACTAAAAGTAACACGATACCCTCTTTTCTTTCTGTACCCCAACCCCTACCTTTTTTTTTTTTACAGAAAATTCAAATAAAGAACAAGTTTAAAAATAAATACGTACAAAAAAAGGATGAAATTATAAGAAAAATGTAGTGACTCGTCTACCCAAGATGCATCACACTTCTTAAATCATATACCATAAGAAGTAACATTTGGGCAACCCCTTACATTTTCACCTCAGGTCTAAATTACTAGTATGTACCCGTGAGATCCATCCATCCATATATTAGAATTGGATTAGGTAAAATAATAGAAGACCCATTTTATTCTTCCCAATGTGTCATTTGAAAACTGGGCAGAAGGCCAATGGAAGCATGCACAGTGCACCCAACGAGCTCTGCAGTGAGCGCAACCTAACCCAAAAACATTTGTACAAGCTGCTAATTGTTATAACATGCCAGATTTGGGGCTGGAAGCGAAATCCTTTTTTCATGAATTTTTGATGACATCTTATTGATTCACAGTCAAAGTATATAACTAGGTGGTTTAAGACAACGGTTGTCATCGAGGTTGGCTAGTGCCCAGTTTACAACGCATTTGTATTTTATCCATTTTTCTTTTATCCACATTGTGCTCTCTTCACATTTTTTACTTGTTTCCGACCCTTCATTTCTTCATGGAGTTTTGTTCACATTGATGTCCCTCTTTTTTTTTTTATAAATCTAGTGAATTAATTGAAGGTATCAAACCTACCGGTTGCCAATAAAATAATAAAGAATGCAGTAACACATTTCCTTTGCCTACGTTTCCCTCAAAGCTTTTTTTTTTTTTTTGTTTGAAACTGTTTGTTAGAACTTTCTACGTTACAAACGTTGAGCAGCGAGGCGTGCGGAGATTCATCTGTGATACTGTGTATGCTAATTGTATCCATTAAGAGCAGGGCTGGCCAACTCCAGTCCTCAAGAGCCACCAACAGGCCAGGTATTAGGGATATCCCTGCTTCAGCACAGGTGGCTTAATCAGTGGCTCAGTCATTACCACAGAGCCACCTGTGCTGAAGCAGGGATATCCTGAAAACCTGACCTGTTGGTGGCCCTTGAGGACTTGAGTTGGCTACTCCACTGACCTAGTCAGATTTGTTTAAAACAGCAACCCCCTTCACCAACCAAAACCATTTTTATTTTACATGAACCAGGGGTTTTTCTGGAGCTGAACCGCAGCACTCAAAGCTTTGGGGACTCCAAATTGCCAAGATATTTCATGTACTGCTTTCCCCAGTACTTGCAAGAAACAACAAAGATGGCTGTGAGGTCCCAAACAATCAGAATCTGCCATGTCATCACGCAGTGATGTCACGGCTTGCTATTAGCCGCTGGAGTGAGGCTGACTTCGGTGTCCATATTGTGGCTCCTGGACATGAATTATTGCGAGGAAATTTCAAAATGAAAATAATCTAAAAAAAAAACGTCAGCGTGGATTGCTGCTTTAACCTCTTGAGTGCTGGAGGGGCAGCAACACAAGAGTGTCAAAGCCCCTCTAGCGCATCACGATCACATGACTGCTCCTCGGACCTATCACATGATGGCTGCGTCGCCGTTGACCTCCTCTTTGGTTCCTGCCCTGGCCAGATCCCGTTCAGCACTCCATAGGAGTGCAAAAATGAGCTGGAAACCCATGACCTAGCCACTATGTTATGAGGCCCCAGGAATGCAAGACCCCCCATGACGGGATGGCTATATCATGTGCCACTCAAAGGGTTAAAATACACATAAAGGTCAAGAGGTCAACTAATCCAAGTTCTCAGTTGCAAAATTGGTTCAGCACATGATTTATCTAAAAAAAGCAAAACCCAAAAAATGATTTTGCCCCAGTTGTACAGCCAGCAGATGCATTTAAATAATCATAGGACAAAAAGAAACACACAGAGCGCACCAAAGTCGAAGGAAAATGTAAAATAAATACAATACAATAAATACAATACAAATAAACGGAAGTGTAAACTTACATATAAGGTGTCAGTAGTCCAGCGGATAGCTAACAGGGTAGTCCATGCTGCCCAGTTCTTGATGTACGAGGGTAAGGGACAGAGTAAATCTTGAAGCTGTAAATCCCGCGCGCTGGGATCAGCTGTAGCTCGGAGAAGACCTTCCACGTCTGGGTCTGTGAGCCATGTATGTGTGCAGTCAAACACGTCCCGCTCCCAATTCTTCCGATCACGAACTCTCAAAAGGCAGCTCCACAGGACAAAGTATAGTACTATCTACCACAACGCGTTTCACACATTAAAGTGCTTCGTCAGGCGTGTTTGACTGCACACCTACGGGGCTCACAGACCTGGACGTGGAAAATCTTCTCCTAGCTACAGCTGATCCCTGCGCGAGGGATTTACAGCTTCAAGATCTACTTTGTCCCTTAACCTCTTAGATCAAGAACTGGGCAGCATGGACATACCCTGTTGGGTATCCGCTGGACTACTGATACCTTATATGTAAGTTTACACTTTTATTTGTATTGGTGGATTACATTTTTCTTCAACTTTGGTGCGCTCGGTGTGTCTCTTTTTGTCCTATGTTTACCTTGTCCGTGGAGGCTGCCTTCACTGGATAACTGTGGCGGTGAGGAGAATCTCCAAACACAGCGGCTGCAAGAAGGAGAAGAACAACTACCTCTGAATTCTTAAACTGCGGCCAGGCAGGGAGCGGGCGCGCTAGCGCTCGTGTGCGGTGACGTCACGCGCTCTGCTGGGCGGGGCGATTTATGGCCAGCTAGTTGTGCATGCGGGGGGGGGGCATGTCGGGTGCACGGCCATGCTGTCACGGAGCTGATTTGCCCTCATTGGGAGAACCGCTCACGTGACGTGCCAGCGAATGGCATAATCAAATTTGCATGCCTCTGCAAGCAGCAAGCGGCGTGCATGCACAGGCACTCGCTCACCCTGGCCACACACATTGCAGCAATGTGTTTCGTCGCGGCCAGCACGAGCGCCCGCTTAGCGTCACTCTGGACAAGGCCTTAGGAACACGAGGGTGGATTCAAACCTCCTTTTGCCTTATAATCACCTAGTGTTGAAAAGCGAAGCTCTTTAAAAATAAAAAAGGTGAAGTACAGATAAATTGTTTGCCGCTTGAGTATAACTAGCAGAAGAAAAAGGTAATGCTTCTCACCCTTACTTCGTTGCCTCTGTAGGGCAACTGTAGGCCATTCATGGATTGTTATCTCTATTATCACAGAAATAAGTGGACCAAAATATCACATAAAGCAGGCGGTAAGTGATCTAATTTGTTTTGTCTACATAGGAAAAAATAAACTCACCCCTTTCTTTCTTCCAATATTCCCATATAACATTCCTATCTTGCCTTCAAATACTTTCTGGACAAGCTACCTGCCTATCTGAGCAAGCTCCTTACCCCTGCCACATGTAGCATTTATCATCTGAGATCATTCTCCAAAAGATTGCTCATGGTCCCGAGGTTCAACAGAGTATCCGGCCGCGCCTCCTCCTCTTACCGTGCACCCCAAAACTGGAACAATCTACCGGAGACTCTCACAGCCGCCTATCTACGTTCTTTCAAAACTAAAGCTGTCTCACATTTTAATCTGGCCTGTTACTGTCCATAAAATATGAAATGTATAACCCTGTTCTTTTAATGTAACCATGTACAGTATTGTAATCATAACTATGCCCAGGGCATCTTTGAAAACGAGAGGTAACTCTCAATGTATTACTTCCAGGTAAAAAAAAATCTCAATAAAAATACATTTGAGGTGGTGCCCTCGCTTTGTCTTACTTGATCTGCTGCTCAATATCCTTGATGTCCAGAGCGTTGGTTTGGTGCTTCTGGAATTCATGCATCTCCTCTTGAGTTTTCTGCTGCTTGCTGTAATGTTTCGGTATACATGTATGGTCGTCTTCTACAATACGTCTACTTGGACCACAATCACCAGATGCCAAATTCACTCCCAGCTTCTGAAGGAATTCTTGATGAGTGAGGTAGCCTTTTCCCTCTGGATCATACCTATAATAATAGAGGGGAACATCTATTTTATAAAATATTTACCTTTTAAAATACTGGCCATAGTGTTATCCAACAAAAACAGTTAGACAAAAAAGTGCAAATGGCAGGGGAGAAAAGATACCTACAAGCTGTATGGCTTCTTGTTCCCTCCTGTCAAACACTCCCATTGCTGATTGCAATACCACGACACTACAAAATGTCATTATTATCGCGATATTACTATCATATCGGTATATTGCCCACCTCCAACCACGTCTTAGCTTTATATCTGATCTCTACTCTCTAGCTGCTCCTATATGATAATGCCGGCATCATACCCCACCTACCTGTATGCTGCTGCCAACGCCGATAGCATTCTCCCCTTAATAGCATCCTACCTAAGAAAGTACCTGCCAAGTGCTCTTCTGCACGTGTCACTGACCATATCGTCAAAACTGCACAAAGCACGGAATGTAGCCTTTCAACATTTTTTTCCCGCCAGTGTTGGCCCATTTCCCTTCACGCTGATAAATTAACCGCGCTTTCTTCTTTTTTCCTTCTCTTACATTTGTGAGTATAAGAGACACGCGAAACCATTCGGCACGTTTGCAAACGGGGTGAATTCTGGCCAGTTGCAGCTAATTTGCCAAGATATTGAACGTCGCCTATGTAAATAGTGTTGCTCCTGTAAAAGCAATGTTACCGTAAAAGACACAGGCGGAAGAGTAATAAATTGATGCACCAATGTACAAAACACTGATTTGCATGTTTTGTGCGGATCGTCCGTCAACTCTTTTTGCACTAAGGAAAAAATGGCGCAAGGGGATGGAAATAAAGGTGGAGGCGGGGGGGGGGGGTTCGGTGGCTCTTTCAGTTCATTTTCAAAAAAAAATATTCTTTATACATTGCCCCACGCAAGTAAATATCTTACTTAGCATCGTAGTTCCTACTTCCGTAAAAATGGATGGCAAAAATTGGCGAGTATACTGATTGTTCTTATAAAACTTAGGTGAATAACACCAATTTTATGAATGTATAAATGTATGCACTTTAACCCAGGCTGTGCTGAATAGCTGTGTAACGCTGCAGGCATAAGGGGTCCATATTAAAATGGATTTGAAGCAAAAGGTGACACCGTGTGTTCATTTGCATGTCATTTCCCAGAATCCCTGGCTGCAGTCGAAGCCTTGTGTCCTAGGAAATAATGGGGAAACAGACCTGTCTGAGACATGTGAATGTGCTCACAAGTGATTATAGATTTATTAAATAAATTGTGGAATTACTCATTTTAAATCTGTGAATCAATAAATAGCCATCATTCACTTGCAAATTTCCTAAAGAATTAATGGGAATTTTTTTTTTTTTGCAAAATAAACTGAGACAGGTTTAACACATCCCTAGTGACTATATCGTACAGCTAAAGGCATCTCTGCCTCCATACACTTACACTGCTATATTATTAACACTTCCTGGTGTACCTACCCACCGACCCTCAGATAACTCTCTTCAATGATTGCAGATACAGTTAGGTCCGGAAATAATTGGACACTGACACAATTTTCATAATTTTGGCTCTGTACACAACCACAATGGATTTGAAATGAAACAACCAAGATGCAATAGAAGTGCAGACTTTCAGCTTTAATTCAAGGGGTTGAACAAAAATATCGTATGAAACGTTTAGGAATTTCAACTATTTTCATACACAGTCCCCTTATTTCAGGGGCTCAAATGTAATTGGACAAATTAACACAATCATAAATAAAATGTTCATTTGTAATACTTTGTTGAGTATCCTTTGCAGGCAATGACTGCTTGAAGTCTGGAGCGCATGGACATCACCAAACGCTGGGTTTCCCCCTTGGTAATGCCTTGCCAGACCTTTACTGCAGCTGTCTTCAGTTGTTGTTTGTTCGTGGGTCTTTCTGCCTTAAGTTTTATCTTCAGCAAGTGAAATGCATGCTCGATCGGGTTGAGATCAGGTGATTGACTCGGCCATTGCAGAATATTCCACTTCTTTGCCTTAAAAAAACTCCTGGGTTGCTTTTGCAGTATGTTTTGGTCATTGTCCATCTGTAAAGTGAAGTGCCGTCCAATCAACTTCACCGAATTTGGCTGAATCTGAGCAGAAAATATATCCCTATACATTTCAGAATTCATCCGGCTGCTTCTGTCTTCTGTCACATCATCAATAAATACTAGTGACCCAGTGCCATTGTACGCATGCATGCCCATGCCATCACACTGCCTCCACCGTGTTTTACAGATGATATGGTATGCTTCGGATCATTAGCTGTTCCAAGCCTTCTCCATACTTTTTTCTTCCCATCATTATGGTACAGATTGATCTTAGTTTTATCTGTCCAAAGAATGCTGTTCCAGAACTGGGATGGCTTTTTTAGATATTGTTTGGCAAAGTCAAATCTGGCCTTTCTATTCTTGAGGCTTATGAATGGTTTGCACCTTGTGGTGAACCCTCTGTATTTGCTCTCATGCAGTCTTCTCATTATGGTAGACTTGGATAACAATATGCCTACCTCCTGTAGAGTGTTCTTCACTTGGCTGGATGTTGTGAAGGGGTTTTTCTTTACCATGGAAAGGATCCTACGATCATCCACCACTGTTGTCTTCTGTGGACGTCCAGGCCTTTTTGTGTTGCAGAGCTCACCACCAGCGCGTTCTTTTTTTCTCAGAATGTACCAAACTGTTGATTTGGCCGCTCCTAATGTTCCTGCTACCTCTCTGATTTTTTTTTTTTTTTGCAGCCTAAGGATGCCCTTTTTCACTTGCATTGAGAGCTCCTTTGACCGCATGTTGTGAGTTCACAGCAACAGCTTCCAAATGCGAATTCCACACCTGGAATCAACTCCAGACCTTTTACATGCTTAATTGAGGATGAATTATTGAAGGAATAGCCCACACCTGTCCATGAAACAGCTTTTGAGTCAATTGTCCAATTACTTTTGGTCCTTTGAAAAAGAGGGGGCTACATATTAAAGAGATGTCATTCCTAAACCCTTCCTCCAATTTGAATGTGAATAGCCTCAAATTAAAGTGGATAGACTGCACTTTAAGCCCATATTCATTATTTAATTGTAACTTGAATTTGTTTTGGTACACAGCTGAAATAACAAAACTTGTATCAGTGTCCAATTATTTCCGAACCTAACTGTATATCTGTAGAAATTACCCTTCCATTCCCTTGTTTAAAGAAGCAGTTCCAACCCAGGGTTTTTTCTTCTTCATAGGCGGGAAGCTGGGCGTCTACTGAGCTGAACCCCGTTATTTCAGTTTCGGGGACCCCTGCTTCCAGAGATATTTCCGTAAGTACTGTTGGTAACATCCCCAGCTGGGTGAAGGAAAGGGACACTTACATCTCTTGTGGCACGGGAACCAAATTTGAAGCCACAACGTCATCTGTCGCGACTTCCCAGGGCCGCCAACATGGGGGGTCTGCCGGGGTTGGTGTCCCGGGCCCGCTGGTTGCGGGGGGCCGGCCGGCGCTGCACATTTCCCCGACCTCTGGCCAGGCCCTGCTGCCTGTCGCGGCCGGGCTCCGACTCTCAGGTGCCTATAAAGCCTCTTTCTTTCTCTGCCCCACGCCGCCGAGCATTGACTGCCGGCGCGTGACGGGGCTCTCGGACGTCAGTGCACGGCGGAAGCTGGGTCAAGCTTACTTCTGGCGCGCTGACATCAGAGAGCACCGTCGCGCGCCGGCAGTGGAAGCTCGGCGGGGGATGCTGGCTCCATTCCCCACCTACGTAGGATTACCCCTTTAAACATTTTGTAGAGTGCAGAACATTGTGTCAACACCATACACTGATAACAAATAGGAACTATAAACTGCAGAATTATTCCAACGCCAGTGGATGTACCACTAAAACAATTAATGCTTTCCGAAGAAAAGCTGGAGCTGAGAATACAATGGCTTCCCAGAAATAAATTAACAAGTGCTAATTAGGTCATGCTGTGTGTTGTGATTGAATGCACCATACAGTATGACTTTATTCTTCATACTCTTTCTACGCTCTTCTGAAAAATAAGTTAACTTCCTACATTATTATTATTTGATCCAGAGCAACATCATGAACATCACTTATCAGGATAACTTATAAGTAAATAAGTTATTTAATTGGATTAATATGTTTTATAGCAAAACAATTTACCAAAGAAAATAACTGCAATCTCTTTGGAGACGTATGATTTTATTGGGTTGAAATGTACTTGTAATAAATATGCTATGCAATATATTTGCAATAAAAAAAAAGGAGCTAACACATCAATGTAACCCATATCCAGAGCTGGAGTGCCTATGTACACATTCATGTGTTGGCACAGGAGTGGCCAACTCAAGTCCTCAAGGGCCCCTAGCAGGACAGGTTTTCAGGATATCCCTGCTTCAGCACAGGTGGGTCAATCCAGGCAATATCCTACATGTGTTTGTTTTCTCTAATAAATCAGTTCTGTAATATTAGATAAAATCTTTTTTTTTAATTCAAATTAATGCCATTTTTAATGAGTTGTAATACACTGCGCACCCTTTGATGCCTACAGCAGGCTTTAGCACACAACCGCAGCAGTGCAAGGTCTTTGTAACACTTTCCTGTTTGGGATCATTTGTTGCCAATATTCACAGCAGTTTGAGCTGCAAACTGTAACAATAGATAATGTTACCCAAGTAATATAAGGATACATTGTAGCTGCTGTGTTACACTGACTGAAGGATTGATTTGAAGCTGAAAGGCGGCCATTTAGTGAACCCTGGGAAGCAGGATTTTTGCTTATCGATCACGGGAGAATTAATCAATTGGCAGTTTAGGTCATTCATTTTCAACAAAGGCAATTAAAGGCAGTACAGGCATACCCCGCATTAACGTACGCAATGGGACCGGAGCATGTATGTAAAGTGAAAATGTACTTAAAGTGAAGCACTAACTTTTCCCCACTTATTGATGCATGAACTGTACTGCAATCGTCATATACGGGCATAACTGATGTAAATAACGCATGTGTAACAGGCTCTATAGTCTCCCCGCTTGCGCACAGCTTCGGTACAGGTAGGGAGCTGGTATTGCTGTTCAGGACATGCTGACAGGCGCATGCATGAGCTGCCGTTTTCCTATTGAGCGATATGTCCTTACTCGCGAGTGTACTTAAAGTGAGTGTCCTTAAACCGGGGTATGCCTGTATATATATATATATATTTTTTTTAATAAAGTGCTGTGCGGACTGCCTCTTTAATCTATCAAAGTACACTGCATCATTTCTGCCCCTCTTGTGTCTACTCATGTATTGGGGGGGGGGGGGGGGGGATGAGAGGAGGCTGTGTGAGCTGAAGCAGCAGTAGCCAGTATCAAACATGTTTCTCAATGCACTTTATATGTAAGGCTGTGTTTATAGTACTGGCTACAGCGACGCTAACCGGCGCCAAAGTTGCACACTGGTGTGCGATGCCGCCAACGGCAAGGGGCTATGTGATTGGCAGCTGCCAGACACGTGGTGCGGCTGTAATTCTTTTGACTACAGCGATTTTGGCCGCTGTGACATCACACGTCGCCGTCGCGCCCACTATGGCCGGTTGCTACTGACTACATTGAGTTGCTTTGCGGCTGCAAGCCGTCGCTGTAGCCAGTACTATAAACGCAGTCAGTCTAATCCTCGCATTATCTTAGTCTACCAATGGAATGTATGAAACTTTTCTTGTATACGACTGGATCCCGAGTGGGTGGAATATCAACTAATTAAGCATATGATATAATTACATGTTGCATGATGTATTAATCCCTTTGGGGTTTTTTTAGTCAGGTGTATGAAATAATAAGACAAATGTTTGCCTCAAACAAATACCACATAGAACGGCAGTTCATGTTTAGGGTGAAGAATGGTGTAATTTCCCCTTCCCCTGATTATAAACAAGATGCACAATAGGATGATACAGAGTATATTCTCACAAGTCCAGTTGACATCATGTCCAGTCTTCTTTGTGTTACAGAATGGGAAAATTCAGGGAGACCATCCCAAACGCTACCTGCTGCTTCAAATCCGAAGCAAACCATTATGGCACAAATGCACAGAGGTGCGCTAACCTGAATTAAGGTTAGGATAATAGTAATGCCTATCCAGTGATGGGAATAACCATATCCTCGTTTAACTTCTTTAAAGAGCATAGAGTTACATTGTACCAGCCATTAGTGCTGATGATATGAAAAGGAGATGTTCCCCCAACATCGCATATCCCCCAAAAGCAGGTTAACTCAACGAAATGAACATCAGGTGAATTCCTTCTCCAGCAAAACTCTTATTTCAGGGTCTGCGTGGCAGTAACGCCACTGTTAGGTAACACACTCCTAATGCCAGGTTACATGAAGCCAATTTAACCTGATGTTAAGCTTTTGCTAATGAGATAAACAACGGATGTTGTTATTGCGTATAATTAGCTTTGTGGATATGCATTAAACTCGGGTAAAATAATGTCTGATACTATTTTAGGTAAGGAAAACACAAGTATTTAACTATATAATTTGTCACATTGAGTGTAGCGGGGAACCCCCTGGCAGCTATTCTACCCAATGGGCTGGCAGTAAACCCTGGTATTTACAGTCTTGCCAGTAGTTGGTATGGGGTTTTTCCCCTTCACCTTTGGTACTGCACTTGAGTGACAGCAGGGGGTGGCACATCTTGTTGTAGCTGGGACAACAGGGTGCCCGCCTTCTGGCTGTACTTAAGGGCTGGACCGCCCTAAATTTGGAGTGTGTTCCTTTCCTCTGAGGAAAGCAGGTCACACAACTGGGAGCCTGAGATTGGGGCCTGAGGTGGGGAAGAGCTACAACGGCTGCGGGTGCCCTTGGCCTGTAGTGGCGGTCCAGGGACCATCTCCAGTGAGAGCTGATCTAAAGAGACTGTATCCGGCAGAAGACTGCTGCGTAGCTGTTGTGTAACTGCAAAGTGTGTAGTAATAAACCGTTCCTGTTTGCAATATACCTCCGGCCTGGTGTGGGATCTAACTGGGGGGAGAGGTACAAGTTCTACCGTGGGAGATCATCTCCATATCCCTCAAGCCTACGGCAGATGGAGGCGCTGCACTGCTAAGTATTATGTGGGGTTTGGACCCCAGAAGCCTGATCCTGTGTCCCAAAGTCATCACGGACGACTCAGCCCTCTTGTTACCAGCAGGTATGCACCACACACACCCTGTAATGGCCCCTACCTGCGATTGGGTGGGGGGGGGGGGGGACACCGTTACAGAATGTAACATCAAGGCTTTTTGTCTTTTGTTATATACAGGTCACAATCTCAGTATCGCTCCTTTTTGACACAGATAGATAGGATGTGGTGGGTTTGGGTTCTGAGATTGCCGGGGCTGTGTCTTTACATTTCTATTGGGAAACAGTTTGGAGGTTTGTGCCCCTCCTCCCTGGTGTTAAACTCCCTCATCCCACCTTTTGAATGGCAGCTCTGGTTGTGCACCTGTGAATGAGCGGGCTATGGAGACAGCTCTCCCCCCATTACAGAGGTTAGGAGGCTTTCTGAGAGTGCAGAAGTGGTAGGACTTGCAGAAGAGGGGATACCGTGGCGGGGTTTGCAGGAGACGGGATACCGTGGCGGGGTTTGCAGAAGAGGGGATACCGTGGCGGGGTTTGCAGGAGACGGGATACCGTGGCGGGGTTTGCAGGAGACGGGATACCGTGGCGGGGTTTGCAGGAGACGGGGATACGTGGCGGGGTTTGCAGAAGAGGGGATACCGTGGCGGGGTTTGCAGGAGACGGGATACCGTGGCTGGGTTTGCAGCTTAAAATGCGTTGACCAAAAATTGACCTAAATGACCCTCACAAAAGTAAAACATATGTACTGTATTTAACTATATAATTTGTCACATTGGATGTGGCAGTGCGGCTTTCTGTCTTTTGTTATATACTATATTAGGTAACCTGACGTTATTTACTGATTTAACACAGCTTAGCGTATCTGGGCCTCTGCATGTTATGAATCTGCTTCTCGATTCAAATGAATGGGACTTCCGCCTTCTCCGGCACGGGGAAGTGGCTCGGTAGCATTGCGCACAATGGCCTGCGTGTGTGAAGATTAAAAGAGAAATGACCTTTTTGTCAGAGTAAATTACTTACCTTTTCCAAAGCTTTTCAAATTCTTTTGGGGTAATTGGAAGTGAAAATCGGAACAAAACATTTCTCAAATCTTTGCTCTGTACGATGCCGTTTCCTTGGCGATCAATTTCACAGAATGTCTGCAACAGAACGCATGTAACCCATTACAAACAGCAGAAAAACAGGGCTGCTTGTGTGGGGGTTTAGGGTCGTTTCCCATTTTTTTGGGGCCAGAATTATTCATGAAACAATACTAAAACTAATTTACGCTGAAACCGGTTATACAGTATGTAACACTGTCAATAAGTCAGATGGACCCATTTGAAATCAGCAGATTGCCCCTGTTTTAAATCTGCAAATCACCCAATATGAAATACAGGAAAAAGGAGACCAAAAAGCGCACCAGCACAAACGGAGCAGGAAGGACCCAAAACAGAAAATAATTAAAAGGGCACTTTAATGTGACAAAAGACCCATCCAACGCGTTTCGAACGTCACAGCGTTCTTTTTCAAGTTTTTTTGTTCAGTACACCTGCATTTGAGCGCTTCAGCTATTTTCTAAATCACCCAATATGACCCCGCTAATTTTTTTTAGAGCAAACTTTGCTGTTTCCCCCCACAATTCCCGCTAAAAAAAAATGGCAAATGTTGTTTCACATTTCTAGACTTGTGCTCTTATAGCTACATTGTATTAAATTGTATATACAATTGCAGAAAGTTGTGCTACATAATTGGAACGTTCTAACAATACAACGTTATAATAATAATACATAATATAATAATATATAATAATCAGTGTTGTTGATTGCTAAACGTGTCTTACCTTTGCCAGGTCATGCCACCTGCCTCGTGCTTTAGTGACTAGATAGTAATGAGCTTGTTCACACGCTAGGTCCGCACATTCCAGGGTCTCTTTTGGCCTTTGAGAAATAACGAGACTGGTTTTTTTTTTATACACCTAGCAGCTTCCCAAAGAGAAGCTAATGTGCGGGAGTGTGCCAAAATGACTCCCGTATATATGCGATTTCATACATTTTATATATTTATGTTTTATTACCCTGCGGGGAATGTAACGGCAAACTATTATTCATTCCCCGGTAATAGCCGTTTTGAAAATGATTTCAAACTACAATAAGTGGTTACAACCACCCTGGTTTAAGTAGCATGATTGTAATAGACTGCACTAAAATATTACTACCTCCAATAATATCCCATTGCACAATAACCCAATATGTACCCTTGATGCATATGAACATAAATATAAAGGAATAATAACACTAATCTGTAAAAACCCGTGTGTGGATTATTCAACAATAATTAAATTAGGACATTATATGATTCATAATGCTGACTTCTATCTATGTCAATGATATGCTAAAATATAGATCTAAATCAGGGGTGATTAACTCCAGTCCTAAAGACCCTCCGCAGGTCAGGTTTTCAGGATATCCCTGCTTCAGCACAGGTGGCTCAATCAATCCCTGCTTCAGCACAGGTGGCTCAATCAGTCCCTGCTTCAGCACAGGATTGAGCCCCCCGTGCTGAAGCTTAGATATCCTGACAACCTGACCTGTCGGGGTGTCTTGAGGACTGGAGCTGAACACCCCTGATCTAAATGAGGCTTTAAAGCAGCAGTCCTCGTTTTTTTTTTACATGTACTTGAACGGGAAATCTCGTGGAGCTGATCTCTAAACCAGACATCTGGGTGACCCCCTGGATCCTGAGATCTTTGTCGTTATTTTTGTGCCACTGTTTGACACAAACAAACGGCAAATATGGAAACGGGGTTCACCAATGGAAAGTCACAATATCATCTCCCGATATTGTGTCCACAAAACTGCCAGTATCTCTGGAATCAGTGGGATTCTGGAGGTCAGGGCACTGTGGACTGTCCCAGTTCAGGTAGTATAAAAAAATACACCCTACTCCCCAAAAAATGTTCAAGAAGAAGCACAGACGGACGCTTTAAAGTTGTACTTGTAAATAGGAACCATTTACCTGTAAATGAGTATTCTCAGCATAAAGTCTGCAAGATCCAATTCAGAGAAGGAATTACAAAATCCAGCTGCTAAGTTTTAAACTTCCATATAATGTTTTATACAATATTTTATTTCCTGCTTTTCAATGTTTCCGAAAAAAGTAATTTGTCAAAAATGGGGGATTTTTCTCTTGCCCATAAATAAGTAGGTTGGAAAATGAACCCGAGAACCATATTCCTTCCGTGTGAACTTTAACCTAGTGACTCCCATATGGCAGACAATGGAAGAGCCCGTAAACGTTCAGAAATGAACGACTTGCCTATTGGCTTGGGATGAACATTGGGCCATATTTACTACGCCTTGTTGCATTTTAAGCACTTTTACATAATCTCTATTTTAGGATCGAGTGGAATCGGGGCCGTCGTAACAGCATTATAGGCCCCCGGGCAAAGCAGTGCACTGGGCCCTGCCAACTCTCCGCTACTCCTTGATAAAGGACCCGTTGGTCCGAAACGCGTAGGAGGTCCCTGTCTGTGTCCCCCAAGGGGGTGAATTTGTCTCCTACCATGCTGCAATAAAGAAATAGTTTTTTCATTCCACACCTGACTCCCTGGCTGTGCGCCATTCGTTTTTTCTACTGGACTTATCTGGATTCTGGATCCTTCTTGGCTTGCACGCCGGCAGAGAAACCCTGGAGATGACGTGAGTGGGGCCTTTTGGTTTAGACTGTTATAGTTAAGTCTGACTGTTGTCATTTAAGTGATACTTACAAGTCTTTATTTGCCTGCCCACTCCCACTGGTGTCTCCAGGGGCAACATTATTTTATTATTGGATGTAGTTGCTGCGGGTTTGAGCACCCCAACTCTCTATCCATCTCTCCGCTACAAGTCGTAATTGTCCTTCTTCTACCGAGTTAACGGGAGATTTGAATGTTGAGGCGGGTGATCGGAAAATTAGTGTTAAATTCTGGTCTGTGCATAGATTAGCATGGGGCCCCTATGCTCGTGAGGACCACGGCAACTGCCCAGCGTGCCCGTGCGTTAAGACGGCACTGAGTGGAATAAAAAGCAAACTTATTTTTCAGACAGGTTGATAAGCAGCCAGTAAAATAACAGACAAGAGTGTAACAATCTATTAACATTGTATCTATCCCTTCCTATGGGACACACCAATGGTGACACCTCAGTGTTCTGTGAAGCAAGAAGAATAGACACATGGTGATATCCTTGCAATGGAAGGAAACAAATCATATTTGACATACAAGTAAATTAATACAGTGTACCTGTACAAGGAATTTAGCCAGGGAGGACATTCATCTTTTTCCTGTTTTTGTAATAAATGAAGGAATTCCATGTAGTTTAGAGTAGAACTCAGGTGCAGGCCTAAAATGTGCAGTAATCGTTCATACTCCTTCTGCGTGATGATGAACATAAAGCTTTCCAGGAGGCTTCGGAAGTCATGCATTGTGACTATACCATCACGGTTACTATCTATCTCATAAAAGGCAGAGTATGCATCCTGAAGGAAAGAAAAACTCATTATATGTGTGCTCGTTTCCAGCATTTCAAATATTTGAGGAATTATTAGAAGTGAAAAATAATTAGTGAAACTAGCGCTAGTGACACGTGACACCATAAGTGAACATATAAAAAAATTCTAATAAATAGCAATTAATAATATAAGTGAATGTGCACAATTATTACATATAATATTATATATAATGACAATTGAGTCCCAATGTTTATAAAGTCCAGCTGCTGCCTAAATAGTCTCACTGGTTCTCTTGCAACCAGATAAGTCTATAGGGAAAAAAAGAGACTTCTATGGCGCCTGGGTGGAAAAAATGGAAATTACCTTAAAATCAGCAAAACCTATTCCGAATGTGATTCCTCTAGTTGAATCCTCTATAGATTTCCTCGGAAGACTGCAGAAATGCACAGCCAGTGTGATCCTCATGCATAGGAGAAATAAGAAAAACAGGGCATCCTGCAATGGTGTATTAGATTACCCTTGATAATGATCAGTGGTGGACAGGGGCGGAGGCGTTCAAAAACCATGTATTTAATATAGAGAAGACAATAAAAGATTGCCACAGCAATCTACAAATGCAAAAATAAAACAATCTGCATGGATGAGTGGATGTTGGTTCCTCCACCATTAGGAAAAATTGAAATCCTACTTATGACAGGTCCGTTGGACTTGCAACTTTTAGGTAGCACTCTTGGGATCTTTTTCTCCCCGGTTGTAAGCTTGATGCAGCTGTAGGCATCTCATTTTTTGCATTTGTAGATTGCTGTGACAATCTTTCATTGTCTTCTCTATATTAAATACATGGTTTTGAACGCCTCCGCCCCTGTCCACCACTGATCATTATCAAGGGTAATCTAATACACCATTGCAGGATGCCCTGTTTTTCTTATTTCTCCTATGCATGAGGATCACACCGGCTGTGCATTGCTGCAGTCTTCCAAGGAAATCTATAGAGGATTCAACTAGAGGAATCACCTTCGGAATGGGTTTGGTTGATTATAAGGTCATTTCCATGTTTTCCACCATAGAAGGCGCCATAGAAGTCTCTTTTTTCCTAATAGAGTTATTAGAAGTGTTGGGAGATGTCAAAATGACAAAGAAGAGAAACTCAGTATGTCATGTACATAATGGTATTAGAAGGCTAAATGACCTGGGTTACAAAGAATTGGAATTTGATTGTAAGCTGCAGGAGCGTGTCCTGCATCTAGCTGCATGGTCCTGAATTGTAAGTAATGTCCCAGCTCAAGCTAGTTAGGAAGGTAAGATGCTATGAATTTTGGTACAATTTGTATTACTATGCATGTGAAAAGGTTAAGTAGGGGACTACTATGGCAGGGGGTGCTCAACTCCAGTCTTCATGTCCCCCGTCCCCCCAACAGGTCAGGTTTTGAAGATACCTACTTGAGCCACCTGTGCTGAATCAGAGGCTCAGTGGAAGACTGAGCCACTGTTGCCACCTCTCCGGGTTTCACCTGGAGACTACGGGTTTTGGCCTTGTATCTCCGGACTACGGGTTTTGGCCTTGTATCTCCGGGCTACGGGTTTTGGCCTTGTATCTCTGGGTTTACCTGGTAAATCTCCAGGTGGTGGCAATCCTGGGTGGGCGGCGGAGACATGGCATGCTCCGCCATCTTCCCCCTGCCACTCAACTCAAATTGGCTGGGCGTCGTCAAATGGCACCATGTTTCCATGCCAACGGGAACGCGATGTGACGTAACTGCGCCACGTGACGCCCGTTGCCATGCCGGACATTCCTCCTTCTCCTACTGTGCACCCCAAAACTGGAACAACCTACCAGAGACTCTCACATCCACCACCAGTTTAAGTTCTTTCAAATCTAAGGCTGTCTCACATTTTAATCTGGTCTGTAACTGTTTCATACGCCCATAATATATATTTTCTTTAACTGTGCACGCAATGTCTTGTATATAATGTATACCCTGTTCATTTATGTAACTGAATTTGTAACCATGTATTATTTGTTTTACTCTGTGCCCAGGACATACTTGAAAACGAGAGGTAACTCTCAATGTATTACTTCCTGGTAAAATATTTTATAAATAAATAAATGATGCTAGATGACGTCACAGCGTAGCATGGCGCAGCCATGTGACGTCTATGCGTCCCATTGCCATGGCAACTTGACGTCACGTGTCCAGTTGTCATGGAAATGTGGCGCCATGCAGCCATATTGAGAACAGTTGCAGAGGGAAGATCCTGGGAGGACGCCGTTGAAGTTAAAAAAAAAGAAGAAATCTCCGGGTTGGCCTTTAGTAGAAGGTAGCAACCCTGGATTGAGCCACCTGTGCTGAAGCAGGGACTGATTGAGCCACCTACGCTGAAGCTGGGATATCCTGAAAACCTTACCTGTTAGGGGGAGGCTTGAGGACTGGAGTTCAGCCCCCCTGTAGTATGGAATGGGACAGTATTAGGGAGAAAGTGAGATGGAAGGGACAGTGAAAGGCAGCCAAATCGCCCTGTCAGATTTCTATAACAAGACTGCAGATAAAGTTTCCTGTGTGCAGCTTTGCTATGTGAGCCCCAGACAGACTTTATTCCTGTCCCCCGAGTGTCCCCTCTTCACTTGTTTGAAAGTTGGTATCTCTATTCACAACACAGAGCAATGGTGGTGTGTTGCCCATAATCCCTTGTCTACATAATCTAGTTAAAAGGTACTGTTAAATAATAATATGAATAATCAGTTACTGGCTTCTCTATAGCACAGTGACATTGGCGAAATGTGAAGTGTGGCTAAAGTCATGTATTTCCCAGCCTAAAATAATTAAAATTACTTTTCTCCAAACAGCTGTCGGTTCTTAATGGCCGTCCTGCTCCCAGCCACAGTTCCTTTGTCTGTCCACCGGGTGTGCTGCTGTTTTCTGTCTGCTCTGGGTTTCCTCTGTGTCTTCTCTTGGTTCTCCTGTTCTCTGTCCTGCCTGCCTTTATCGTTTCCTGTCTTCTGTTCCTCTTTGCCTTTGCTTTGTGTTCCCTGGACGTCTATGCCACAGTTTGTTCCTGATTCCTGTTCTTGCACTTGTGAATAAAGGTCCTTGCCTGCAATTAGGCTTGTTCCCTGTCTGTCCCTGCCATAGTCTCTGTCCCTGTTCCTGTAGATTCCCTGCTCTCTGACCCCGCCTGTGACACCGACTACGATTCTTGCCGCCTGCCCTGGACCCCTGCCTGTGACTCCGACTAAGCCTTGCCTGCTCCCTGCTGTTCTGGCCATTGAGGTCCAACCTGCACCTGAAGTCCTGACAATAGCCCACTTTGCTGTGGAGTCTCTGGATGTACAAGGGCTGATCTATCATGTAAGGTGGAAGGAGGCGCACATTTGTAACATCTTGTACACAGCTTTGTTTAGTTACCCCATAACCTTCTCTCAATTTATCCATGAACTGGCTGAGACATTCTTCTGCTGTCATGTAGTGAAACTTGGTATTATGAACACGGTGGTTGGAGGTATCCTGTAACGTAACCCCAGGTCTGTCTTCCTGTGGAACTGAAAGGAAACAAATACATTGAGCAAATGGTATGGCTAAGCATTATAATCGCTACACACTTCTCCACTGTTCTGTGATTTAGGTATCGTTTGTACTAACCGACCTTTACCATACAACAACTGTTAATGTTTGGGAGAAACCTAACACTGTAGCAGCCTATAGCAAATTGATTGATCCCCTCAAAATCCTACTAATTCAACTACAAAACATTCAAAATACTCTTGGAGCCCTGCTTGCCTATACCTGCCACCCTCTAGCCCCACATGTACATTAGCATATAAGGGAACTGCTCCTGAATTTTGATCATAAGCTTGTGTTGAAGGGCAACAGGACAAGCAGAAGGCCATAAAAGGATGGACGCCTTTGTGAAAGGGTCTGGAATGGCTCAGAGCAGGAATTATTATGAGCTTTGTGAGGTGTTAAACATTACAGGCATGAAGGGCTAGGTTAATGTAATGACGACACCGGGTGACCACTATTTGTGAAAAACTGGCCAAAATAGTCTATTAATTTAAATGCACCGCTATTGTTTTCAACCCTATAATTTGTTACTACTCTGTTAGATCATTTCACACTGAGTGTTACTCTCCGCTGACAGCTGGTACTCCGTTACCTCTGCAGGGAATGAAGTGCGCCCCCTGGGCTTGTCACAGATGTTATTTGCTAGGAACATGTCCTTCGCATAAGAACAAGCTCATTTATTACTGACAATATTTTCTGTATTCTTGGATTAACATTTAAATAGCTTAATAAGGGCACAAAATACCTTCAAATAATGACACCAAATCCATGTAACTTAGCCCTT
Source organism: Ascaphus truei (assembly GCA_036426205.1). Classification (NCBI taxonomy): domain Eukaryota; kingdom Metazoa; phylum Chordata; class Amphibia; order Anura; family Ascaphidae; genus Ascaphus; species Ascaphus truei. Next base: position 8,542,728 of record CM071571.1, on the reverse strand, counting down.
CCTTTGTGCATTCCAATTTTTCAGTGAGTACATTCAACTGATCCTCATCTAAATGCAGCTCGTGATCCCCCAGAACCTGCCAAAATAAGAATAACAAATGAAGAGACATGCAGCAATCGTGAATGTGTCATTCCTAAGGTGCAAATAGCCAAATAACAGACCAGGCTGCGGGGCAATTTACAGCCTAGGAACCGTGATATAAGAGTTTCCAAGCTCCAGAATTCACAACGCTGTTAATAAATGGAATAAACCCTCCATGGGGACTGTGCTTCTGACAGAGAAATGTGGCCACTGAGAGCCACAAAGCTCTGCAACTTTATTTTTTCATTCAAAAAAAGTTACTGTCGGGGCCCGAGGGGGGGGAAAAAAAGTCTAGTTTTAGGAGAGGTCTCTTGGGTAGAACTCGCTGCTGTAACTCACAAGTGACAGATGAAATGTAGAGAATCATTTCAAGTAATTTAACTACTAAAGTGACAGCTGGCACCAGATAATGAGCCTAGCCAGTCCTGGTTTTACATCTTTTTTTTTTTTTTTTTTTACAGTGTCCGTGACCCACTTTGCCAAGAGAAAATCTATCAGAACGAGACATCTCGTACTGCGTTGGAGTATTTGAAATATGCCGTTTTATGTTGGTTTACAAACGTGAATAACAGTAAAGCTGTTTCGTGGATTTGAGTAAAATATAGAAACTTGACTAAACCAAAAATAAGGAAGGAGGAATTGGGGAACCAACATTTTCTCCCCGATATCTATCTTGCAAAGACTATTCCTTTTCATACTTTATACCAGCTGTGTAAAACAGATTTGTTCTCTCGGTAATCTTCCTCTACTGCAGTCTCCATATTGCCTTTTTGGGTCATCTAGACCAGGGGTGGGCAGCTGCAGTCCTCAAGGGCCACCAACAGAGAAGGTTTTCAGGATATCCCTGCTTCAGCACAGGTGGCTCAATCAAAGACTGCACCACCTGTGCTGAAGCAGGGATATTCTGAAAACCTGATCTGTTTGGTGGCCCTTGAGGACTGGAGTTGAGCCCCCCTGATGTAGACACTACCAACCAGACTCCTTAATTGCATCTTCTCTACTTCCGATAGTGATATGCTTGACAGCAGAATATTACAACACTCGTAAACAACGGTCCTTATGCACAGTTCTGAACGCATGCAGCATTTACATGACAATAACTGCAAATGCTAGAACATTTTTTTTTTAATAGTCCTCTTTGCTTTACAATTAGGTGGAAGTTAATGTTTGTAAGTTAAAATCTGGCAGTGCTCACCACTGATGAAACAAATATAAACCCTGGTCAATGAAAATGTCTTCAATAAGAATCCCAAGACAAACTGGGGGGGGGGGGGGGGGTAAGTTAAGCAGAATGGGAATAATTATTTCGGAATGTACAGGTGTAATGGTTTCATGAAAGGTAAAGAAGTGAAACAAGTTAGATTTAACTGTAAATACTGGACTGCAGGTTCTGTTTCAACCTCTCCAGCTATGCCGATTGAAACTGGAGTATTAACTTGGTCACGTTCATGAATCTCCATGCCATGTAACACCCCCAACGTCACACACCTTGATGGTATCAGCTGTCGGGATGGGTCATATTCCACCCCAATAGTATACTCCCATCGCACAATGAGCAGCCATTTTACCTTTTGTCTCCACATTGTCCCTCATTCCCCCCAGCTCTCATGAGCAGGGCGCTCATTACCTTCTATATCGCGCTGTCCTAATTTGTATGGAAATGTTGGTGCTTTACAAATAAACAATAATAATAATTTAGGTAAGCGAGAAGCAGAGACTCCAGTTACAAAGGGAGATTCCACCACAAATGTAATTGTCAATTGTGATCTCAGCACTAAAGACACAGGTGGGTATTGAGACACTGATATACAGATTTACACTAAGCGATGTGCAAAATTGGCTGGCAAATGTTTGATAATTTCCAGTTCCTGAACCCCAAGATGTTTAACAAATCTAAATTATTTTCTTTGTAATACCTTGATGTGGTTTCGTGGCTCAGAATTACTGAGGGCAATAATAGCACGAACAACTCAGAAGATGGCTAATAAGTGAAGATGCATAAACATGCCATCATCCCGAATGTTCCATGTTTTTGCTAGTACATTCTTCTGTTAATTAGTATGTGTGTTAAAAAAAAAGGGGGGGGGGATTAACGGCTCACGGGTTATGAAATGTGATAATAGAATGTGAGCTCTGTTAACAACCTGACACTGAGACGTCTCAGAGTGTTCAGTAAGTAGTCTGTTATTATCACCATGCATCCAAAGTGCACTTGCTATCATATTACTGTATTATGCTACATTTCAGAATTAAATAGACCTGACAAATGATCTGCTATTGAGAATGTGTGAGCTGGATGAATCCACGTGCCCATTTTTGGTTGTTCGTGTGTATTTCAAGTTGTTATTATTATTATTATTATTATTAGATTTTTGCAAGGCACTGATATATTCCACAGAAGAGGACAATGTTGGAGAACAATGTCTATAAAAATATGGTGAGACACTATGGTGCAATAATACTACAGAGATTAAGCTCAATGAGATCTTAACCCCCAAATTGAAGAAGAGTGGTAACACAAGTGGTTTGGTACATCTGAGGTTTTGTGACTGTCCCCCCTAAGGGTAGCAGCTGAAATGTATTTCTTTCACTTGCCACTCAGCTCACAGGTAGAGTGAGGATATCAAACTTGGGGGCAAGCAAAGACTTAGTATCATACAATATCAGAACTTCAGTACTACTGTACATGCTGAACTGCATTAGTGTACCAGTGTGCCAGTGTATGATAGTGAGTTGGAAGGTCAGCAGCTATAAATGGCAGAGGGCACTAACAAAATGTGTGCTAACAAAATATTTACCATCTGACTCCCTGGTCAGATGACTGTTAGATAAGCTTTGTAATAGAAATGAGTTATTCAGGTGCCTTTAAATATGTGACTCTCCCGCCTGATGAAGGACACGAAATGTGCAGAATTAGTGTAACGCATTATAACCCCTTTAAAGACTATTCTGGTTTATGGTTCAGGGTTTTTTGTTACTGTACATGACATCTACATTTCCCATCGTCTTATGGTAGTGGAAGTGTGAGAGATAATTACAATTTGTCGTGTCTGCACAAAAAAAAAAGGGGGTGAGGAATTCCACACAGGCTTAGAGGAGGAATTAATCAAAAGTTACTGACAATTGGTAACAAATTTAAGGGTGAGGAATCTCCAGTAAATAAAGAGACGGCAAAATAAGCATATGTAGTCCTCAAGTATTGGTCGGGACAGGTTAGAATGGAGTCAGTATATGAAATTGAAATACGTGGGTGGTATTTTCTTGATGAATTTGCACACAAACTCTGTAATCAATAAACATTGACAGGAGGTGAAAATGGGTACATTATAAAAGCCACAAACACAGATAATGATAACGCTCAATTCCAAATAGAAAATAATTATAAAGTAAGTACCAGGTGCATAGGGAAAATAACACAGAATACAGAAAAGATAGTGACCGAGGTCACATGAGTCTCTTGACCTCGGTCACTATCTTTTCTGTATTCTACATTATAAAAGCTCATGGACATTTTTGTTTCTTACCTTTTGAACATCTTTTTTCAAACTCTTTCCGTTGGGTAGCGTGTTGCAGGCGAGTACACCATCTTTCCTGGTAAATTCATGCTTGGCCATGCAGTCCTTCAGCTTGTCCATGACTTCCTCCACTGGGATCTTTCTGACCAGGTAACTGGCTGGATTCTCAGTCTCTCGCATTCTTACAGTGTTGAGAACAATGTCGAGTTAGTACATTTTTATTCTTCCTTTTGACACGGTCATAGCATAATAATACTTAGAAGGGCTCCATATATAACAATCTAAGAGATGCATATTACATTTATACAGTAAGACAGGAAAGGGTATGTGTGTGTGTGTATGTATATATATATGTATATACATACATATATATATATATATATACACACATACATACATATATATATATATATACACAGTATATATCCTTTCCTGTCTTTATATAATATTAATATATGGTGGGGAGGCAAAAGGAAGGGAGGATAGGAATAAAATTGAAGAAAAGCAATAGAGACAAAAGATAGAAAGCAAAAGCGAGACTGGGGAAAAACTGTAGGGCGGCCGCTCTCTCTCCACCTCTCTCAATCGCACATACCATCTCTATCTCTCTCTCTCACTCTATCTATCTCTCTCTCGCGTAGGGCGACAGAGAGATTAGTACAGGCGGAACTCAGGTTGACTGTCCGTTTACAACCCAGCTGCACTCAAGCAAAACCAATTACAAAGATGAAGCAAATGGCTCAAACCCCCAGGTATTTTGAAAAGGTGAAAATAATTTGTTTATGAATTAACATTTCAGTACTCTCTTGATAAAGGTCCCAGGCGAAGACTGAAAGGTTGATTTGTAAATAAATTCTTCTTACCTTTTCAAAGTCCCTGAGAGTTGGCCTTTTGCTACTCCTCACTCTCTCTTTTTATATAGGTACAATATGTATGTATGAATGTATGTATGAATGTATGTATGTATGTATGTACTGTATCTAGAGAGAGAAAGAGAGAGAATGAGTATGTAATGATGTATGTGATCTGTGTGTTAATGTTGATTAAATAATATGACAATAAAACTTTTTTTACACTTATTACTGTATATATTTTTAGTAAAATACAAGCATACTACAACATAATATACAGTTAGGTCCAGAAATAATTGGACACTGACACAATTTTCATCATTTTGGCTCTGTACACAACCACAAGGGATTTGAAATGAAACAACCGAGATGCAATAGAACAAAGTACAAATTAGCTGGTACCAGTTCTGTGTTCCCTCTTATTGATTATGGTTATCTTAAATTCCTTTAGGAAATTTACACAATAAGCTAGTTGAATAGACCAAAAAAATAATTATTTTGCCTCCTGTTACCTATGGGGATGTTCCAATATAGTCAGAGTGCTTGTGCTACCGTTACGCTGTGTAATATTTGTCATTGAGAAAGCTACAACTGGACCAGATAATTGCAATACAGTCCCGAAAGATTTTGGAGTAACATGAATGTGTAATAAATAAGGATAATGAATTGATGATAATCCTGACAGTTATCTTTGGTTAGTGCAGCAGAACATTATGTCACACCGTGTTGCGATATGTTTAAGTTTCAGGTATCAACCAAGTGACCTCACCAGCAAAATATTGCTTAGTTTAGTCAACCTGGCCATTCTCTGTTGCTGTGGCCTAAGTTATGGAGAAAGCGATCCTATTACATAGCTTTTCTGTAGAAGGGACCAGTAATGCATGGGGATAATCCATCCTAAAGAAATCAAAGTCCTAAAAGCGAGTGAAAATGATATTCTTTCTTCTACACACAGTGCGCTGAAGAGCGCTCAAAGTCAGAACCCGCGATTCCACTAGGAGAATTCTGACGACCGTTTCCCAATGTGCTTCTTCTTACAAGCCAACCCGACCACATTTCCCGATTAAATACCACTATGCAGATTGCAGACCAAGTGAAGTCAAAAATAGGAAATACCCAATTACAGTACAAATTAGACTTTGCAAATTTCAAGGGTCATCGTGCAGTTGAGAAGGGGAATAAATTTGAACATGTTTTGTGGCATTCATTGTGTTGGGAATCTATTGCCTTTGCCGTTTCCCTGGCATTTGCACATCATTGTTACCTGCCAGACTGATATGTCTGTCTTAATTCCTCTCCGAATTGACTTCCTTCTATAATGTTGGAGCTCACACCATTGAAGTCGCCAGTATGAGATATACACACTCCCAAATCCCGCAGAAACTCCATGTATGCAACGCCATTGGAAGAGACATCATTATACTGCTCACAAATTCTGGGGGGAGGAAGTCATATTTTCATTGGCATTTACCAAACGGAGTTTGAATAACAATTTCTATTTTTTTTTTAAGTAAGTGGTAACAAATGTCACAATACATTTAGACATCAATATATACACTATGTATATGTTAACATTGAATATTACTAGATAATCTTTTAAAGGATTTAAAAAAAAAAATAAACAGTGATAAGAAAATAAAAATACAAATCTAGATTATACCGAGGTGCCAGTTTATTAGTCCCTTTAAATAACTTTCCTTTAAATAACATACATGTGAAAGTGGTCCTCAGATAAGGATGGACAGCATGTCAGCAACATTTCTTTGAAATGATCCTTGTTTATAATCCCAGTTCCTTCGCGGTCAAATGATTGTACAGATTGATAAAAGTCTTTCCAGTTGCTTGTGATCTTTTCACAAAGGATGTCCTTCATCTAATAAACAAAGATATAAAATAGAACATTTAGTGTTTTGAGAAGATTGATGGAGAAGACAGCAGCTGCACACGGGTGTTTTGATTATGGGACTAATTAAAGCATGTTTGTTTGCCTTTGTTTTTAAGCCACTTTACTTGAGAAAGGCCAGCAGGCCGAAACGTTGTACTATATGGCATAATAAATTCTTTTTTGATTCAAATCCGTGTGCCCTTGTCCATCAATCCTATTGGATACATTGGAGGAAATGTAGGTCTTCCCTGGGAGTAAGGAGCACTGGTAAAAGTATCACTATTTATTATCTTTTGTTTGGTATGCAGTAAATACCCATAATCTTCCCTCTGTACAAAGACATTTTTCAAAGAGACCAATTTAAACTCTTATCTACATCCATCTAGCTGTCATGACAACAAATGGATCGATAATATAGCCAATTTCTTAGGATAAAAAGAAATTTTACTAACAGTGATATTTTTATCGAACAAGCAAGGTTCCTCAAGGACAGATTTGTACAAAAGGGGTCCAAAAAAAAAGCCTTATACACTCTTCTTGGAATAGAGCTAAAAAGACTAAAACAAGCTCTTTATTACAATATCAAAATAACACCAGAAGATGAAAGACAGTACGACATTGAAACAAGACAAACAGAATGATAGAGAAGAACAAGTCGACATACAAACAGCTGTGATTATCCAAGAAAGAGATGTAAAAGGAAAGGACAAAAGAAAGAAAAATGTGAAACTTCAGTTTCCAAAATTCATTACTCAATACAATTGGGCTCACAAGTTGATTAAAAAGACTTTTCTAAAACATTGGAACATCCTGGGTTTGGATCCACAATTACAAGCAACAACCAGACATTATATTTAGAAAGGCTCAGAACCCCAACGGGATATTGTCTCCTGATGAACCCACAGATTTTCGAACGAAGTTGGGACTAGTGGGTAATTTCAAATGTAATACATGTAAGGGGTGCAAACACATGCTCACCAAAAAAACTAAAATTGTTTCCCACAGGAATATAAAATCACCAGTTTCCTTAACTGTCTTACTACATTTTTGTAGTGTGTCTAGTCCTATGTGAGTGTGGTATAAAATACACTGGGAATACAAAAATAAATCTTAAAATTACACATTTTGGAACACTTGAGAAATATCAAGCACATCTCCAAATTTGTTGTCCAAAACAAACCTCTGTCACATTTACTTAGTCACTTCCAATCCGTTCATCAATGTAATCCAAGTAAACTCCAATTTATGGGTGTTGAAGTTATTTCACCTTCTAAAAGATGGGGATATAGGGATCTATGTTTGAGCAAAAGAAAACAATACTGGATTTACACATTTCAATCCAGGTCCCCAGCAGGATTTAACTATCATGGAGAATTGACTCTTTTCTTGAGATTAAAATAATTCCAGTCTTCACAGAAGACTCCTTTAAACAGTGTTTGTTTTTTAAATGTTTTTCTTATGTATATCATTCTGTTGCAATATTGGTGTGGGATGGGGACTATATTTGCATATATATTATGGTCTGATAAACAAGAATACGTATATATATATAAACCGCCCCAATCAAGCCCTAAAGTTCTCCTCACTAGAACATTTAAAAACTTTAACCCACAACAGTTTCTGGCTGACCTTACCAACTGCCCATGGTACAGAATCGATTTAATTCCTGACCTTGATTCTGCGCTCGACTATTTCCAATCCGAGTTCTTAAAACTCTGTGATACCCATGCTCCACTACGCAAAATAAGGGTACGGGTGCCCACCTTCCATGGGTTACACCTGACCTTATAGCACTCTACCAGTTCAGGGATGCCTTGTGGAAAAGCCACAAAGTAACTGGCACTACCAAGGATCTCAATCACTGCAGATGCCTGCGGAACATGTGCACAAGGCAAACAAGGCATGCAAAAGTACAATATTACACTGACAATCTCCTCCAGAACACATCAAACCCAGCTAACTTCAGGAAGGTTATCAACAACATATTCCAGCCTTCTAACCATCAACAGCCAAGTAATATCACTAAGGGCGATATTACTCTGACAAACCCCACCGACATTGCAAATGCATTCAATGATTACTTTGTGGGGTGTGCTACTAACTTATTAGCGAAACGCAAACCAAACCACAAACCTGAATCTCACCCTGGGAGTACCCCTATAGCCCCACCCCCTCCCAACACTGCCCTCAATTTTCAATTTGGCCCAGTATCCGAAGAGGAGATTACACAAGCGCTTCTCAAATTAAAACTAAGCAGCCAATGTGGACCTGACTTACTACAATCTAGGTTCCTATGACTTGGTGCCCCAGCAATTGCCAAACCAATTGCTTCCATAGTCAACTCTATCCTGTCTGCAGGCCATATCCCTAAGACCTGGAAAGCTGCCAGAGTTGTCCCAATCTTCAAAAGTGGGGACAAAAACACTGTCTCAAACTACAGGCCAATCTCCCTTCTCCCAATCCTATCCAAAGTCATGGAAAAATGTGTCCACTCCCAAGTAAGCGATTACTATAACAAGACAAATTTCCCTAGCCAATTCCAATCTGGCTTTCGCCCCAAACACTCTACTGTAACTACCCTGCTAAAAGTTTGCAATGAAATCCAGTGTGGAATGGAACGGGGTCAACTCACTGGTGCAGTATTCCTAGCTTTTGCAAAGGCTTTTGATACTGTTGATCATGCTATCCTGCTTAACAAACTCTAGAGCTCTGGAATAGGGAATCATGCTTTAAACTGGTTTCAGTCCTACCTATCAGGTAGATCCCAACATGTGTCCATCTCTGGCTCTAACTCTAACCCCCTGGATATCACCTGTGGCATCCCGCAAGGCTCTGTTCTGGGGCCCCTACTCTTCTCAGTGTTCATCAATGATCTTCCCACAGCTTGTCAGGAAGCTTCAATACACATGTATGAGATGACACAATCCTATATGCACACAGCCATAGTCTCTCTGACCTTCAACACATACTTCAGTCTGACTTTTTCAGACTCGAAAACTGGATTTCCCAAAACAAACTGTTTTTAAACACTGACAAGACTGTAACAATGGTATTTGGGACCAAGACTAAATTTTTAAAGCTTCCAGCGACTGAGCTCCAGATTAGAACCAACACTAACACCACCCTAACTCCTGTTACTAGTTTTAAATACCTGGGCATATGGTTTGACTCCCACTTAACATTCGGGATGCACATTGATACCCTGACAACCAAGACCTGTGCCAAGCTAGGGGTACTTTACAGGAACAAATCCTCCCTAAGTCTCCTGGTCAGAAAACGTATCGCACAGCAGATGCTAATGCCAATTATTGACTATGGAGACATAGTATATGGCTCAGCACCTCAAACCCACCTTAGCAAACTTGACACTCTACAATTCAATTTGTCGTTTTGTTCTCCAATGCAACTATAACACACATCACTGCGAAATGCTCAAAGAACTAGATTGGTCAACACTCGAGTCTAGGCGCAAAGTTCACCTTTCCTGTCTTGCCTTCAAATTCTTTATGGGCAAGCTACCCAGCTACCTGAACAAGCTCCTCACCCCTACCACATGCAGCACTTATCATCTGAGATCAGACTCCAAAAGACTGTTCATGGTCCCAAGGCTCAACAAAGTAACCGGACGTTCTTCCTTCTCTTACCGTGCACCCCAAAACTGGAACAACCTACCAGAGACTCTTACATCCACCACCAGTTTAAGTTCTTTCAAATCTAAGGCTGTCACACATTTTAATCTGGTCTGTAACTTTTTCATACGCCCATAATATTGATTATCTTTAACTGTGCATGCAATGTCTTGTATATAATGTATACCCTGCTCATTATGTAACTGTATTTGTAAACATGTATTATTTGTCTTAACTCTGTGCCGAGGATATACTTGAAAACGAGAGGTAACTCAATGTATTACTTCCTGGTAAAACTATTTATAAATAACAAATAAAAAAATATATATATAGAGATACTATATATATATATATATATAATAATATAAGAATATATATGATTATATTAACAACAAACCCAGCAAGCTCAAAAGCCCACACCTCCTACTTGACTATATGTAATGCCAAATCAGGAGTGCAACGGGCTGTGGCACCTATGAATATAGGAAAACACAGGGGTGCCCAGTGCTACATCCAAATGACAAAACATTAATGGTATAATTACAAGAAATGATGTTGCTGCAATACCGTGGGCGTTTGAGCTTGACGGGTTTGTGTGTTTAATTATTTCTGTCTGGTAGCAGTTGTATGAGGTTGTGGCCTCCCCCAGATGTCACGTAACTCCCCCTTTTTAATGGTGGATTGTCTCATGTTCTTGTCAGGTAATGACATCTATTATGGTTTTCCCCCTCATTACAGAGGTATGGAGGAGAACAAAGCAGTTAGTGTAGGGACTTGCACTGATTATGGTTACCTTGACGTTTGGTGGAGCTTAGGATGTTTTGGGCCAAAATTTCAACTAAAAAAAACATAGTTTATATTAGCATTATTAGCATGTTATTAGTAGTGAAGATCATTTCTTTGTAATATTACCATGATGTTGTCATTGGATTGTAGCATATTTTTGGCATGGCAACCCCTGTGTGTTTTCATATTATTATAGATTAATATACACTATTATATATAGATATATATATATTCATCTAATATATAGTATCATATATATAGATATTCAATATATATGATATATATAAAGAGAATGAATATCACTTGTGAGGAACATCACATGTTTAGATAGGTCTGCAACCCTGCTTTTCAACCATTATCACCTCGCATATAATGTGTGTGTATGTATGTATAGTATATATATATGTAACCATGCTGTAAAATGGCTGCAGTCATCTCTCCTGCTGACAGTAAGGCCTGGTAAGTTATGGGCATGCCAGCAGTAATTATGGAGGTTTGCCCTCACACCCTGGTGAGGTGCCCTATGTATGGATGGGAGTGGTCACATGTTCTGAATCCCTGATTAGTGATGTCAGAGTTGTGCCAGCCCCCAGAGGATACATAAGGCACAGCACTGCTCTAAAGAGTTGTTAGTTGTTGAAGGTTGTTTGTAAGCTGTTGGAAGATTATGTAAGCAGTTATGAGACAAGGAGAAAATCTGAGTACAGGCTTGGGAGGAGACAGCTTATAAGACTGTGACCAGGGATCTGGCACAGGGACTATCTCCCTGAGGGGAGATAGGGAATCCACCAAATTAGGGAAGAGACACCTTTCAAAGGGAAGTGCGGTGAACATGAGAGGCTAAGAACAACCACTGTGAGGGGCAGATGGCCCACCGTACAGCAATAAAGATGCTCCTGTTAAAATATACTCTCGTGTGTAAGTGTGGAGTGATTACACAGAGAGGTGCACCACAGAGGAGTTCCTCACCAGGACCATCCACAAGCGGACGCAGGGACCCTGATGAGGTGGAGGCGCTGCACTGGATCTAGGTAGGACTCAAGCACACTACTTCAGCTGCCTGTCTGGGTTGGCAATTCCCCACACAACATCATGCGGGAGACTCAGGAGTCCTGTTGCCAACAGGTGCACCACCAGACACTACACTGTAATGGGGACTGGTTAGACCACAGGGGCCAATGTGAGATTGGGTGGGTCAGGCCAGGTC
>CM071571.1:8463214-8530678 GCA_036426205.1 Ascaphus truei | reverse complement strand
ACCATGTAATGGGGACTGGTTAGACCACAGGGGCCAATGTGAGATTGGGTGGGTCAGGCCAGGTCAGAAAATCCGTTACATATATATATATATATATAAACTATATAAACTATAAAAATACTAAGTGCGCAAATTAAAACAATTAAACAAAAATAGTAACAGTTGCTGCCTGAATGTTAAGCTATACACAATAGCACATATATAGGGGAAGGGAAAAACATCGGCGCAAACCTGCTAACTAAACAATAAAATTGAGCATAAATGGACTGAGGATATATTGGGGATTGCTGGTTGCTCTGAAATAAAATGAAGAGAAAACAAAATATGGTGAAGTACGTTTTAATAAAAGTATATGCGCAAAAGTAGATCGCTACTTACAAAGTAGCAGATGTTAACAAGCATATAGGATATAATAATCCTCTCCGTCCTGCTGCCTGGATTTGCGATGTGCTTGTCCTCCACGTACAGTACCGACACACTTTATTCGAGTGTGGCCGGTACCGCAAGCCGGGAGATTTCCCGGCTTGCTAGTGGCCGCCCCTCGGCGTGCCGCGCGTCATAGACGCACGGTCACGCGTCTTCGGGAGCGTGCGCCCCCTGCACGCGCGTCCAGGGGCTCCCCGAGGGAGCCCTGGTGTCCCGCGATCGCGGGACAGCGGCAGGGGGTTCCGGGGGACCCGGCGGACCCGGCAGCGGTAGGGAGAGCGCCCCGATCAGAGGGCGCTCTTCCGCTGCTTCGGCGCGCGCCCGTCACTCTCGGGCGCGCGCCAGGCTACTGCTGCGGCCAAGAACGGGCAAATGCTCGAATAAACTTGGCCGCAGCAGTAGAACGCCGAAATCTTCCGTGGTGGCTCTCCTCCGGCTGCAGCTATTCTCCTGAGCTTCCTGGTTGTTCCTCCGATCTCGCGAGACTGGCCTGCTGATGTCACTCAACCGGGATCACAGCCGCAACTCGGGTATACTGTCCAGGGCTGATCGGGAGATTCTGCTGGATGTAGATACTGAATAGGGGAGCTAAGAGTTGTCTTAGAGCCTCAATGTTTATGTTTTTAGAACATAAGGATGTATTTTTATATTTGATAAAAGGGGAGGGGAATGAAACAGATAACGAAGTAAATAGAATAGGTGAGGAAACAGCAAGGGGTTATGGAGGTAGAATGGGGGCAAGTGCGAGTTTGACAAGCAGCGAGACACCCATAATAAATACAGATAATACTAGAAAACATCTAAAGACTAAACCAAATTGGTGCAGAAAGGAAGAAGCAGATAAGATAATAGTACAGACTGAAGAAAAACGTAAATGCATGCTTGCTAATGCAAGAAGCCTGACAGATTACATGTAACTATGCGATTTTTTTGTTATGTGTTTCATTATCTTGTTTTTTTAATTTAGTGGATGTTGCTAAAGATTCCAATGGTTATTAGATCATTAGAAATCACATACATATGTTATACACCAGTGTAATGCATATATTGGATACTTAGTAACTCTTCACACATATGTGTTTTATATTTATTAGTCACCTAAATGGTTCACAATTTAAAGAGGTCAATGAAATATATCAGTATCTAGCCATTGACTTACACTTTTTTGTTAAATATGCACAACATATTTGTATCACCAAATATGTTATATCACATTGAGTATTTAATATTCACACTGTAATAACACTCGTATATTACTTTTGTAAGCTATTGCACTTTGTATAGATTATACTCACATCTATTTATTTGTTTTCACACCACTTCTAATTATGCACAATATTTATTTGTAGCATTATAATATATGTCCCATCCCATTAATGATATTTTATTATACATTGCAAGTCATGCTGTTATTTGGACACCTAAGTGTGTTCTGCCGGGGGGGTAGTTTCAATCAGTTTGACAATATACAGTAGTTCCCAGACAGCGTAAGTGGGTTATGATCAACCTGATTGGATAATAGGAATTTAAAACCTATAGGAGTAACCTTTAGCCATGACCCCCTGACGAAGCAAGGAAGTGCGAAACGCGTTGAGGTCACGCAAGGTTCCGCTTACACGCTAGCAGTCGCAGCAGTGGGAGCCGGATTGATTTTGAGAGTGTTTCTTTCTGCTGACAGTGCTTGTTCTCCGGAGATACAGTAGCAACTGTTCATCAAGGTATGCTATCCCCACCATGTTTTTCGGATTACCCACTTAACTGCATTTTAATAATGTAAGTTCGTTATTGTGATTTTAAATTGTTATTGTAATTTTTTATTTGCTTGTTATCTTTGCGTTTAGGTCTTTTTCCTGACCACGCCTTTCAATATATATTGCTTTAATACATTATTTTTATATACTGATCCTCAGTGCGCTGTTTGTATTTTTTCTGCCAATTAAATACATTACCATAACTGGTACAATTGATAATGGGGGTTCCTTATAGTTTAAAGCAGCACTCCCGGGGGGCCCTTTATGGGTCTCCACAGCTGAACTGCGTTGATTTCAGCTCCGGGGACCCCCTGCTTCCCGAGATACACCTCCGTAGGATGTGCCGGCAGCTCTCTACTGTTTAAATGTCCAGTGTCACGTGGGCCAACAGGAAGCCGCAAGGGATGATGTCATGGCTTCCTATTGGCTCGTAGGACACTTAAGGCCGCCCTTATAGTGCCGGCGACGCTGACGTCACGCTGCGGTCGCTGAAAAAAATCACATTAAATTGACTTCCAGCGATCGTAGCCAACTCCAGTCCTCAGGGGCCACTAACAGGTTAGGTTTTACAGATATCCCTGCTTCAGCACAGGTGGCTCAAACGGTGGCTTAGTCGAGCTGAAGCAGGGATATCCTTAAAAGGTGGCCCTCGAGGACTGGAGTTGGCCGCCCCTAATATTGTTGTTTCCCTTATTGTACTATAATTCCCTGTATTGTACTGTGTGGTATTGGGAATTAGCTGTCCTCCCTATGTTCCTACACGCGTCCTAGAACTGAATTTACTTGGCGAGTAGCGCGTTACAAAAAGTTGGAGATAAATACATAGCAAAGTGATGCACAAACGGTTGGCACTATATAAATAAGACTGTACATGCATGGACTGCCATATTATGAGCTCCATAATAGCGCATCCTCGTGTGACCGTATCACTGTGAAAGCGAAACCCTAATTAGGACAAGGGCACGGCCTCTTTGGTTTATTATGGTCTCCAACTAGAAGGTTCCTTTCTATTTTCTAAAGCAAGTCACAGACTCGGGGAAGTACAAAGTTCTGAGCGGCTGGCTTGATTTAAATGAATTCTTATTTAATAGCTTGGTTTTCATCTGGCTGCTCTGCGGAGGGAAGTAAATAGCATTGCTATGCTGTTAAAAAGATACAACAACAAAGGGAGGCAATTTACATATAAACACATTCCTAATTTGCATGCCAATTATTAACACATGGGAATGCATGAGATTTTACAGTGTTTAACCTCCACTAAAACAACGCAAGCGAAGCCTAGTTTTGCAGTGAATGAAACTGAACGGGATTCCTATTCCCCACTAAAGGGTTTATGCGATAAGGTGCGAAAGTGCCTTTTGGGCGCTACCGCGTGAAAAGTCCCGTTACAGCAGCAATACTATTTCCCCCCGGTTTCGTTTTTTCTTATTGTTATATGTATAGCGTGTGGCAATGTATAATTCTACCTTCTGACATAAGATGGCTATCGTTAGGATTTTTTCAGATTTATAAACAGGAGCACCTGATTGTGTGCCTAACATAATGGCCGCCTTCCAGTTTCAATCAATCCTTCAGTCAGTGTAACTCTGCAGCTACAGTGTAACTAAAGCTGTATCCTGTAAGGGATCCGGTCCTGGGTTTAGCTGGAACTCACCCTTACAGGGCTATAGAGGTTCCAGACAAAGCTCTGCGTAAACAGCAATCGAAATCACCTGGTTCTGAACTCAGACCCCTGCTTGTCTTGATGCTGCTTGCTATGCTGCTCTTCCCTATTGGCTGCCTATACTATTTAGGGGCAGCCCTTCCCCCCAAGAAGTGGCTGAGCATAATTCTGGAATCACTGTGTTCCTGGTAACCAGTGCTTGCCACAAGCACTTCTGCCTTAGCCCTTCCTGTTCCTCTGCTGAAGCACTGGATCCCCAGTGTTATAGCTTCTTGTTACTGTAAGCCTCCTCCAACCAGAGGTTATTCCTGTGCTGAAGCCCCTGTGCTGAACCTTCTTGTTTCTGTGGCCTCCTCTATCCGGAGGCCTTTCCTCGTGCTGAAGCGCCTACGCTGAAGCTTCCTGGTTCCTGAGGATCTCCCATGCTGAAGCACCTCCGCTGGATTCCCTGCGCTGTAGCTGCTCGGTCCCGGAGACCTTCCCTCGTGCTGAAGTGTCTACGCTGTAGCTCTTTCTTGAAGCCTTCCAGTTGCTGAACCCTGCCTGTGACCTCAACCTCTGCTCCTGTGCCGCCTGCCTTTACCCCAGCCTGTGACCTCGACCATCGCTCCTGTGCCGCCTGCCTTGACCCCAGCCTGTGACCTCAACCATCGCTCCTGTGCCGCCTGCCTTGACCACAGCCTGTGACCTCGACCATCGCTCCTGTGCCGCCTGCTTTGACCCCAGCTTGCCTACGGATTAAACTGCCTTCTCCAACCCCGACCCGGCTATGCACGACTACGGAATACGCAATCCGGACCCGGCTTCGTGGTCTAAGGTCGGTGTATATCTATCCGCACCTCAGCACCGCGGTCCGGTCCCAGTTTGTGGTGAGCATAAACGTTACATATCCTTATATTACAAAGGTCACAATATCTATTGTTACATTTTGCAACTGAAACTGCTGGGACCATTGGCAACAAATTATCACAAACAGGAAAATATTGCAAAGATCTTGCACTGCTTGGAAAGTGGGCTAAACCTGCTATAGAAATCAAAGGATGCTCATTAAGGGGCCTATTCTATAAGCCTCGATAAGCCACTTATCAAGCACTTATCCGCCAAAATGCCTACTGCTATTCAGTAACCCTCGATAAGTGGGCAATAAAGGCATAAATCAACCAATTTTTAAGCCGTCAAAAAAAATTGCCGTCTGACCGGCGATAAGCCACTTATCGGCAGGGTCTGAAACATGCACAATTCTAGTAGCCGCGGATTAGCTTATCCAGGCGAATCGCGGCTCTAGAATGGCGAGTTTCTCCCAAAATCCTCACGCCAGGAAAAGTTGGTGCGGTGGTGCGAGGCTGGGGAGAACCTGCAGAAAAGGCGGTGAGTGAGGACTTAGAAATAAAAATGCATTTTTTTTCTGCATCGGATTGATCCCGGGGGTCTCTGGAGCTGAAACACATTAATATCAGCACCGGAGACCCCCGGCATGAAACCCATGCAATAAAAATGCATTTACAGGCAACTTCATTAAGGCATAAGACAATGAAGGGGTTAACTACCAGTGCCATCTTTATTGTGGGTAGCAGGGGTGGGTGAAGGTGGTATGTCGCCCTTAGTGGGTGTTTAGGCCTTGCGGTGGGGGGGGGGGGGGTTGCGGTGGAGTTAACCCCTTCATTACATTAGCGGTTAATAGCGGTTAATATCGCCACTGTCATACTCATTTTCTCATTGTGATTGAGGTTAATTATAGCAAACTGTATCATGTGTACCTTTTACAGATAAAGCCGCAGTTTCCTCATTGACTTACTACTACTGTTATCCATTGATGGAAACCAGTATTTGAAAGTACAGTACTCACCGTATCCCATGCCAGCACTTCGGGGGTTCCCTTTGTTGCAAGTCTTGTATTATTTAGCCATTTATGATCTGTCTAATAAAGGGAACAGAAAAAGATGTAAAATATAGACAAGGTAGCTTTCTTTTTAATGGCAGAACCAGTATGATAGTCTAAAAATAATGAACCATAGATGTGGCACTGCTGTCTTATTTTAACCAGGGCCGACGAGAGTGGGGGGGAGAGGGAAGCCGGGACAAAATACCAGGGCCCGGCTAGTCTGGAAGGGGGCCCGACTACATATATATTTTCCGTGCTCTCTGGCCTATCGGGCATTAGCTGTGGCTGCCGCCCTCCTCATCCTTCTGAACCGCAGCGTCAAAAGACACCGCGGATGTCACCAATATGACGTCACACGGCGTCTCATTGCCATGGCAATGTGTAGTTGCAGCGTCAAATGACGTCACGACATTGCGTTACCATGGCAACTCAACGCCGTGCGACGTCACGTTGATGCACGTCCGCGGCGTCTGTTGACACCTGAGGTTCGGAAGGAGAAGGAGGGCGGCAGCAAGCAGGGGGCCTCCACAGCTAAAGTGCGGGAGAGAAAAGAGCTGCTGGGGGGGCCCGAAATTATTTTTGCACCGGGTCCCGGTGCAGTCTGGCTATTTGTTGTTTTATCATCGGCAGTGTATCGCTGCTGAGGCAGAGGACAGTCTTTTTAGTTTTATCCAGGTCCAGTAATGTTACAATATATATTACATATGTATATAGAATTGTAATAGAATTAGAATTAACACATATAGACAAGACCCACTGAGGTTGTTTCCCCTCACACAGAGGTAAAAGGAAAGGTTCACAGTTTAGTGTAGGACCTGCATTAATGTGCTTATACCTGGACGTTGGTATGCAGGCTTATGACGCTTTGGCCAAAGGATCTAACTAAATAACCAAGAAAATATTATTATTGAAGTATTTAACTCGATACTCATAAGCAGTGGTCGACAAATCACCCAAAAATCTACTCGCCGAACAAAAAAAATCTACTCGCCACCTAGTACCACACGTGTGCTGCTTGGGCCAATAGGAGCTCGCCACGATGTTAAATCCACTCGCCCGGGGCGTGCAAATGGATAGGTTTGTCGAACACTGCTCATAAGCATATATGTTTTATCAATTGGATGCAGCCTTGGGCTCCCCTGTCTTTTGTTGTATATAGCAATGTATTGATGAACAGAGCAAAAAAGGTCCTCTGCAATGATGCACACATTACACATTTCAACACAGAAGAGGCCCACATTTAGGAAAAATAAACCCCTGTGCTGAAATATACCAGCAGATATCTTTCAATACAAAGTGGGTTTGGGAAATAAACCTCTGAGTGCTCATTTGCATATCATTACCCAGAATCCCTGGCTCCAGTGGAACCATTGTATGGTGAGAAACAGTAGGGAAAAGCAGGGTTGCAGACTTGTCTGAGACATGTGAATGTGCTCATAAATAGTTTTTTTTTTTATTAACTAAAACATAATTTTTTCCCTTTGGCAGAAGTGTGCATACTGTTTAATAAGCAGTGGTACTGTGCTTGAATGTAGTAGCGCCTAATATATATTTATCGAATAGGCAATACCTGAAAAAGGACCAACTCTTCATAGTGAAAAATATCTAAACCTTTACTAGACACACCAAAACCCATGCTCAACTTTTCTAAATCCAAACTTACACTTCCAATATCCGGGAGAACAATGGTGCTGCTGTAATTTCAAAATAGTCCGCCCTTTATTCTCTTACAGAATTTAACTTTCACACACGATACAACATATAAATAGTAAGTATTATACAATAAAAGCATGTGCACGTGCACGGAATCACCATCTGTAAGAATCAACCATAGTAGCAGATGAGCTTGAAAAAAAAGACACAGCATGTCCACCAAGTTCAATCTATGCTAAATTTAGACAGATACTTTATCCTATGTTAGTATTTACAGTGTTTTATCCAGAGGAAGGAAAACAAAACTCCCCCAGTGAAACATTATCCAATGATGTCTCATATGGGGAAAATTACATTCCTTTCTGACTTCAAGTAATGGCAATCAGATTTCTCCCTGGATCAAAATCCTTCCCATGTTTACTTATTTGGTATATCCCTGTATATCTTTCCAAAAAGGTGTCCAACTATTTTTTTAAAGATATCTATTGTATCTGCTATCACAGTCTCCATGGGTAATGAATTCCACATTGTACAGTAACTGCCTTTCCTTTGTTGCTGGTGAAATCTCCTTTTCTCTAACCTTAAGATATGACCCATGTCCTTTGCACTGCCCTTGTGGGATGAATAGTTCTTTTGAAAGTTCCTTTTATTGTCCCTAAATATATTTGTATATAGTTATCATATCCCCTCTTCAACGCCTCCTTTCTAATGTAAACAAATCTAATTTAGCTAACCTCTCCTCATAAAATCAGACTTCCCATCCGCTTTATTAATTTGGTAGGTCTTATCAGCACTTTTTCTAGTTCCATAATGTCTTTTCTAAGGAGGTGTCTAAAATTGTATTCCATATTCAAGGTGTAGTCCTACTAATGCTTTATAGAGGGGCATTATTATGCTTACTTCCCTTCCATCCATTCTCCGTTTAATGCAAGACAAGATCTTATTTGTCATTGCAGCTACTGCATGACTTTAGGCACTATCCCCGCTGTCTACAAGCACCCCTAAATCCTTCTCCATCAAGGATTCACCTAATTTTGCCCCATTTAATTAGCAAATTGCCTGTTTATTCTTGTTTCCCAAATGCATAAACTTTCATTTATTTGTTCACAATTTAGTATCATCAGCAAAGATGGAGACTTTGCTCTCTCTGCCAACCTCGGGGCCATTAATAAACAAGTTAAAAAGCAGGGGTCCCATTCTCGATCCTTGAAGTACTCCCCTTACAACTGTAGCCCAATCAGAAAAGGTTCCATTTATGAGAACCCTCTGTTGTCTATCCTTCAAGCAGTTTTCAATCCAGGTGCAAATATATTTATTGAGTCCAATTTGCTTTATTTTGTACACTAGCCTCTTGTGTGGAACCATATCACAAGCCTTTGGAAAATATAAATAGACCACGACAACTGCATTACTGTGATGTAAATCCTTACTTACCTCCTCAAAGAAACCAATACGGTCAGTTTGGAACAACCTATCCTTCATAAATCCATGCTGTTATTACTAATAATTTTGTTATTCATTAGGTATTCCTGAATATTATCCCGTACTAAACCTTTAAGTAGCTTCCCCACTAATCCCAACTGACCACCATACAAACACCAGAGATATCAACATTCGAACACTTAAATCTCAGATTTTTAGGGTATGTGCCAAAAAAATGACATCTTAATGGAAAAGTGTGGATTTAGCAGTGAGACTCCAAGTCTATTAGTACGATTATGATTTTTTTTTAAAATATATATGACTAATGCAAAAATCAGTGAGAGTTGACATGTCTGAGACAATGAAGTAAAAAGTGAAGGTTCAGGGCACTACGGATTTTCAAAGAATTTATTTTCTCATAAGCACATGCTTATGAGAAAATAAATTCTTTGAAAATCCATAGTGCCCCGAACCTTAAATTTTTGCTTACATTGGAGTTTTTCACTGACAGGGACTCACCTGGACCAGCAGCACCGGTTACAGCAAGTATCTGTATTTACTTAATGGTGTGCAGCATTATACTTGTATTTTTGAGACACTGAAGTGACATATTCAAACACCGAAAAGTTTACCAGTGGTAGAGGAGATAGGTCCGTTGGGGAACGACATGATTACCGTGTTCATTTTATTTACAGTAGCATGCTACTTCTCCAAGAAAAAAAAAGGGTGTAAGTTTGGGTTGTAATATAAGAAAAAGCAGTGTGTCTCCATGCCCCCAGTCCAATCTCACTTCAATTCGTTAGTAATTAACACCAGTTTTTATGTTTCACTTGTCGATGTATTTTAAAATCTATGAAAATCCATCTTATTAATAATTAATTTTAATTAAAAAAATATTATTTGAATAAAATATTATTTTACGGCCATTGTTCAAGTGATTCAAATGATTAGTTACTGACCTTACATTATAGATTGTAAGCTCCTTGGAGCAGGGTCCTCCTTACCTACTGTAACAGTGCATGTTAATGTTTGTTATTTTACCGTTATCGTCCAACCCTTTTGTACTGCGCTATGGAATATATCGGTGCGTTATAAATTAATGAGAATAATAACAGTTTCTAGGGAAGCAAATACATTGTAATAAACATAAGATATTGTTGTTATTTGGCTGTATAGGATTTTATACTACAAAGAAATAGTACTGCAAATGTATGAAATAAGCGGGAGGATTTGAACATATTCTGAACCGCCCGGCGGGTTTTATACTTCTCAATATATGGACCGGTTACAAGAGACTCCGCGGAGAAGGCGGAGCAGGAAGGGGCTGCGACTGAACGCTGATCGTGGAGGTGCTGAGAGGTAACGCCGGACTATTTCAATCCCCTGTAGTCGTGTGTGGTCCAGGGCCATCGTAACAACATTAGGGGCCCCCGGGCAGAGCAGTGCACAGGGCCCTGCCTACACTGCCGCTCCCAGCCTCCCACGCGCTCACTAGCAGCAGCAGGCACCGGAAGTGCTGCACTGCTAGGCTGCGAGCGGCTGTGACGCGAGCCGGGGGGGGGGCGTGGGGGGGGGGCCGGGGCAGAGCGAGCGGAGCCGGTGGTGCGGGCGGGGGGAGAGCGGCGGAACCGGGTGCCGGGTGGGGGGAAAGCGGAGCGGAACTGGGTGCGGGCGGGGGGGGAGAGCGAGCGGAGCCGGGGTGCCAGGCGAGGGGAGAAGTGGAGCGGAACGGGGTGCGGGCGGAGAGCGAGCAGAGCCATGGTGCCAGGCAGCGGGAGAGCGAGCGGAGCCGGGGAACGGGGAACCGGGTGGGGGGAGAGTGAGCAGAGCCGTGGTGCGGGCGGGGGGAGAGCGTGCGGGAGTCGGGTGCCAGGCGGGCGGGAGAGCGATCAGGGTTGCCAGGTGGCCTGTCCAAAATTATGGACAAAATGTGGTGAAAGGTGCGACGCGCTCGAGAATCGTTGGGGGGGAAGAATGTTTTATAAATGACCTTACTGTTATGTAATTTGTTCTAAATTTCACTCCAAGTATTCACCAATTTATGTTCTATTTCATAAAAAATCTGGGGAGGAGTCTTGGGAGGAGCGCCCTCGCCGAGATTGTTTTAGGAAATAGAATATAAAATAGTGCAAATTGGTGCATGCTTGGAGTGAAATGTGAACAAAATGACGTAATGGTCAACATCTTTAAAAACTGACCTGCAGTCATACTGCACAGGCGAGCGATAGATATCTACTGCTCCTCACACAAATCCAAGATTTAAAAAATGTATGGAGAAAACATACAGTATAGCGCGGCTGCAAAATGCGACGCCGACGCTTGTTCTGGCCCAGATAGATTGTGGGGGCGGTGGTGCTTACGCGTGCGTGCTCTGTAGAACCACTGGGACTGCACTCTAAGGATAAGCCTTTACGTTGTTCATTTGTATGTGCTATATACCATTTTTATTTACAATAAATCTTTGGGCTTAGTCTGTAAGGCAGGGTGCGCAAGGGT
Source organism: Ascaphus truei (assembly GCA_036426205.1). Taxonomy (NCBI): domain Eukaryota; kingdom Metazoa; phylum Chordata; class Amphibia; order Anura; family Ascaphidae; genus Ascaphus; species Ascaphus truei. The sequence continues at coordinate 8,519,385 of CM071571.1, read as the reverse complement.
TCCCCTGCTGCTCGGCTCCAGCGTACACGGCGCCGCGAGGTCATGTGAATATGTTGCAGGCAACGCGACGTCAAGTGATCCGCGGCATCACTTGACGCCAGGTCACCATGACGATGGCGTCGCTGGATGCCAAGAACCTCTGGAACTGCCGTGCCCCCACCCCCAGAAAATCTCAGCCCCCCACAGTTTGCGCCACGCCAGCTGTACGGTATGATAGCACGTCACCTGCGCTATGCATGAAAAGTCCCATTGACAGTAATATGGGTCTTTTCGTGCGACAGCAGTCACCGCGTTTATACACCTACAGAATAAGGGCCTATGAGTTGTCGTCCGCTTTTCTCATATGTTTTTTGATTTGAAAAATAATACTGATGGCAGATAATGGGAATGCTGGAACAGGCACAAGCTGTGGTCACAACTCGCCATTCTAAACTAGCTCGGCCACTGTTGACTGTCAGGTGGTACGGCATCCAAGTCCCTGAAAGAACATACACTGCAAATTTGAGTGGCCAACCTCTGAAACCCTTTCACGGGAAATTCGGTAGAGGAAAAGGCAGAAGATCCTCTTTGTCTTCTTTCACCGAGTGGAAGGATTTATTTTTTCCAGGGAGCATGTCGCATAATGATGCACTTTTCAGTGAGCTACGGGGCGAAGGCCATGCCTTGGAATAGAGAGTTGGCAAGTATCCGTACTGTATGTCTGAAGGAACAAATGAGGGCTCCGACTTCCTCTTCTGAGATCCTCCTTTGGAAGTAAAATCAGTTCCGGAGAATGGAAGAAGTTGAGTAAGATTGTATGAATTGCTTATTAGGCCACGAAAACATAAAGATGTGACAAATGGTTGGCACTTGAAATAGAATGGGTGCTACAAGACTACAAACGTTAAAATTGCAAGTCCATTGTTTCGGAGCACTGTGAATGTATCACTGCTCATTAGGTTGTCACATATACAAACAAGAATGCTCAGATTGTTATTTTTTTGCAGCACACAGATGATTGTAGTCAATATAAACACACATTAACACTAACAACACGATTTTTCCAAACACTTGGAAAAAGCCACAGAGATAAAAAAATAAAAAAATCTCAGCTGCAAGTGGCACTTACAGCAGATTCTCTCTTCAAACAAGCCCAAGAAAACTGATGGTAAGTGATGAATCCTGTGTGTTCCGGGTCAAGTATTATCATTAGCTCTGATACTGCTCAGTCTGTCATCCGAAACATCATACACTCCACATACGACGTAGCTCCTTTCTGGAACTCCCATACTGCCCTGAAACTAACACAGAGCAAAATGGCTTATGAAAGAGAATATATGTATATATTTAGCAAGAGAGAAAAACAATGGGCAATCCACTAGCAGGCTATGTTCGTGGCCATGGTGATCATATGTTCAAAAATAGGTCATACAAAAATAGAATAAACAAGAAGACCCTGGCAGGGCTAAAAAAAGAGAGAAAGGTAAATGCAAAAAAAAACCATCTACGTTTTGGGTTGATAGAATGAAACGTAGTTTTTTTTGCATATTGAACCTTTTTCTCTACATTTTAAGACCTGTGGTGACTTGTTATAAATTATAATAGATATGATATATTAGTATATATATATATAGATATATATATATATATCTAATATACTATATATATTAATATATATGAACTTTAGGGACCATGTTAATGGGTTTGAAGCAAAAGGTGGCACTGTGTCGTGTGCCCATTTGCATGTCATTTCCCAGAATCCTGCCTTGCATGATAGGATGGTGCTGGGTGATTGATAATGGTTGAATTGAAAGGGGCGGGTTGCAGATGTCTAAGACATGCAAATGAGCATACAGTAATATATCCATTTGCTATATATATATATGTATGTATGTGTGTATGTGTAGAGGTATCAGTACCGTGTTAGCCGAGCCGAGCTTCAATAATATATATATATATATTGATTTTACTGGGAATGCAAGAGAGGCTATGGGATAGGCTAAACCATAATACTGAGTTAAGTTATGGTGAGTAAAAAAAGTGACAAAAACCTCCACAGGAAAGCAAATATGCAAATACATGTATGCTCATCTGCATGTCTCAGGCAGGTCTGCAACCCTGCCTTCCCCATTACATCCCCAGCCTACAGCACTTCAACTGCAGCCAGGGATTCTGGGAAATGACATGCAAATGAGGCCACATCAGTGTTAGCCATTCCCGGTAAAATCGAACCCCACACGATGAGGCAACCCCATGTGGGTGTTTTTCTGTGGTATGCACCTTAACCCGGCTGTGGCTCAAAGCTGTGGACCATGTAGCAAGCTTAAGCCTATGGGAAACCATGTAAAGTCGTTATTGAGGCACAAAAGTGGACACTGTGGGCTCAGATTGCATGTCATCCCAGAATCACTTGCGCAGGGAAGTGCTTGTATGCCTTGTGGTGATAATGGGGAAAGCGAGGCATTGCGACCTGCTGAAGCCTATGCAGAGAGATATACAGTTCATATTGATATTTGCTTCTGTGGGGGTTTTTGTCACTTTAATAATCTACCAACTTAACTCAGTATTATGTTTATTAATCATATGCCTTATATATATAGCATAGATTATATTATAGATATATGTATGTAGTAGTATGTTGGAGTATTATGTATGTATGTATTATGTAGTTATGATGTCTGTATAGTCTGTGTATTATGTATGTTATGTTGTGACGAGAAACCAGGGGATGGTAATAAAATTCCGTATTAGGGCTCCCAGGATACTAGACAGCTACGATCCTGTTTGCCTGGAGTGCAGCCTTATAATACATACACTCCATCCACCAGTTTGGCAAGCGTGGAAACTGGGGAGAGGATCCAGACCAGAGTTGTCTGCTGCTGATTTCTGTCACCTGTCATGTAATTAGAATCAGGTATGAAAGACTGATTCCTTGTTGCTCTGGGCTCCCACAAGAGCCAGGAGGCTGGAGGCTGCTGAACTACAGAGGGGAGAGACCTCTTCCCAAACAGGTTCAATCTTTCTGTTCATTGTGTAAGACTGCAAAAGTACCGTGTGTTTTGATGTGGAAGGGGACCAGCCACTTCCACCCTGAGTTCAGGATATCTAAGTAAGTTATCGCTCAGGGGAGCAGCTTTTGTTTGACTGTTTTTCTGTTGTAGCACTGTGGCAGTGCCAGTGCCTGGGACTGAAATAAACCGGCATAGCCGTTTAAAGGAACAGTACGTGAGCCCTCATCATTAATCCTCCCTAAAAGACCGTGTTCTAAACAGTCCCCGAAAAACGACCGGAGGCCCCGGAGTAAGCCGTTTGTCACATTGGTGGAGAATGCGGGCACAGAAGCACTAAGGGGGTCTGCGGGGGGTGGTTGAAGAACTTGAAAAAAACAAAAAAAAAAAAAAAGACAGTTTTTTCATCCGTGCAACAAGATGGAAGAATGACGGGGTGGGGGTGCGCTGGTTCGCAATGTCGTGCCCAGAAAGAGCGGACGAAACCAGCAACAGCTTGTTAATAGCCAGCAAGAAAACTAATGCAAACCAGCAGCAGACGAATGCAGCCCAGCAACAGCTGCTAATGCCCAGAAGAGATTAATGCCAACCGCAAAGGAGAATGCCAACCAGCAACAGGCGAATGCAAAACAGCAAACAGACGAATGAAGCCCTGCAAAACGCGAGCAAACCAGCAAGAGACAAACCGCTGCTGAGAGAGGAGCAACAACGGTTCGCTAGGGCTAAGCATGAACTCGAGTCCTGAGGGGGACTATCAGTAAAACTTCCACTGGCAGCGGCAGCCCCAGTACCGAAAAAGTACCAGGGCAAGCCAATACCTTCAGAAGATGGGGACCCGGATGATGTGGCAGCCTATCTCTCACGTTTCTGAACGCACGGCACAGAGAGAGGATGGCCAGAAGAGTGAGTGGGCTGGTCTAATCGCACACCCTTCCTAAGCGGCGAACCCCAGAAGGCTTAACTTGATGCGAGCCAGCACGAAGCTATACGTCTATGCAAAAATTGAAGGTCGAGATCCGCCCCGCCTCGGCGTAACCACGGCTGTTCGCGCCAAAGGTTTCACGCATGGTTCCTTCCCGAGGATAAAGCCACCCGAAGCCAGATGTATTGACCTCATCCACTCGCCCGGAAGTGGCTACAACCGAGATCAACTCAGCCAGCCACATAGTGGAACGGTGTCGGATGGACCAGTTCTTGAGGGGAAACTTCCCTCTGCCTTACGGCCGTTGGGTAGTCGGAGTGAACCCCACATGCGGATGAGCTTGTGGGCCCTCGTAGAAAGGTACAATGCCAGCAGAAGAGCACCGCAAACCCACAGTCGTGGAGCAACCCCATACCCGAGGTTCCAGGACTCTTTCCAGAGTACGGTAAAAGGGTACCGGGGTTTTAAGGGGCGCTTGAAGAGCGGTGACCACCTTCACGCAGCACCAGCAACAGTGGTTCCCACACTAAGGGCAATAGCCAACATGGGGAGCCGGGAAAAGGCTCTATCTGTGGGACACAGACTATGTACCAAAAGTGTAAATTGTATGAGAGGGGCCCACACAGCAAAAATTGCCCACAAATGATTGAGTCCACTGCAATGAACAGCGTGGAACCTATTCGTGTTGTCCCAAGTATGGGCCCTAGCCCAGAGACCCTTGAATAACCATCTGTGGGCATTTGTAAAGGTTAATGGTAAGAGGGTTCGGGCCATTCTGACCTCGGGAGCTGGTACAATAGGTCGCAATACCTCTTGCCCATTAAGACGGAAGAAACAGGGAAAAACAGTTCAAACAAGGTGGCAATTGGTGTTACATGGGAGTAATCATGATATTCCACTGTGATGTTTTTTTTTGAACAGATTTTGTCTCTTAGATTTCAAGGTGGTATTGTACCCAACTGGCACATGATGTGTTATAGGGACCGACTTTCCCATTTTCTAAAAAAGGTGGTCCCCGCTCAGAATAGCGCCCAGAGTTCAATAGCGGACCAAACGAAGTATTAGAAGAAAACAAATCTTTCCCTTTTTCAAATGAGGTTGACGGGGCCCAATAAGAAGGGGGGAAACAAGAGGAGTGTCTGTAAATTCCCTTCCCCATACACTACTTTGGTAGGGATACCCCAATTCAAGATGTTGGACAGACACTTACCACCCCAGAACCGGGGAAATAAGCACCTCGCTGACCTAGAGGTCAGTCTGGGAGTTTAAGAAAGGAACAGTGGGGACCCCACATAGCGGGTAGCAAGGGCGAAATATACGGGACCAGAATAGTACTCCTGGCCAAAACAAGAAGGTCACTGCTTACCCTACTTGAGGTAGAGAACGGACCTAGTTATCTGGGTTGATAAAAGGGAAATCAGTTACACACTCTAAACAATTGTTGGGGTACCACGGACATTCCGTAACGTAGTATTACACCCGCACACTAGTCATCCATTGGGGGGAACATGGGGTGGAAAAAACAAAGAAAAGGTTCTCCGAGATTCTATTGTGCTGGGGTTTGGCAGAAAGATAGTAAAATTACGAATATTGTTCCTCAGCCCAGAAGTCAGCGATCACCGCCCCATCAAGGCGTAACCGCAGCCCATTTGTACCCTTCCCATAATAGAGGTATCCACTTTGACGACGATGCTATGGATTCTAGATAGATCCCTAATAAAGTCGCTAGGGGACATCAGCATATATTGGTAATATTAGATTATGCCACCCGATATCCGATGAGGCAGGCCCTTACGTAGCACCTCAGCTAAAAAATCTAGCAAAAGAGTTAGTAGTTCTTGTTCCGGGTCGGGGTCAGGTTCCTAAAGAGATTCTATCTGACCAGGAACACCATTTATGTCGCCCAGTGAACGAAAGAGCTATGTAACTCCTAAAATCAAGCATCTCGAACACTCAGTCTATTCACCACAAACAGATTTTTGGTAGGAAAGGTTCAATAAAACTTAAAGAGCATGTTACGGCGGGCGGTTGATAAAGTGGGAAAAACTGGGATTTGTTTGTACCGTACCTGTTATTTGCCATGGGAAAGTTCCCCAATCATCCACTGGCTTCTCCCCGTTTGACTATTGGATGGCCGACACCCAAGGGGCTTACTGGATAAGCCAAAGAGACTTGGGAACACGAGGTTACCCCTTACAGAGTGTAATAGAGCAGTTGCCCAGATGCAGGACCGCCATTGCTGCAGTCTACCCATAGTGAGGAAACCATGGAGAAGAAAGCTCAAGAAGCACAGAGGAATACATATAATAAGGGTGCTAGGGTTCAGAATTTTTCTTCCAGGTGATAGGGGGTACTAGTTCTGGTTCCACAGTGGAGATTAATTCCTGCTTAAATGGCATGGGCAGATGAGGTATGGAAAGAGTGGGAGAAGTAAGTAAATATAAGGTAAGACAGACAGGTAAGGAGGAAAAACTGAGCAAATACCATATAAACCTACTCAAGCCCTGGAGGAAAGATAGAGAAGTCTGTGTAACCTAGTACCCAGGTCCGTCAGAGAATCAAGGGAAACTGACCCAGAGGTTAGCATAGCTTGAAACCCTGTCTGTTCATTCCAGAAACGAGAGGTTCAGAATTAGTGAAAAAGAAACAAAGAAATATTCTATACGGCCAGGGTAGAACTAGCGTAATTGAAAATGACCTAGTCTTGAACCGGGGGTACCGGTTAACCTTAAACCGTACGAATCCCAGACAGGCCAAAAGAAAGGCTATAAGTTGGTTTTTTTAGAGGTTAAAAAAATGAAAAACTGGTGTAATTGAGGCAATCCCAAAGGGGTGGTAAGAACAGCCCTAGAGTTTAGTCCCAAAGCACAGATGGTACAACACCGGTTTTGTAGACTACGGAAACTAAACGCGCTGTCCCTGGTCAAGCAACTCTGTGCAATATCTTGATCACTTATTACTGCGGGATTAGATGAACTTGGTAGAGAGTACCCTGGGCAAAGATCCCCGAATTATTCTCACAACCCTTTTAGGGGGGGAGTCCTAACAAAAGGTACTGGAGGTTCCCTCTTCACAGAACAAAGAAGAGAAAGCAAAGAAAAGAACAGCCTTCTCAACCCAGATGGCCCTCTTTCTATGTATAAGGTCGTTGGCTTTCTTTGGCTACATGGGAGCTCACCCGCCACATCCAAAGAATGATGGATAAAATTTAAAACCACATGGCTCTGAGTATGTGCGACCGATCGAGGTGATGAGGTAATGGGCGTAATAGAGGAAGATGCAAGCCAAACTTCCAAAGATCCAAAGTTGTGATTTGAGAAGCCGCAAAGGGATAGTAGGATGGCTATGAACCCCGCTAAATGCTATCTATGGTCTTGGAGGAGGCCGAAGTATTGGGATAATTCTATTGGCAGAGGTTTACTCAACCCCAAACACTCAAAGTGGATAGGCGGATTGGTACAAATAAATGGCTCACAGGCCAGTACAAAAAAAAACAAGTAAGGACACTTTACCCTTTTTTTTGGGGTTAATTGGGGCTTAATAGAAGGTTTATTCCCAATTTTGCACTAAGGAAAAACCCCAACTAACTGACCTACAAAAGTCAGGCACGAGACCGCTAATGGTAAGTGGTCCCGACCCGAAATCGACCGAACAGGCCTTAGTAACGCCTGAAAGAAGAGATCTCTGGTGCGCCAACCAAATTGTTGGTCACACTGACTTCTCCAAAGAGTTCGTAGTCAAACACGAAGCTGAGGTAAGGGGGCTGGGGGCTGGGAAACTCTCCCAGGAGTCTCAAGGTGAGGAGCACCACATCCTTTATTTAAGTAGGGAAACAATCCCCTCAAGGAGAGAAAAATACCTCCATAGTGAGAAAGAGTGGTTCGCAATTAAAGTGGGGCGTAGGAGACACTCAAGTTGATGTTATCTGTCTTGGGAAGAAAATTCCGGTCTGGTCACAGATCAGACCCTTCACCTGAGATCCCCCCCTAGTGTACGAGAAATCAGGACGAGCAAGAGACAGTCGGAAACCTAGCACAGTGACTTCCCGTCGGAGTGACCAGCGGGCTATGGTTGAACAAGGGCATACAATCGACCATACTTACTAAATTTCTGTGGAACCAACGGTCAGGGCACAAACATGGCAATGCTGACGGAGTTTTGTCAAGGATGCACTCCCTAATATCAATGGCGCTCATCCTCGAGGATAGAAGTGGGGGGGAGGATATGTGACAGAAACCAGGGGATGGTAATAAATTCCGTATATAGGGCTCCCAGGATACTAGACAGTTTCTATCCTGTTTGGCCTGGGAGTGCAGCCTTATAATACATACACTCCATCCCACAGTTTGGCAAGCGCTGGAACTGAGGGATGAGAGATCCAGACCAGAGTTTGTCTGCTGCCTGATTTCTGTCACCTGTCATGCTAATTAGGAATCAGGTATGAAAGACTGATTTCCTGTTTGCTCTGGGCTCCCCACAAGAGCCAGGAGGCTGGAAGGCTGCTGAACTACAGAGGGGAGAAGCCTCTTCCCCAAACAGGTTCAATCTTTCTGTTCATTTGTGTAAGACTGCAAAAGTACCGTGTTTTGATGTTGGAAGTGGACAAGCCACTTCCAACCCTGAGTCAGGGATATCTAAGTTAAGTTATCGCTCAGGTGAGCAGCTTTTGTTTTGATCTGTTTTCTGTTGTATGCACTGTGGCAGTCTCAGTGCCTGGGACTGAATAAACCAGGCATAGCCTGTTTAAAGGAACAGTACGTGACGCCTCATCATTTAACCTACCCTAAAAGACCGTGTTCTAAACAGTCCCGGACAAACGACGGAGCCCCGGAGTAAGCCGTTTGTCACAGTATGTATGTATGTATGTATGTATGTATGTATGTATGTATATATATATATATATACATACACACACATAAATAAAGAATATATGTATGTAATACATAGTCCTGAAATAGCATTGCACTTAAGATCCCATGAGAGTAAGATATTTTAATTCTGAAACAAAACACTAGAACATAATAAAAAATAATAGTCAAATGCCTGAATCTGCCAAATAAATAAATCAATGTTGTTTATCCCTTACTCTTTGTCTCAAAGGCTGTGGGCCCTTGCAGCTGTTGTAGTTAAGGCGTTAGCAAACTCTACAATCCAAGAACCCTCTCCTGGCACAAAAGAAAACAACACACTGTATATCTTGCCAATTAAAGATACAAAGGTTTGCAGTTTGTCAGTCAATAATGTGTACTTACATCATCCAGCACAAGGAACGCCTGCTTAAGAGATGGGTACGCCTCCTGAATGTGTCTGTGGAGTTTATGAAGGATATGATCACTTGAAAACTCTTTGCTTGCTCCTTTTGCTGGATTCACCCTACAGCAAAAGTGGGAACAATGTTTAAACACAACACCTTCTCCAATGTTGACTAAACTACAGAAGGATAGAGAGTGAGATGTCGGAACGTCTCCAATACATTTAACATGCTGCACTTTTTTCAACACTCTTACAGACATGAAGACACACAACTCTGCATCAACCAGAGCTATTTTAATATTAAATAACTGATCAGTTCTTAGCAGAGAAGAACATGGAAATGTGCCCGTTACCTATGGTTTGACCTAGTAGGTTTGGTTTGTCCATTCTCAATCATTACAGGGTCGTGAAATTTCTTTAAAAACTGCTCCCATGGTATTTTATCGGTGACTGTGACTCTGAACCTAGGAAGAATACAGTACAATTAAATAGGTGACTGCTTCGCATGAACATGTGGAATTAATTATATGATGGAGGCCATTTAGATTTTAAAATATAAAATTATTTTCGACAGAGATGGAAAATTCTTAACAATCGCGGTCCTTTCAAGTGTTATTAAACTGCTCTAATGCTGCAGCATCCTGTGACGAATATTGGTTTTGGTGTTTCTAATGTTTAGTTATTTTGTATTCACAGTGTCTTCTTTCTTCAAAAGTAAGTTTTTCATTTATTTGCAGGCTTTTCATAATCCTTTAGGCTAGTGGTGGCCAACTCCAGTCCTCGAGAGCCACCAGCAGGTCGCATTTTTAGGATATCCCTGCTTCAGCACAGGTGGCTCAATCAGTGACCCAGTCACTGAGCCACCTGTGAAGAAGCAGGGATATCCTCAAAAACCTGAGCTGTTGGTGGCTCTTGAGGACCCGAGTTGGTCCCCGCTGACTTAGAGGATTCTCCTTACTCAAATCTCTTTTAAACACATTTCTTTTTTTAATGGAAGTGCGTGGGAAACTGAATGGGTCAATATTGTATGTCAACAATACCACAAACATGAGAGTGTAGTATTATTGTGTAAATATCCAACGTACGCAATTACGCATAGTAATATAACTATTAAGAAATGTAATCGGTATGTATGAATATGTCAACAAATTGATGTAATGAATGAGTTTATTCTGCACCAGAGAATTGAAAGTTTTGCACCAGTGATTTAGCCAGGAGACTTTGGTATTGTAATAATAATAACAATTTTAGTTCATATAGCATTTTTCTCCCAATAGGACTCAAAGCGCGTCACAATTACAGTATAGTGCGCGGTAAGCAGCATATAGGAATCATCGTAACATCCCATAGAATCATCTTAACATTATCATAATGCCAAATGTCAAAATAGTGACACTCACAAGCATAGAATGAATGATTGTTGGCAGAACACACAGGTCAGACCCCATCTCCATAATATACTGTATGTTGCACACTACAATCCACAGACATAGTATTATACCTGCAAATGTATCATTTTTATCATAAAGTCACATTTTCTGTTCTGCATAAAAACAAATCACTAGCACGCCATACTATGCACACGTAACTTTCATCAAATTAACACTGCCACATTGCCACTGCAATCTACTTTTCACAGACACTTTCCTTCTCCCTGGGGAGAACAACAGCTGCAAAGAAGATGGAAATTGGAAAGTTTTTCAATTAAGCGCTTCAGTTCAACAGCAAATTTGTTTTAAGCTTTACCCTGTTGTTTAGAGAAGACAGTGCCGTGCTCTTATAACTAATAATCTTTCAATCATGTCACATGAGACGAGCAGAAAATCAGATTTACCTGTTGAATGCACAAAACAATAAGATTTTGTTTTGGTGTCCAACACCTGCTGACATTTCCCGTGCAGCCCCCATGCAAGCAGAAAAGCTCAGGCTTTACCATATCAGAAGTATACAAGCATGTGTGGTTCCACTCTGCGTGTTTATTTGTGTATGTGTGAGTGCGATTGGGCTTCGCACTATATATACTGTATCCGTGTGTATGTGTGCTGACAAAATGTATCAGTGCCTTTGTGTCTGTCAGTGTGAATTTGTTCAGTGGGCTTAGAGCACCAATCCCCCTCCAACGCTTAACACTGGTGCTCCCAGCTCTGGAGAAACCTCGGATGACGGCAAATGTAACGTTTAAATTGTTGCCATGGTGTGGCCCAAAACTACAAATATGGCCCCTGGGGGTCACCATTAGAAGACCGTGTCCAGTGGTCCCGCGGCTTTTTATTGGCCGCTGGACCAGGCAGCCATACTGTTCTTTAGGGGAAATGTTTTTACCCATGAGATTTAAGGTTTAATTTTCTGCAACCAGAGGGGTCCCTGGAAATGGGAGTAGAACAGTTGAGCTCCCCAGAGCTACTAAGGTAAAAACAAATACACTCCCCCCCTTAAAAACAAAACAAAAAAAAAACACAGCACAAAATGCTGCTTTAACCCATTGAATGCTGAAGTGCTGCACCATCTGAGTGCCACGGCCCCTCTGGCGCTGTGACCGTTTATTTTAAGTCGCCACCCTTCATTTCTCAGTGTAGATCTGGGATGGCCAACGCCAGTCCTCAAGGGCCACCAACAGGCCAGGTATTAGTGATATCCCTGCTTCAGCACAGGTGTCTCAATCACTGGAAACAATTAAGATGTGTTTGTAGCTTATCATTGCTAAAAGATTCTACATTGCATTTAAAATAGAAAAATGTGAATTTACCATTGCATTGAGACTAGCCGGTAATTGTGAGAACACTGTCATTGTAAATGGAAACTGTAGTAGCAATTCGGTATTTCGTTGAAATTGTTAACCACTTTTTTTTTTTAGGAACATTAATTGAACTACTGATAAAATTGATTGTATGCCTCAGAAATGTGATCATTTAATTAGGAATTCCTTATGGAAATAAAGCTTAGAAACATCGCTTTGCAATCTCTGGCAGAGAAAGGGTTAAACAAATGAATATAGCGTATTGCGTTATACAAAACACTTCAATAAAAGTGTAACAATTTAATTAGAGTAGAGCGTGAGATAGAAAAACGAACATGCCTCTTGATCTTTACCTTTTGATCTTCTTGCTATCTCTTCAGTGTTAACTGCCTATTCCCAAAGCCTTTTTCTGCCTTCTTAAGTACGTGTGTATGTGTGTGACGGAAGGGGTCGCTGGCTGACCTAGTGGGGAGAAATACCAGCTATTTACCCCTATAAAACCGTGCAACTTGACTGTCCTAGTAATATTTCATCCAGCCAAATATCTTTAATATCTGGGGAAAAACTGGGAATGTGTAAATCAGGCCTGCACAACTCGTAAAGTGAGAAGGGCCGAACTGCTCCAAGGAAAAAAAATCTGGGCCGCACGGGTAAAATCATCATCATCATCATCATCATCATCATCATCATCATCTCTCCTCCAGCACCTATCATCATCATCATCATCATCATATATCTCCCCCAGCACCCCTCATCATCATCCTCATATCACCCCCAGAACCCCTCACTATCAACCTTTGCGATACTTCCCATCTATCTCTCATACCCCCATCTCTCCCCCTCACCCACACACATAATACTCCCTCTCCACATCAAACAATACCCCCCTGCACACCACACACATCCCACCCCCCCTGCACCTCACATCCTTCTCCCCCTGTGCACCTCACATCATTCTCCCCCCCTGCACCTCACATCATTCTCCCCCCCTGCACCTCACATCACATCATGACCCCCCCTTTCACCTCCAATCACCCCCCCTGCACCTCCAATCACCCCCTAAACCTCCAATCACCCCCTGCACCTCACTTCATTCTCCCCCCCTGCACCTCACATCATTCTCACACCTCACCTTTCCCTCACACACTTTCCCCCCGCACTCACATCACTCTCCCCCCTGCACCTCACATCACTCCTCCCCCCTGCACCTCACATCACTCTCCCCAACACCTACACATCACTATCCCCCTGCACCTCACATCACTCTCACCCCTTGCACCTCAATCACCCTCCCCTGCACCTCCAATCACCTCCCATGCACCTCCAATCACCCTCCCCTGCACCTCCAATGACCCCCCCTTCACCTCCAATAATCCCCCCTTCACCTCCAATGACCCTCCCTGCCACCTCCAATGACCCCCCTTCACCTCCAATGACCCCCACTGCACCTCCAATGACCCCCCCTTCACCTCCAATGACCCCCCCTTCATCTCCAATGACCCCCCCTGCCACCTCCAATGACCCCCCCTTCACTCCAATGACCCCACTGCACCTCCAATCACCCTCCCCTGCACCTCCAAGTGACCCCCCTGCACCTCCAATGACCCCCACGCACCTCCAATCACCCCCTGGACACATCCACACACATCCCCTGCACAATCACCCCACGCTTCACCTACCCCTGCACCTCACCCCCCCTTCACATCACCTCCCCTGCCACATCACCCCCTTCACCCCCCCTCACCTTCACCCACCCCCCTGCACCTCTCACCCCCCCCCCTGCACCTCACCCCACCTTCACCACACCCCTCTGGACCTCACCCCCCCCTTCACATCACCCCCCCCTTCACCTCCCTTCACCTCACTCCCCTGCACCTCACCCCCCTGCACCTCACCTCAATGCACCTCACATCCCCCCCCCTTCACATCACCCCCCTGCACATATCCACGTTGGGAGCAGGGGGGGGGGGAGCGGCCGCAGAAGAGCTCAGCTGGCTGTTACTTCCCCCTCCATCCCACGTTGCGAGCGAGGGGGGGGAGGGAGCAGGGAGGGGGGGGAGCGGGCCCTGCACATGCGTGTCGGGACCGCGGGGAATCGCCGCCATTTAAAAAAAAAATGTATTTATTTATTAAACTGTCGCCCGGCCGGAGTCAACGCGGGCTGCACAGAGAGGCCAGGTGGGCCGTATGTTGTGCAGGCCTGGTGTAAATTGTCTGTAAGAATGTATTTCAAAGCATGTATTCTTTTCTTTGTGACAATCTTTTCCCCAATCAACATTGTTCTGTGATGTGATTTGGGCTAGCTGCGTGTAATGCTATGTCCTGTCTTTTACATAATTACCTTATGTCTGTATTTATTCCTGTGTTAGCAAATTCCTCCCAGATTAGCTCATTGGTAATTGTGGAATTAACATGCAAGAAAGTAAATGAGATATTCCACTGTTACTGTCATTTCTAGGGAGAAAGACTAAGTAATTCACTCAGTTGAAGCTCTCCATAGAAACAGATCAGAACAAAGGTAGGGGATTAGATAAATGAATCAGTTATCAGGTCTGAGCCCCAGGCACTGTTTTCTCTTGGCTGGCTGCCTTTGTTCAATAGCCACCAAGGGGTATATAAGGGGTGCTGCTGGACAGTGCATTAGGTTACCCCTGAGAAGGAGAGGACCACCTGAGAGACTAACAGAGGGAGTTCACCTCTGGGAAGGAGTGTATAGTTGTACTGTGACCAGCTGGAGATTCATGTCAGAGTGGCTGCTGTGTGCAGCACTGTGATATCCTGAAGCAGAGAAGCGGACAGGAGAAACACATTGGAAGTGGGTCCTTGCACCTAGGAAAGGTAGATTTCATCCCCCAGCCCCCTGTGTGTATATTTTTGTATTTTGTAGTGCTGTGTGTTTCCGAGGATTTCTCCAAAATAAACCTCATTTTATTTCACTTACTGTGTTTTGCCCTGTGACTGATTCCTGGTCTACCGTGACAATATGTAACCCTCTCTGCCGGGCTTCTAGGGAGAATACCTCGCTGTATTGCGTGTTACTACACCGCATGGGTTACTTTGACTCAGAATCTGGAGTAAGGAGGCTGGGCGATGAGGTAGCAAGATTGTAGAATAACGGGCGCCAGGGACTTTTGGTCATACCAAAGTCTTTCATTGACATCCCCAGGCACGGCGATCATTCACATTTCCAGACGTTGTACAGTTTTATATTAAACATGCAGGATTACGGTTTCTTCCATCAGCGCCCACTCTAACCACTATTATGGAGGTATATTAACTTAGTTTCATTCTTGTGTTGGGCCTGCCTCCCCCTTGTTGCTTCAGGATACTCTTTGCTATAACCCACTGGGCCCATTTGGGAATTCTGGAGGGTTCTTTATAAGTGACCACTAGACATTTGGCCTGTTTGGGACCGGCCACTTCCTTACAGACTGATAGGAATGTTAATGCAGATCCGCCGTTAGAGCTGATCCGCCGACACCCGGGAGCCCTCTTGACTTGAGGCCCTCTGGCGTGCCAGTTTCCTATTCGTTAGCTATGTTGGACTCCTTTAGACTTCTGCTAGGATCCTAACAGGGCCACTGTCCCTATCTACAACAAAATAAAATAGGGGGCCTGGTCAGTAATATCACTTTAAGAACATCCCTATCTACTCTCCCGAGGCTCCACTTTTCTTACCCTCCAGGAACCTAACCTTCTCGAAATTTCCCCTTCTCTAATATACCCTCCGTGACGTCATGATCCCATGGCAACACAGAATGGGGCCCGATACACTCCAACCTTCTAGTAAACCTTTAGGAGGCAGGATACATGTGTCTTTATTTATATAGTGCCAATCAGTAATACACCTGACATAATGATATAATACATAAAAGGGACTAAGTGCTTCAGACATAAAACCTAGGAAAAGGCGTCCCTGACCCGAGGAGCTTACAATGAAACTGGTAAGTAGGGAGAACTTACAGAGACAGTAGAAGGGTGTTCTGGTACGTGTGTCTGCAAGGGGTCAAGGTAAATGCATATGACATGTATAGTACTAGCCAACGGAGCAACTCATATGCTTTGTTAAAGAGGTGGGTTTTAAGGTGGGTCTTAAAGGTGGAGGGAGAGGGTGCCAGCCTGATATTGAGGGGAAGGACATTCCAGAGGTGTGGGGCAGTAAGTGAGAAAGGGTTTAGGCGGGACAGGGCTTAAGATACAAAAGGGCGAGAGAGAAGACATCCTTGAGCAGAACGCAAGAGTCAGGGATGGTGTATAGCGAGAAATTAGGGCTGTTATAAGAAGGGGCAGAACAGTGAAAAGCCTTAAAAGAGAGGAGGAGAATTTTGTAAGTAATACAGGAATTAATACGAAGCCTGGAGAGGGATTTCAGCAGGAGAGACGCTTTAAGAGAGAGTAAAGTGATTCTAGCAGCAGCGTTTAGAATAGATTGTAGGGGAGACAGGGGAGCGGCAGGAAGGCCGGACAGTAGAAGGTTACAATAGTCAAGACGGGAGAGAATGAGAGCCCGTGTTAGAGTTTTAGCAGTAGAGCGACAGAAGAATGGGCGAATCTTTGCAATGTTACGGAGGTAAAAAGGACAGGTTTTAGCTACCTTGTGATTGTGAGAGGAGTATGGAGTACCTGTCTCCCTAAGTAAACTATATAATAGCAATTTCTTCTATCATTCTTCTTAGATTAAATGCTGCTCCAGTTTCTTCTCCTATTTTGTTAGTGTATCCTATCCACTAGTATAATTTTATTCACATTTTAATCTCTCAATTAAATCATTTAGTAAATTATCAAGATAAACAGTAATAATAATTTCCTTGTAGAGGAGGAATTAAGTCAGAAGATGCCATTTACATGGAAGCACTGTTTCCAACGAGTTTCTGGGAAAAACTGAACTATTTTACAGATTCAAGCATATGACATTTTCCTAAACAGGTTGTTGAAATGGCAGGAATTTGAATGATATATAGCACCTCCTGTTATTCTATCATTGTATTATTATGTCTCCTGCATTCCTTACCCTTTACTTCATTGTATAACTCACAACTGTAGGAATGAGAGAAATGAAGCATTAACATATCCTAACATGAAACATATATTAACATTAGATAACAGCATAAGAAAATAATGCTAATCATCTTATCTTGGCTACGGCAATAGGTATATACACAGACGTATGAGTAACATCTACGATATATAGGATACTATCATATAAAGGAAAAAGAACGATATTAACCATATCGTTTGATACGGTAACATAAACGATAACATAAAATGTAGATATAAGATAAACCGGCACACAAATAATTAGTCAACATAAGGTAGAGGTTACAGTTTGTGTTATGCTTCTGCAAAAGTTTATGAAAAACCCCTACGGTGATCAGCTAGATGGGACAAAATACTTAATAAAACAAAAGAGCATAATTAGTCGAAAAAGGTGATACGGTCGAGACGGAAGTGTTGCTGGGTAAAACATCTTAAAGATTGGAACCCCAAAAATTCTGTAGTTCCTATTTTTTTTTTTATCATGTATAAGAAAGGGAGGGGGCGGTGGGGTGTCACAAAATCAGATGTGTTCCTCTTCCCACTGCTACCAGTCCTCCGGTGTGGGCTGCCTATGCTGTTATCACCACGCGTATTTGATCGAATAAAGCTGTTTGGAACTAGACGCTGCCTTTCCTGCAATTGTTTTCATTGGAGAACCTAATACGTAAGTAGTGTAGACCAGGGGTGCGCAAACTTCTTGCCTTACGCCCCACTGCCTGCCCTCCCCCAGTGCTCGCGCCCCCCTTACCTGGTCTGAAGCGTCAAATGATGCCGCGGGGTCTTGTGACGTCACGTTGTGTGACCCCATTTGACGCGTCACCGAAGCCGACTGAGTCACGGTAAGTGAAGTTGCAGAGGCCTCCCAGCATTTAATTTAACTGCCATGGGGAAGAACGCGGGGCCTCTGCAACCGCTGCGGGCCCCCCTCCCCCCCACAAAAAAAGTGTGTGTGCCGATCATGCGCATTTGAAGTGAAACTTTTGTCTTTTGTCCCTATTTTGTCACAGAAATTGTATTTGTAATGGTGATGTTTTTAATTAAAAATAAAAACACAATTTCAATGCCAAAACGCAAAGAAGTTTGACATAGAATGCGTGTTTTAGCTATTTGCACTTCTATATTTATAGTAACTGTGAATTCCTTGTGTGTGTGTGTCTGTGTCTTTATGTCTGTCTGTGTGCGCGCGTCTGTGTGTCAGTCGGTTGTGTGTGTGTCAGTCAGTCAGTGTGTGAGTTTCAGTCAGTGTGTGTGTCTGTGTGTGTGTGTGTGTGCCTGTCAGTCAGTCGGTCAGTGTGTATGTGTCAGTCAGTGTCTTTCCTCTCCCTCCCCCGACGTCACTGATGGCCTCTTCTGCCAGCAGTGACGTCACTTCCCTTATGGAATTTTGTTACAACACAAGGGATTTTTCGTATCAGAACTCTGTAGGTGCCAGCAAACACGTTTCACTTAAAAAATCTCGCGCCCCCGTCTGCGCACCCCTGGTGCAGACTACCTACTAGACATAGAACTAGGCTCCGCTTTCCGACAATGAACTATCGAAAAAACGTGAGTGGCTGCCCAGGGAGTTAAACGTTTATTTCGACCTCAATATTATTTTACGGTACAATAATATACCGTATAAATCATCTTAAAAATAAAAAAGTCAATGATCGATAGAGAAAACCAATCAATGATTTAAAAAAAGAAAGTAATTGTGAAGTGGGAATACATTGGAAAATTAAGCTAGTATCACAGATGTATGCCCCCCTCCAACATAAAGGGGTTAATCCATCTTTCATGACATTTGAAAACACTCCAGAGAAAACATAAGGGGTCTTACCTGCTCATTAACTCATGAAACGTTCCATTTGATAATGGGAAAATAAAGTTATTAATGACTGACTTTAAGGCATCCACAGTCACATATCCAACCTGAGCCATATCAAATGCTCTGAAGGCCTTTACAAGGTTCGGGTAAGCAGTGCACATCTGTAACAAACGCATTATACAAGGCTTTGTTCAGCGGGGCTTATGAAATACAAAAAAAATACATGGTTTATTACTTTATTTTGTATTTAGCTTTCACCGTGCACATTTCTTCATATGTTTGATAAGGTAATTGATCAACTTTGCAGTCAACTAAATTGAAACCAAACTAAACTAATGAGATTCAAGTGACAAAGTTTGCACTGTGGTATAACTAACAGTTCTACAAAGAGGGATGTAAAAATACTGGGTTCATTTGTATGTTCAGTGTACTTCTATGCTACCCGCTCTTGCATTTTTGTTCCAAAACAAAAAGTATGCAAGGGTAGAATATCCGAGAAGAAAATGATTCCATAGATCGTAACGCACATAATGGCACTTAACGCTGACAGGTCTATTAGATTTCAAAGCTAGACATAAGTGCTACATTTCGGTTTATTCCCAAATCAAAAATATATTTCAAAGCTCTTTGTCGATCTCAACAAGGGTTACCATAAATGTCCCTTTTTAACAACCATAACTTGTATTCATTCATACTGTATTCATTCCGTTTCATCCAAAGTAAATGCTTCACGTCTATAATGCAGATGTGCGCACTCAATAGCAACTCCAGTGAAATGCTCGCTCAATTATAAAGGCATCGGGATAGTATTAATGTTATCCAATAAACTGAGGCAAGGGGATATGGGATAAAATATACTAAGTGGTGCTAAGCGGCTTTACGATTCTGGACCATAAGGTATCTTATGACTTAGCACCAATGGGCCTTGGTGCTTTGCCCAAGTCTAGAATATGGCTTTTATCGCCACATTTAAACAAACAGTTGATTGTTACTTTTGGTTTCTTATTTATCTTATGGCAGATGGTTTTGAATGAGAAATTAGTTTAAATGTAATTGAATGCACATTCCCGTTACAATATCTTTTCTTTTTTTTTTTTTGTGCAGTCACACAATAAATTCAAATGAATAAAGAAATCCCTCTTTTTTTATATGGGCATAAACAAGTTAAATGTTTTACCATTTCTCTAGCTGCAATATTGTGTACAATCTCCTGCAGCCATGGTAACAAGTTATTGTTCAGCATGATGAAACCCATATTGTTCTCCAATCTGTCATCGTGTTATGCACTTGAACAAAAAAGACACATTTTTTTTTTTGTCTGCACAGATATAATGGAGTTAATGAAAAAGTGAACCTTTTTCTGGTTTCTGCTTTGAAAGCATCTCTGATATCAGAAGGATAGGAGAGAACTCATGTACAAGATAACAACACAAAAAGCAAATGAAACTGTTTTGATTGGATAGAATAGCCCTGCAAGGTACTGTATGCTGGCACTTTGTATACATTACAAAAAAAATGTATTGGTTGAACACAACTGCTTGAAACCAAATGTCTTCATTGGTTAATAGGCAAAGTGTATGCATGAAGTGAGCAGGTGTGGCCGATTTACTCTTCCCGTCCTAGGCTCAGACTAACTGAATGAGAGGGTACCAATCAACTAACAATCTCAACACTTAAATGTTATTGGACTACAGGCAGTCCTCGGTAATCCGACACAATGCGTTACTCAAAATGGCGTTAGATAGCGACACGTTGTAAAGCGAAACACGTTTTCCCATAGGAACACTGTTTAAATGAAAGGTTCCGTTCCTGAAGGCATTTTTAATGCTAAAATACACAAAATATTTTACGCAGACAATAAGATATGCAGCATACACATAAATTATATAGTGCATACGGTATTATATATATATAATATAACATAATATATAATATAAAAATATAATATATTATATAGTATAATATAGTATAATATATATATTATATACACAAACAACGTTGCAAAGCGTCGTAAGAGCATTGGATAAGCCGTTTTGGCGTTGTAAAAATGAATATAGGTATGCATTGCATAGCGTTGGATAAGCCATTCGTTGTAAAACGAAGCGTTGTAAAACGAGGACTGCCTGTATTATTGTTATTACGATTTGTGTTCACATTGTTCTATATGTAACCCCTTCTTTTTATTTCTTAGACTTTTGACTATTGCCGAGTTGGGAGTCCCTATAGATAACAATGGGCCACGCGTGGCCTACAGTAAGACAGCGGGAGAAAATGCAGACACAGTATATGAATGGCACAACGGGTTTACTGTACCCTTCATAACTTGGGCAACATGTGATCGTCAGTAGAGGATCCCCACATATAAACAAACAAAAACATGTACAGGTGTACGGCAGTGTCAGTGGTGCGTTAGCTACGTAATTCTGTGTATACTGGCTTTGTGATGGTGCCAGAACACCATGGGAGCTCTTTGTGTACTAACTGTTTGCAGGCCTGTACTTCGCAAACGGTGCTTCATACCACTGTGCTTTGTAGCTGTTGAGGGTCCCCTCCGATGGCGCTCACATCCGGTCTCCAACTCACAGCTCCTGCTGCCACGTGCACGTGTGCCCACTCTCCAACCCTCAACCAAACTTGATAGTACTCAGGTCCGGACAAATCTGCCCTCAACATGGCCACCCCCCTTTTTAAAGGCTCCTCTCCCTCTTAGGCCCGCCTCTTCCACAGCAGTTATCATTGGCTGCTCTCATGTCCATTAGCACTCACATGCCCATAGCACATTGACGAGGAACCTGCCAGGGGCAGTGCGAGTGTGTGAATTTTATTACACAGGGGGTTACTTCTACATTAAAGTTATATGTAAACAGGTTTACCTTTTTCCTAAAGGCTGTTTCCAGTTCATCTATTGTGCATTCCTCAGCAGTAAATCTCTTCGTTGAGCTTGGGGGTCTCCAACTTTTCCGTTTTTGTTGCTCTAACTGAACAGCCTCCCAGTTCAACGCTTTAAAAAACAACAACAACAACATGAGACCATTCACAAAACCCAACATTATTTTGAAATACGAATACCTTATTCTATATAACCTGAGGCGGTCGTTTTTGCGATGTTTTCCGACGTAAATACCCACTGAAGTCAATGGGAATCGTCAGCTGAAAATGGCCAAACTGCGGCTTTGAGCTATATAGGATTACCCCAGGTCACACGTCTCTCCATGATAGCACCACAGAAACCAGCAGTCACTACATTGGCATTAATGCTCACGAAACCTCCTGCTTGATTTAATCCATTGTTCTAATAGTCAGATTTATTGAATGAGGCGGAATCTTTATTTCAGCTTTTACTGTATCACCCTAAAGTAGAGATGCACAAAATCAAGTGGGCAAAAACCAAAACCAAAAACCAACCCGGCTTGGAGAAATACTACACCTGCTTTTCCTCCCAGCTTCTCCCCAACAGTTTCTCTCCTCCCGTTAATCCCCAGATCCTCCAATCTAGCATATTTTCTACTCCCTCCTGATACCTAGCTCCTACCCCCTGGCAGCCTCACCTCATCCCCATCAGGACCGGCGTGATGGCGATGTCATCTGTGGCTGCGCACCGAGCCCACCGCGTTTACAGAGGTCCAGCGTTCTCCCCCACGACAATTAAACCGATTGCCTGGGGGAGAGCGCAGGGTCTCTGTAACTTTGACCTTCTCCGGCAGCATCTCCCGGCATCTACTCCTGCGCGGTCCCGTCATCAAGGCTCCGCGATGTAATGTGACGTGCCATTGTCATGGCAACGAGACACCATTTGACGTCGCGGAGCCATGATGACTGGATTATGCAAGGGGGAGATGCCGGGAGGAGCAGATGCCGCCAGATGATGCCGCTGGAGAAGGAAAGAGCACATGTCCCTGCACCGAGCCCTGCAAACATCCCATCCGGCCCTGTTACCCATCATTCCCTATCACCTACCACACACCCCCACATACACACAAGGGAAATATATATATATATATATACAGTGGTTGACAAATCACCAAAAAATCTACTCGCCACACAAAAAAATCTACTCGCCACCTAGTACCAAACGTGTGCTGCTTGGGCCAATATTTACTCGCCCGGGGGTTAAATCCACTCGCCTGGGGCGCGCAAATGTATAGGTTTGTCGAACACTGTATGTATATATATATATATATATATCACAGATTGTAAGCTCTTCTTAGGGTCTCCCTTGGCCTTATGTGGTCACTTACCTGTCGCACTTATCCCATAGTTTCCACTTTATTTACCTTATATTGTCATTTTATAAAGCGCCGAGTACTCTGTTAGTGCTGTATACATGAAATGATGCAAACATACAAATATTGCAGCATTTATATCCCCTTGCATTGTGCTGACATTTTTAATATACGTATATATAAAATGTCAATGTATCAATCAGGGCTTTTGTTGTGCACCTTTTTCTCTTACCTTCTCCTCCTCCTCATCTCCTCTTTGTGAGATGCGTCGCCATGACAACGCGCCGGAGATGAGGAGCAGGTAAGAGGCCGGGTACCAGCACCTATTTATTTATTTTTACAAAAAAAAAGCACTGGTATTAATAACAGTTTTTATTTTTTTAAGTAATAAAACACATAAGAGGCACTCCAGGTGGTTAATGCCCAGATACCCTGACATTTAGATACAAACCATATTCTATGAATGTCAGGCACCAACAGGGCTTCCTCAAAAATGTATTTAAATATTGATGTTTCGGAACACAATCGGGAATTGGATAACGGGCCCAACAGTGTTAGAAAATGCTGATTGTTTAATACGTTTATTTGTTGGAGCATGTCCTTGCAAGTACCTGCCATTCATGTTTCATATAAGAAATGGTCATTAAGGTCGCAGTGAAATTGCATTTAATAAACTAATATGTCATTACCATTCTAAAATACTTTTTTATAAATGTGAATTAAATGTTAATAAGGAATGACACTATATTTAATATAAATACAGAAAATATAGATCAAATTCCCATATTTCGCCATAGTTCAAAAAAAACAAAAAAAAAAAGTACTGTAGGCAAGACCAGAACCAAGACCAGAACCAGGACCAAGGCCAGGACCAGGACCAGAACCAAGACCAGAACCCCAACCCACAACATTTTTAGAGGCAAAACCAAAACTATAACCAAAACACCAGGCCAAGTGAGCATCTCTAACCAAAAGCACCATATTCAATACTCAATGCACAGTAATAGGGCACAAGGTTACTATCTCCGCAATATCGCTGACTAAACATATTATCGTTTCTGACAAACAGAGGAAATGTGACGATTATCCTTAAATGTTAAAAAAAAGATACGTCCCCCTTTCCAGCAAATCTTAAAGGTTTTTAGTAGCCAACAAGCGACAGAGAAGCCCAATGCTACATCCAATATGATAAAAATACACAGTAAAATACTTATATATTCTCTTGAAAAAGGGTCCATTAGTTTAACCCTTTGGCCAAAGCGTTGTAAGCCTGTGAGCCACGACAAGGCAGACACCTGTTCGCAGGTCCTAACGCTACCAGATAAAATACTAATATACCTCTATTAGGATTTAAATTCTCATTTACCTCTATTAGGAGGGACACTTATATACATATATATTGTGTGGGGGCTCAGGGGTTCTTAAAATGAGCTTGCTGGGGTTCTGTGTGTTGTTTTGTTAGGTTTTTAGTAGCCACAGCAAAAAAAAATAGAGAGATTTAAGACAGTTAAAAAAAGAAATAAAATAATAAGAAAAGGGAACACTATCCCAGTTATAGTAATTGTGTTTTTATCTGCATCAGTACAGAAAGAAACGGCAACCATTAAATAAAACGTATACAGGAATGGGAAAGCGCTCTCACAAACAGAACATATGCTCTAAATACAAATAAAGAAGGGAGGATACGAGCAATGGAGTTATTTGTCCATTTAACATAAATTTAGGGAAAAACATATATATATATGTATACATACATAAAATAAATATATATACATATATACATACACACACACACTAAACACAAAATTGATAGAAATGCCAAAAAAAAATAAAAAAATATAAGTAAAAATACATTGGGGGAAAAGCGCATGATAGTGTAAAAGATGCAGCTGTAACATAACTCACAAGACAGGGGCTATCACTTACTTTGTAATTTAGGAAGTTGGACCTCCTAATATCGCTACAGTATATCCAGCAAGTGCAGCAACAGAAGAAGTAAAAACAGGATCAACAAATGTTACAGAAAGGTTCCCAGCACTACTATGAGGAATGGAGAGTCACACAAGTGAGAGAGTCACACAAGTGAGATAGTCACACAAGTGAGATAGTCACACAAGTGAGATAGTCACACAAGTAAGAGAGTCA
Source organism: Ascaphus truei (assembly GCA_036426205.1). Taxonomy (NCBI): domain Eukaryota; kingdom Metazoa; phylum Chordata; class Amphibia; order Anura; family Ascaphidae; genus Ascaphus; species Ascaphus truei. The sequence continues at coordinate 8,494,274 of CM071571.1, read as the reverse complement.
CACAAGTGAGAGAGTCACACAAGTGAGATAGTCACACAAGTGAGAGAGTCACACAAGTGAGATAGTCACACAAGTGAGATAGTCATACAAGTGAGATAGTCACACAAGTGAGATAGTCACACAAGTGAGAGAGTCACACAAGTGAGAGAGTCACACAAGTGAGAGAGTCACACAAGTGAGAGAGTCACACAAAGTGAGAAGTCACACAAAGTGAGAGAGTCACACAAGTGAGAGAGTCACACAGTGAGATAGGCACACAAGTGAGAAGAGAGAGTCCCAAGAGAGGTCACACAAGGTGAGATAGTCACACAGGTGAGGATAGTCACACCAGGTGAGAGAGTCACACAAGTGAGAGAGTCACACAGGTGAGAGAGTCACACCCACGGCCACATGTTAGGTGCCTATTAAAAAAGCAATGCAAAGGTTTTTTTTTTTTTTTTTTACATGGGATGGAAGCAGGGGGTCTCTGGAGCTGAACCCCAATAATTTCAGCTCTGGGGACCTCCCTGCTTCGAGACACACTTGCCTCCGTGGGGAGTGCCTGTAGCCGCTGCGGTTGGGATTTAAAGTTCCAGCGTCACGTGTGCCTATAGGAAGCCGAACCTGATGATGTCACAGCTTCCTATTGGCCCACAGGGCATGGGAGCTTTAGAATCCCGCCCATGAACCCTGGTAGGCGAGCGGAGTGGCTACCGGCAGCCCCTGCAGAGGCCAGTCTCCCGGGAAGCAGGGGTCCCCGAAGCTGAAATTGGTGGGGTTCAGCTCCGGAAACATGGTGAGCCTCAAGCGTTTGAGATTATGTAACACCCCTATCCCCCCCCCCCCCCCCCCCCCCCCCCGCACCCCGAGATATAATGTCTGTTGGTTACTAGAACTGAGTTCCGACCCGCTCCCGATGGGATTAGAGTGTTAGCTCTTCGGTCAGTTACCTGTGATCTCAGGGTTTCCCCTGCACAGATTCAGGCCTTGACCGAGAAGGAGGATGAAGTGGTGGTTATGAGGACAGGACAAGAAATAGGGCGCCAGGATCTTTTGCAACTCAAAAGGGGTTTATTGACAGGCACAACAGTTTCAGGGCTTCCACTGCATCAGTGATCAATCTCTCACTACCAGTGTATTCTCACAGCATATGATAGGACACAACATATCATCAATAGGACAGGCTTTTCCTCTTATCCCTTGTGGGGCAATTTCCCTCCATAACCCTTCTTTCTCAGGTAAGTACAAGAGTGGTCTCCTGTTGGCTTCCTAGTCCCTAGCACCCTGCGTCTCAGAATACTCCCTCTGCCTGAGCTTCATATAGGAAGGTCTTGCCTCTCTTCACTTGCCCTTGACTGTCCACCCCAGGAGCTTGAAGCCCCCAGGCAGTCTACATTAGAAATCCCTGTTCATCACCCCTAGATGAGGGATGAACCTGCACTTCCCTAGGTGAGGGATCAACTGACTATTCTCTCTAGTAGCTTCCACTTAGTCATACAGCAGGAGGAGCCATACTATCCCTCCCCCTCATTCTAGCAGCTCCACAAGCCCAGACTTGTGCCTGTAAGTTGCTACACTCAGCAACTGAGGAGATGTGATGTCATCAGCTAACTACAGCTCAACCCACTGATAACGCTGTGCTTGGGGTCCAAAGAATCACATCGCGTTATAAGTGGATCGCGTTGGAAATAATGTACAATTGTATGCATTGTACAGTAAAGTATTTAAGATACCAATAATCGTAATGCAAAGTATTCATAAATACGAAAATTGGGAGCCACACTTGCATCGCGTTATAAGCGGATTCGCGTAGTAACGGATCGTGTTGAGCTGTATTAACCCTAGCACTGCCTTCTCTTACCGGGACTTACATGCCAGGCTGTGGGGGAAATAGTGAGGGTGCTATAGTTATAAAAGAGACAAAACACAAGGAAAGGTGCAACACAGGATGGGATGGTACTGTACAGTAGCTATTAAATGCCGGCAGGTTGTGGTTCATTAATTAATAAATGTTTTCCCTTGTTCTCTGAGATCTTGGTCTATTCTCCAGAATACCGAACATTGCTGGGTAGCGTGCGCGCATCAATAGCGCAGCAATTGCCACCATGGCTCCAGAAAATGTACTGAATGTTGCAAACACAGGGTTTCTACAGTGTAGTCTGATTAGCACCTGGTCCTATAGGCACATAATTAGGAAAGGACGTTAATCCAACTCTAAATTGAACGCCAATATGACTGGTGTTATTTATGTCTGTACGCGGATGTTGAACTCATTTAAATAAATTAGGAATAGACAATTTAAAAATATATATTAAAAAATCCACTCTGCTCTGCCCGTCGAGTCTTTATGGTAACAAACGCCTAGCAAACGGCCTTTTCTGCTTATTTGTGGCCAACTACACACTGGATATCAAGTACGAGCAGTCATCATGCAGCTCAAGGAGATGCGCATCTGATGATGCTTGAAACTCCTGGAAAAGGCGCCACTTGGTGCCAAACGCGTGGGAGCATTTTTGGTCTGTATGTTCATTTTTTGGTATTTAAATCTGATCCAATAAATTCATTCCTTATATTTTTCTACATCTGGCGAGTTCCTGACCGTTCCTGGGTGTCGCGGTGTCTCCATCTATTTTCTACCTTTGTCAACTCTGAACTGGAGCCTCATTTTAACGTACTCATCAGTCGCTAGCCAAATCAAAATTGACTCCATAATGAACTGTGATAACTCTAATAACACGGATCAATGCCGGGGAGTAAATGTGCACCTCTATAAAGAGTAATTCGTTACGATAGTGTTTGGCAGCAAAAATGGGGCAATTTGTAACACCAAGTTCTTTACATCCAATTGAATTAAGTAATGTTGTTGGGTTTTTTTTTCCCAGATAAATAAGTCTGGTGCTATTTTTGGTAACACTTTTGTTTGGAGGGGGGGAAGGGGGTGCACATTTATACTCTCTCCAAGTGACAGGAAACCAGTGTACAGGCATACCCCGGTTTAAGGACACTCCCTTTAAGTACACTCGCGAGTAAGGACATGTCGCCAAATAGGCAAATGGCAGCTCACGCATGCGCCTGTCAGCACGTCCTGAACAGCAATACCGGCTCCCTACCTGTACCGAAGCTGTGCGCAAGCGGGGAGACTATAGAGCCTGTTACACATGCGTTATTTACATCAGTTATGCACGTATATGACGATTGCCGTACAGTACATGCATCGATACGTGGGAAAAAAGGTAGTGCTTCACTTTAAGTACATTTTCGCTTTACATACATGCTCCGGTCCCATTGCGTACGTTAATGCGGGGTATGCCTGTAGTTACATAGTTACATACATGCTCCGGTCCCATTGCGTACGCTAATGCAGGGTATGCCTGTAGTTACATAGTTACATACATGCTCCGGTCCCATTGCGTACGTTAATGCGGGGTATGCCTGTAGTATGTTCATCTTCAATGACGCATAACAAATATTACATGAGAATATGACCTGCTACTTTAAAAATGACCAGCATAATCTGGGATGTTGACCATCGAGTTCTGCAAAACCGCTTTACCTTGTTCAGCACTTTCTTCCACAGGTCTGTTCTGAAGCTCGACATTTACACCAAGATCTCTTAGCAGGTCTTTGTAATCCAGTGTGTTGTTTTTTCCAACACGATAGCGATTCCAAATCCTGCCATGGCAAAGAACAATGTCAGAAATGTAAAGGTCACTGCAACATGGGAGAGCACAGATCTGATCCGCGCAACGAACTGCACAAAGGGCCATGTTTACCAAATAGTGCTATTTCATCAGACACATTCCTGCACAAGAGAACTCTTTATGACCCATTTACTTGAATGGGCCAGGAGGTCCCTTATGGAAAAGCACCACTCAGTAAATATGGGACAAAATATTTGCATTTAAGGAAATAAAATCAAACTAAAGTCTACTGTATATTAGGAATGCCAGTAACTGTAACTAATTCAAGTGTGGACATCAAGGTTCATCTAGTGAGGACAGCAACATGTCATGGATTTAGGAACAGCTTTTGAATGAGTTTACTAAGGAATTGGTATGGAAGGCAGATGTCCACTATAGAGAAGAGGTGAGAAGGAAGTGACAGAGGGGTGTATGGGGCTATGTATGGAAATCTGCAAAAATAGAATATGAGGCAAAACTAGATCACATTGACAAATATTTATCAAATCTCACTGTATCATATAATACCTTTTATTGATCAATTTGGTGATTTTATTTTGCTCTAATGGTTTTGCAGCAGGACAACTGATAGATAACTCCCTATGTGTCAAAGAAAAAAGGCTGCATTTCTGGGGCAAAAGATGTATCAATTAAAAAATCCAATTAATGCCTACGGTGCAGTGTTTTGCCCCAGAATTGCACCCCTTTTGTCCTGATATATATTTCCCACACCTAACAAAGGAAGGCAAGTCACGTTTCTAAAACAAGGATGCTAAATGTTGTCTACAGAAAAAAAATGGTGTGTGTGTCGAGCACGCGCACATGTTACTGTAGTGCCCACGGTTATTCTAACACAAACCAGTGGCAATCGCCAAAAAGACCCAGGTACATGCCTTAAACTTGCCTTAAACTAGACCCAGAATTTCTGCATTGATTAATGGCCCATCAGATTAACAGCGGGGGTCCCTGGCTGTCCCATTCAAACTGAATGGGACTGCCAGGGACCCCTGCTGTGTTAATCCTATGGGTCATTAGTAAATGCAGAAATGCCTTAAACTTGCCTTAAACTAGCCCAGCACATACCCAGAATGTAACCAGGCTAGTTTAAGGCAAGCTTTAGAATAGTCGTGGTCTCGCCTGTAAGTGATGAACAAAGAAAAGAAAATACGAGTGCGCTACTGTAATGTGTTTTCTATTGTGAATATTGGTCTATTGACCCATAAATAAATCACCTCTGTGATATAATAAATCAACAACCCCCTCTATTTAGGACTGGCGTCTGCCGCTGTATAAACCGGAGTGTTATTGGGTTAACATGTGTCAATAATATATTTGCTTTTTTTTATATATGATGAATTTGTATGTATAACTCAAACTAATGATTGTTAGTTTTATTTCAGAGCTCCACTCAACATTTATGTAAATAATTTTTATTGATGTTCTATTAGTAAAGGATTGATTGAGTTTTATGCTAACTAATGTGGTTTGTTAAGATGCTAAGTAACGTGTGAGTGGTTAAGTGGGAGGTCACACTACACACTTCACTGATGACGGCACGTATTAATTATTCACACAGATGTGGGGATGTGTGGTCTGTAGATTTGATAGGTGATGTGTGATCCCACTGAACCAATCAGACATGACCATGCGGTTTATAGACTCCGTGGTTACCAATAATTTTTATCCCTGAAGAAGTAGCGTATGCTATGAAACGCGTAGGATAGATGCTCTAGGAGTGACTTTTTATCTCTTATGGATATCTTGAGTCAGTTTACCCTCGATTTCAACGGATGCTTACTAACATTCCGGAGCGACGTTGAAAACCCTCTGACGGCCGGCATCGCTTTGCGGCGTGTCGTGAGTTGTGACTAACAATTGAACTGCTAGCCTTGACGACGGCTCAGACGGCTTCTGTATCCTCTGCCAACATCCACACAAGCCTCCAGACGCAAGAGGAAGTCTCCTGCTATTTGCGTGATAACAGCCGCGTAACCCCAGGAATCCACTCCGAGGGTCCAGCTGATCCATACCTGAGGGTGCTGAGACCCCAAGTGATCCCGATGTCGGTGGTGTGCGGTGCTGGGTACCATGCCTAATTAGTGCACGATATATGTCTTATGTGATCTGACTTGATGTATCTTACCACTACCTTTTTTATAAATATATATTTTGAATATACTTCACTATATGCGTTTGCGCTGTTTTTTTCTCTGTTTCATCGTCTGTAAGGGAAACTTCGTTGTCTTTTGGCACTGTTTTGTCACAGAAATTGTATTTTGTGGTGATGTTTTTAATTAAAAATCAAAATACAATTTCATTGACAAAACGCAATATTTTTTTACTTAGAACACGCATGCTCGCCCCCCCCCCCTTATTAGCTATTTGCACTAATTGTGTATTCCGTGTGTGTGTATGTGACAGTGTAGGTGTGACCGTGTGTGTGTGTGTCAGTCTGTGTGTGTGTGTGTGACAGTGTGTGTGCGACAAGGTGTGTGACACAGTGAGTGTGACTGTGGGGGGGGGGGGGAGATGTGGGTTGGTGGGTGGTCTCGGCTCCGTGTCCTCTTCACCTCTGGTGCTGCTGCTGCCCAAACGCGACGCACTGACTGCTGCCCAAGCGCGACGCGATGCCTGCTGCCGCGCTCCAGAGACCTCTGCGCAAGGTCCCTCTTATACGACCCTATTCAATATTCCGTGGAGATGTTTTTCTCGTGCTGGGGAAGAGTTCAACTCCATTTAAATGTATTCATTGAAATGAATGGAGCTCAGCTCTTCCCCAGCAGAGGGAAGACAGTTTCAGAATATACAGAATATACTGAATGAGAAGCCACAATGTACATTGGTTTGCCAAAAAGCACTTAAAGCAGCTGTCCAAACTGCAGTTTTTAAAAATGTATTTTATTTATTTTAACCTTTAATATATGCATCAATACAATCCACACAATGATAAGTAATTAGCTAAGATGCAGTTGGATCGTCGAAGATTCTGCTCGGGGTTCACTAAATGGCTGTCAGTGCAGCAGAAGAGGTCCAAAGATGCAAAGTTCTGTGGGGAAGATCATGTGACCAGGCAGTCACTAGCTACAATTGGTGCACAGCTAGAGAGAGGGCAGGGACCAAAAAGGGGTGTGCCAGAGCCTGTTTCAGAAAAGGAAGGGGATGTAACTTTGTAAATGGTTGCAATAGAAACAAAAATGCTTGTTACATTATAATACATAAAAAATGTAATTCAGAGTGTTTTTTTTTTTAAATGCTACAAATATTTTCTCATAGTGCAGAACTAATTTAAAAAAAAAAAACATGTAGGATTTTGCTTGGTCTGCAGCTTTAAGATGGATGTATGACTAAAACTCCTATTTCAACAATTTCTTTTGTTTTTGTTCTCTACGCCGCTCCGCTTTTTGTCACACATTTCTTTATTTCTCTGCCATAAAGTTTTCTTTTATGATAGCAATGAAAGTAGCAGCATTGGTACATTTCATTGTTTGTTTCTTTATTTCCGTTCTATGCGTACAGTGCACGGGCATGTTACATGGTGAGACTGCTCAAGGGGGGCAGCTGCTGTGCCATTAAATGCACCCCCCCTCACCCCCCCCCCCTTTTTTTTAAACTCTTTGCTGCTGTTTTCTAGTTTAATTGAAAACTGTGCAGCCGGTTTATAATTTACTGTTTATGGGATTTTGGAATGGATACAAATTCAATTGAGGGATCTGAGCTGGTTTGAGATTGCAGTGTAAAAATGCTAGGTTTACTGTCAAATAAAACATTGTGTTGGGTTATTGCCTTCCTAATTTCCCTGTGCCAGCGGGATTTTGGCCAGGGAACGTGGTGATCTGAGACACCCACATGCTTTTATTGAATTAACCTACAGCATTGTGTTCAGCACAAGATACGTAACAGCTACAGAACTAACCCGGCCTCCGATATTGCACACTTAACCCGGCCTCCGATATTGCACACTTAACCCGGCCTCCGATATTGCACACTGACCATACTGTAAGTGTCCTGCCTGGAAGATTTGTTTCTATTAAAATTTGACTTTAGTAATAAAAGTCACTTGATAGAAATGATAACTGGAACTTGCCTCTTGTATAAAGTGGGGTCTTATTTCAAATTTTTTTTTTTTTTTACATTGGATTGAATCGGGGGGTCTTTGGAGCTGAACCCCATTCATTTCAACTCCCAGCTCCCAGAGATACTTACCTCCGTAGGGGGTGCCGGTAGCCGCTCGGCTGGCTGGGTTAATGTTAGAGTTTCAAAGCCCCCGGGCCCTGCGGCCCAATAGGAAGCTGTGAGCTCATCCGGTTTGGCTTCCTATTGGCCCATGTGATGCAGGGACTTTAAACCCCAGCTAGCTCAGCCAGAGAGGATACAGGCACCCCCTACAGAAGCGCCCAGTCCCCCTCCCTACCCCCTACAGAAGCGCCCAGTCCACCTCCCTACCCCCTACAGAAGCGCCCAGTCCACCTCCCTACCCCCTACAGAAGCGCCCAGTCCCCCTCCCTCCCCCGTACAGAAGCGCCCAGTCCACCTCCCTACCCCCTACAGAAGCGCCCAGTCCACCTCCCTACAAAAAAATGATTAAAGGATTTATTTATTTGAAAACTTATTTAAACACACATACGTACATACACACACACACAGTCATACACTCGTGCACAGTATATACACAAAACGTGTGCGGCACGCGCCTTCGCACAGGCACGTGCGTGCGCACGGCCGAACACAGTATATAACAGCCCGTAACCTGACTGAAGCAGCCATTATGTTAATCACACCATAAGGATTTTTAAATATTTATAACAGGAGCTCCACCAAACGCTTGCCAGCTTAGGTAAGGATGTAGAAGAATACATTGTCACACGCTTCACATATACAAAAAAAGAACAAAAAGGTTGCGGGGGATGTAGTATTGCTGCTTTAAGTTTTCTTGCAAACTAATTTGTAATATGAATGGAAAATCATTAATATGTAAAATGAGATGGAATAGTCACCGAGCTGTTGTTTCAGTCGCTGGGGGATGTTTGTATTCATACTCTGCATCACTATGTTGCAGGTTAGTCATTTTTAGGTGGTGATATATAATTCTGTTCTAAAGAGACTCGGTTCTGTGTGAAAGTTAGCAGTACCGTGAGAGCTCTGTCATTGTAAGACGACGTCCTTTGTTTTTAACATTCCATAACTTGTGATATGTTTTAAGATCTTCACATGATACAAGGTGCGGTGACAGGGAATGGCAGGGGGCCTGCCCTATGGGGGGCACATGTAATTGGCATGCTCTCCTTCCCATAATGCATTATCTCCTCTACTTCCCATAATGCATTATCTCCTCATGCCCACAGAGGCGAGGACAATCACTGGATCTGCAAGCCATGGAACTTGGCCAGGAGCTTGGACATGCACGTTACAACCAACTTGTCTTGTATTATCCGACAGCGAGAGAGCACGCCAAAGGTTAGTCTGAGAGAGGGGTACACAATGGGTGAGCAAAGTAACCGTTGCAGAGAATTGAATGATGGGGATGAATTCTGATGCTGTGTGCGCTAAAAATCGCAGGAATGGACTTTGTAAATCTTTCCAGCTTATTTCCACTTGCCACAGACTCAAGACATCAATATTTGAGCGTGATTCGCCCGATTAAAAGCCAGACCTCTAACAAAATAAATTAAAAAAGAAACCTTATAGGGAGAGAGAAGGCCCCCTATCCAAAACACTTGGCTACCTCCAAGTTGCGCACTCAACCAATATCTGAATATAACAAAAATAGTGTATGATTAAATGTACCTAGACCAACCACCACTGTAATGTACATACTAAAATAGTATCATTTTCAGCATCTGTATTTTTTTGTATCTAGTTACATTTTTGTAATTTCTCGATTTTTGAATATAATGAATATTTTTTTCCGTACTGGGAGCACCCGCCATAGTAGTAATTTTAGGGAACATATTGTTGACGGCAGCCATAACGACCGGAAGAAGTCAGTCTGTTGCATCTGGCAAAACATAAGTCTGGGTTTTAGCAACACAGAACCACGTGGGAGAGGGAGAAAATAAAATAACAGTTTAGGCCCGCAGGCCTTAAACACATTTAATCTACGTGTGCCATACGTGTCCATCCGTGCAAGGACTTGCTTAAGGTGCATCGTTTTCATGTGAAATGTATGTATATCTTTATTTATATAGCGCCATTAATGCACATAGCGCTACACAACACTAATGCACGTGATAATCATATAAATAACAAATAGTACAAATAACATATATTGGGAAAGAAGCGCTTCAGACATAAAAGTAACATTTAGGAGGAGTCCCTGTCCTGAAAAGCTTACAATCTAATTGGTAAGTATGAGGAACGTACAGAGACGGTAGGAGGGTGTTCTGGTAAGTGCGTCTGCAGGGGACCACGGTGGATGTATGAGGTGTAAAGTATCAGCCGCGGAGCTACTCGTATGCTTTTGATAAGCAGGTGTGTTTTAAGATGGGTCTTAAAAGCGGATAGAGAGGGTGCCAGTTGGATATTGAGGGGCAGGGCATTCCAGAGGTGTGGGGCAGTCAGTGAGAGGTTTAAGGCGGGGAGGGCAGCGGAGGCACAAAGAGTTGCACGCTGGAGTAAAGTATAACGCCAATGGGGAGAGGCGACGTATGTAGCACCTAGGACACAAGCTGGCAGGTGAATCGAACACCTTGATGGAGAGGCCGAATGAACTGCATCGGCAATGCAACATCGAAGTGTGAAGATCCAACAGTGAGAACCGATACAGCACCACATAGAGAGTGGACGGAACACATCACATGGCAGAGGGATAAAAAAACATGGCACCCGTAACAGGTGGCAACACGGCACCATCTGAAAGAGCGGCAGCAGCGGCTTCTTGCATATCTAAACACTTATATCCCTTATTTTCACAATACTCACTTTAAGCTAGTGCAAAGAGCTATTATATATGGGACTGTGGTATATCGCAGTAGTACTGTATGTACCCAATATTGAGCACTTTATTATCTAACGTGTTGTTTTTGTTATTTTTTGTTTTCTAAGTATTTTAATGCTGTGAATAAAGATGTTGCGCTATTTAAGTATATAAATGATGTTGGGGGTTGCTCTAGGTAGGGTTATCATTTACTATAAATGTATTTATATTTTTGAGGGCATGTGTGAGGTTGCGGAGTGTTTCTGATGGGGATCTGTTTTTTTTTGTTGTGTTTTTTTTCCTCCCTATTTTTTATATATTTTTTTATTTTTATTTTTAAATGTCTTCCCTGGTGGAATTCATTATTATTATTTTTTTATTTATTATTATTATTATTATTATTATTTTAAAGATTTGTCTGCATATTCTTGTCAGAAATAGTGATACATTTATCAGAAAAGTAGGTCACAATACAAGCCCCTCTGCTGGTTTCATGTGTCTGCTGCATTTTCCTCTTATTGCAAGATGAACAAAATATCCTAGAAGTGTTCTATAATATACATGGATTATAAGAGGAAACGTCTGCATTCATTTCTTCCCCAGGTTGTATGCAAGTACATAGAGAATCCTGTGCTTTTTCACCGAGATGATGTGGGGATGGTGAAATTTGACATACGTTACATTGTGCTGCTGAGATCAGTACGGCCGCTGAAGCTGTATGCTTACAATGTCTTCTGGCTCCGATTCTCCAACAGGTAACCTTCCCTTTCATTTAATCCCTGCGATAGATGGTGAAACTGGATCTAAGTCCCAAAAAATAAAGAAATACAAACACGCCCTACAGGCGGTCCTCGCTCACCCGACGGAATGCGTCCCGCAAAACACTGTCGGTTAAAGGAGCGTCTGATTGCGGGTCCATATTGAACGGCGGCGGTGACCATCGTATAATGCGTCCGGCGGACTGCATTATGTGGTGGCGGTGAGCGAGGACTCACTGTACAAATATAATAATACAGATACTGTATATACAATGAGTCACAAGCTGGATCTCTGGGTAATATAGAGAGAGCATTGATTTATTTATTTAGCACTTTCATCCGTATTTTTTTTTTTCTGTAAAATGTAAGGTTTTGCCAATAAAGAGGAAGCACAGAAGTGGTATGTGCACCCCCTGCCCCGCCCCCCCGCCCCCCCAGCCTGGTGATTAATAAAGGGCGTACCCCCAGCAGGCCTAAGTTACGTTTTGTGTATTGATCTCAGATCCCCCTTAGGTTGGTAAGGAAATAACTTTACTGTAATATAACGGAAAATTGCGATCCCTCTGGGAAGCTTTTAAAGGCTCTCATTTATGATGGCGACGGTTTTTAATGCATAATAAACAATTACGTAGAAACCTTGAATTTGACCTCCGATAAGAACCACGTGGCCCCCGTGTCTGCCCATTTTCCTATCTGCTGTAAGACCTCTCACCCTATTTTATCCTGGGCTCTCTTTTGTATTTAGGACTTGGCCTTCTGTGTACCCCAACGATTTTTTAATTCCCTTACTATAATAGCCCCTACCAACTCTGTTGGGAGGCTCTCCCACGTATCTACCACCCTTTTCCATGAAAAAGCACCACCTTGCATTTCCAGCTTTAGAGAATGACCTTGTGCTGTGACTCCTCTTTCTTTGGCATATGCTTCCCTCCCGAACTTTGTTGATTCCTTTTATATAGTTGAACGTTTCTATCATTTCCTCCGTCTCCCTTGTATCCTCTAAGCCAGGGGTGTGTAGTCTTTCCCCCCTGCGCCCCTGCTTCTCTCCAGCGTCAAATGAGGTTGCGGGGTCCGCGTGACATAACGTGGCCCCGCGGCGTCATTTGCCGCCGCGTTACCATGGCGACGTGTCACCGAAGACAAGGTAAGGGTATGCACAGGACTCATGCGATCCCCCAACATTTAATTTAAATGCTGTGGGGAAGAGTGCGGGGCCTCTGCAACCGCCGCACGCCCCATAAAAGTCTTGCGCCTCCCACTTTGCGCGCCGCTGCTCTAAGATGCACATATTCATGTCCTGCAGTCGTTCCTGATAAGACTCCTGCTGCTAATAATTCCTTTCCCTGTACAACCCAACTTCCTGCTGCTAATTCCTTTCCCTGTACAACCCAACTTCCTGCTGCTAATTCCTTTCCCTGTACAACCCAACTTCCTGCTGCTAATTCCTTTCCCTGTACAACCCAACTTCCTGCTGCAAATTCCTTTCCCTGTACAACCCAACTTCCTGCTGCAAATTACTTTCCCTGTACAACCCAACTTCCTGCTGCAAATTCCTTTCCCTGTACAACCCAACTTCCTGCTGGCGTTCCGCATTGCTTTGTTACATTACTCGCCTGCTGAAGTAATGGCTCCCTTTGTTATAGAGTAGTTGACATTACAGCGCCATTAATTTAGTTTTCTGCCTGTGGATTTTTGTGATCCAAGTGTATTATTTTGCACTTTTTGGCGTTTAAATTGTAGTTCCCACACTCTTGACCCTTCCTCCAATCTACCTAAATCATTAGCTCGCTTTGATTCCCCCCCCCCCCCAATGCCTTTTGTAATGTCACTATTAAATCTATTAAAGAGCTTCGCTCCCAGTACAAACTCCTTTCTACCACCTTACAGTCCAATCCCAAACATTGCATCTTGTTTCAGTCTCCTATGTGGGGCAGGGTCCAAGGCCTTACTGATATCTGGGTAAGCTGCATCTACTACTAGTTGCAATCCCCCAAAAGGTGTCGCCCCCTTTACTGGGATCCAATTTTCCGCACTTGTTTCCTTCCTATTAATTCCAGACACCCCATATTCTCTTCCCCCCCCCCCCCCCCTGCAGTAGGCACCTCGGCAGTGCAGTTCTGCCCCGCTAGTGCAGTGTGATGTGCCTGCGATCTAGAACCCTCGCCCACCCAGAGCCCGCTGGGGTCTACACTGCTTTCCTCCTGGGAGACCTCGGAGGCAGCGGTCGCCTCTCAGGTGGTGCCTGTGTGGAACAAGAGGACACACACACACACACACACTCTGCCTATTTCAGCCTTCAGACTGGCAATCTCCTCCTGCAACATAGAGAAGTGTCAGCAGATGGGACAGTACCTGAACCTTCAGATTGTCTCCCGGAACCATACTGCCTTACATGCAACACCAAACATTGTAGCAGATTTATACGCTATTGTCAATGCGATGTGCCACTCCTGTGTTAAAAACTCGCGCTTACAGTACAAAACCAGCTGGCACTTGGAATAAATAGATGCTAACTGGTATAGTGCGCAATTAACTGCAATAGTGCGGGGGGGCGCAGGATTCTCTGGGGGGGGGGGGAGGGCACAGCGGTTGCAGCGGCCCCGCGCTCTTCCCCAAGGCATTTAAATTAAATGCCGGGGGAGGCGTGAGGCCTCTGCAACTTTTTTTTTACCGGCTCTTCGGCGACGATACATCAAATGACGCCACGGGGTCAAACGGCAACAAGTCTCGGGATGTCCCTACCAGCTGGGTTTGAGCAGGGGGTTTGAACATTTTAAATACTTACACCTGCACGTTATTTTGAGCACGTCTTTATTGTTATACAAATAATTGATTTTGTTTAAAATATTCACTATATAGTTTGTAGTGAAACACTTATAGAGCTAGCGCCGTTTTTTCACCTTCATTTTTTGTTCTATTTCCCTCCATGCTCCCCCTGGAATACAACGAATATGACGCCGCAAAGCCAGAGAGCAGGAGGGGGGGGGTGCAGTTAGGGGGGGAGCGCAGATCGGAGTTTGCGCACCCCTGTCTTAGTCAATGTGGCCCACATATCCTTGGTAAAGGGTTACAGCACCAAGGAGCTCAGACAGCTGGTTTGTGTTATTAGGGGGGTATTACTCCTCGCTGAGCCTTAGCATGCGTAGCAAACTCTCCTCCGAGGCTATGGGGATATACTGTCATTTTGATGCAAATGTTATGCAAATGTGCGCCTGTTTAAGCAGCGCTATCGCTGTGACAATAAGCAGAGGCAGTTTTGCATACAAGTGACATAATGCAGAGCGAGGTCACTCGCGTCACCCTCGTTCCAGTTTGTTCAGCGCTGCACAAATAACGGGTAACGCACAACCTTTTTTTGTTCACACAATCTTTCATTGCTGCCATGTTCTGTGAGACTCGACCTCTTACTGTGTCTCAAACTATTGTTAACAGGCCGTTTGCACTCGATGAGTTGGATGACTATGAGAAACATTTTACTGTAATGAATTATGATCCTAATGTGCAGATGAAACAGGTAAGCAAGATATCGCAACGCGCTGATTTCTAGTCAGTGATTTTCAGCACCAGCTGTTTTATAGATTTCTCACTAATAAAAATAAAAAAAATACTTTACCATAAAATATATATAACCAAATTTCCAAGTGCATCAATAGTGTATTAAAATATAATATGTATCAAACGGTGATATATGAATCTGTGACTCAAACTTAGCGTGTGCGTGTGTGCGCGTGTCTGAAGTTGACCAAAACATATATATGGTGTTTTAAAGTATGTGATATTAAATATACAAAGACTCCACAATTGTAAGTTGCAATTACATAATTAGACTTCTCTTGGGAATGGAGGGTCTGCAGCTGTACTGGAAAGGCTGAAGTCGGGAAAACACCAGCTAAGTACAAAAAAGAAAGCGCAAGACCCTCATAGTGTAGTATTAAATTGTTTATAGAAAAAAGGGGCAATCTATGTACGTACCGAATAAAAAGTGAAATAAGCGGGTAGGTATATTAACCAGTAAGGACTTTTTATTCTGTACTTGCATATATTACCGCTTTTTTCTATAAACAATTTAATTTTTATACTACACTATATGAGGGTCTTGTGCTTTCTTTTTTGTTTTTACCATAAAATGCCTTATTTGTATTTAGTGCCGAACTTGCTGGTTTTACTTCTTGGAGGGAAACCTCTCTACTTTTGTCGTATGGCCCTTCTTGTACCATGCACGATGTGGCAGTCATTTTGACTCCAGGATCATGTGATCACTATTCCAGCAATCACATGACTCCAGATCTCTACTTCCTTGGCTTGAACAAGAGCGTAATTGCTCCTGAAGTCACAGGAGCGCAGAGCCACTGCCATTGTGTGCGCCAGTTTTTTTCTGCATCCCATCACTGTAAAGTAATGTGCTATAACAGAAGACGATGTTTATGTCCAGCCAGTCCTTTACATGGAAGAGGGGGATTATTGTGGCGTCCTAAAACGATGCATAGAAATACTTTGTATAACTATACATTTAATGTTCATTTTTTTTAAAGTTAAAATATTAAAGCCATTGGCTCAATGAAGAGTACAAATGACAGCCATGTGTATATATCTATATCTTGCATGCTAGCTAAAAGTAGGGCTAACACTTATCTGTATTTTTATCACTACACAGTGTGTGTAAGATTAAGAGCTTGTGTCCCTAGTTAGATTTTGGGGTATATTGCGGCACATACACGATAAGGTCAAGAAAGAGGGATCCAGTCTGTAGTGAGACAGGTGAGAAATTAGGGAAGGTAGTGCCATGCAGAATACCAACAGGTAGTACCATACAGAAGGTAGTACCACACAGCATGCTTATTTAGTAATATTTGTAATACTCTCTACCTATATTCCAGTCTGTGGCAGCATTTCTGACTTTATTCCAAAACACAAAGGCAAGAATGATCCAAAGTGAAAGGTGTTTGTGTATGAGGCGTACTTCATTTTTGATGGCATCTAAATTGTAACAGTGTAGATGACGAGAAACGTTGGACGTTACCCTTGAGGGGTTCTGACATTTTAACATTTTCTTGATTGACTAGACCAAGGGTGGCCAATTCCTGTCCTCAAGGGCCACTAACATCAGCCTGTGCTGCAGCAGGGATATCCTTAAAACCTGACCTGTTGGTGGCCCTTGAGGACTGGAGTTGGCCAGATGAAACTTGTGTATCACGATCCAGGATAAAACGTGATGTACTGTACATCTGTGGATCTTCCCTGGTACAGTGTTTCCGGGAACAAACTCCTAATGTGTCGGTAACCCGTTGCATGCATAACTATATTCCCGACCCTTTTCAATGGAGTTGGGCTGAGCTGATGATTACCAGACACTGAGCGTTGAAGACTGTGTGATGCTACTTCAATTTAAAGGTATCAATTTGTATTGCAGGTTCACTGTGATGAATTCATCACTTTGTTTGAGAAGCAGTACCCCGGTTATCCCTGGAAAGACATACAGGTACACGTATGCCAAAATCGGGTGTTTTTTCTCCCTGAAAACCACTAGTTTTGTATCTCTCATTTAACTCCGCTGCACAGTTATGGGTTTCTATTGTGCCCAATTACCAGATTATTATTTCTTTTAGAAATAAAAAATTGGTTACAATAATTACACACGCATGAAAATGCTGGGAGACCTTCTTCAGGGTCCGTTTAGAATGGGTGATTTGTTGAAATCATAAATCTTTTAAAGCGGCAATCGCCACTCTGCCTCGTTCGCAAGATACTTCCTGGTGAAGTTACTGGTACTACTTCCTGGTGAAGTTACTGGTACTAGTTCCTGGTGAAGATACTGGGTACTACTTCCTGGTGAAGATACTGGTAATACTTCCTGGTGTTCCTGGTGAAGAGACTGGTACTACTTCCTGGTGTTCCTGGTGAAGAGACTGGTACTACTTCCTGGTGAAGTGACTGGTACTACTTTCCTGTGAAGTGACGGGTCCTACTACTCCTCCTGGTGAAGTGACTGTACTACTCCCTGGTAATGCTGGTATTTGTTGACTACTTCCTGGTGAAGTGACTGGTACTACTTCCTGGTGAAGAGACTGGTACTCAACTTCCTGGTGAAGTGACTGGTACTACTTCCTGGTGAAGTGACTGGTACTACTTCCTGGTGACGTGACTGGTACTACTTCCTGGTGAAGATACCGGTACTACTTCCTGGTGAAGTTACCGGTACTACTTCCTGGTGAAGATACCGGTACTACTTCCTGGTGAAGTTACCGGTACTACTTCCTGGTGAAGTTACTGGTACTACTTCCTGGTGAAGTTACTGGTACTACTTCCTGGTGAAGTTACTGGGTACTACTATCCTGTGTGAAGTACTGGTAACTACTCTCTGGTGAGTTACTACTGGTACTCACCTTCCTGGTGAAGTTAACTGGGTACTACTTCCTGGTGAGTTACTGGGTACTACTTCCTGGTGAAGTTTACTACTGGTACTACTTCCTGGTACTTACTGGGTACTACTTCCTTGGTGCACGTTAATTGGTACTGACTTCCTGGTGTGGTGAAGAGACTGGTTAATCTCCTGGTGTTCTGGTGAAGAGACTGGTTACTACTTCCTTGAGTGTTTCCTGGTGAAGAGCTTTACTTATCCTGGTGAGTGCTGGTACTACTTCCTGGTGAAGTGACTGGTACTACTTCCTGGATGAAGTGACTGTTACTACTCCTGGTGAGGACTGTACTACTCTCACTTATTCCTGGTGAAGTGACTGGTACTACTTCCTGGTGAAGTGACTGGTACGTACTCTTCCTGGTGAGTGAACGGTACTACTTCCTGTGAAGTGAGGTACTAACTCTCCTGGTGAAGATACTCCGGTACTACTCCTGTGAATAGTGATAACTACCTGGTAAGTCGTACTCTTCCTGGGGGTGAGTTACTGTACACTTCCTGGTGAATTACGGTACTACTCTCCTGGTAAGTTACTGGTACCTACTTCTCCTGGTGAAGTTACTACTGGGTATACTTCTCTGTGTGAAGTTACTGGGTACTGCTTCCTGGTGAGTTAATCTGGTACTACTTCCTTGTGAAGTTAACTGGTACTCACTCGGTAAGTTTACGGGTACTACTCCTGGTGATTTACTGGTACTTACTTCCTGTGAAGTACGGTGTATCTTCCTGGTACCTGGTACTTCCTGGTCCACGCCTGCGTTTGGCGGCTATGTTTCTTTCGGGAGATTAATACCCAGTAACTCACGATAAGTACTCGCTGGAGGCTCTGTGGTCCCCGAGCTGAAAAAACAGGTTCATCATCCGGATGGGGGTGGGGGGGGGGGGGAACCCCAGTTCCCATCATTAAATGGGGGGGGAGGATTTAATGCTTTAATTCTCTCACTCTACAGGCGGTCTCACAAACCGCCATCGGTGTAACGGGACCGTCGGATTTTGTGGTCCATGTTATTCGATGGCGGTGACCGTCGGATACTGCGTCCACGGCACTGCATTAATAACGGCGTCGAAAGGCGTCTGACGGCAAGCGGGACGGTCGGATACCGGGACACCTGTATATGGGCTGTGGTGTTTTGATTCCTTAGGCTTGCGTCCCCGCTAGCGCTGAGCAGGCGGCGCTTGCGGCGGTTACTTACATATATAGATATATGTAAGGTCCCCCTCACTGCTCGGTGCGTGGTGGCACACGACTCGCCGCTTAACAAACAAAATTATACTTTCCTGCGCACCAACTACCCGCAATGCGCCCCACCCCCCCGCGTAAATGCAGCGCCATCGGGAGACTCGCCTTTTTTCCCTGCTTCCTACATACTTGCCTCGGAGGGGGTGTCGGGTAGGGGCCAGTTCGGCTATCAATATGGCAGCCTAAATGCCCCAGTTTCTGCTGGCAAATAGGAAGCTGTGACGTCATCCCTGGCGGCTTCCATTGGCCCACGGATGGGGGACCTTTAAAAAACTGCGCAGATATCGGCGCTCCCTTCACAATAAGTACTTGGGAAGTAGGGGGTCCCCGGAACTGAAATTAACGTGGTTCAGCGCCGGAAAGACCCTGCTTAACCTATTAAACAAAAAAAACAAATGCAACAACAAAGTGTCTGCGGACTGAGGTCCGCTAACTGCTACCCATCTTACAACATTTGCGACGGCGTTTCCTCTGTCCTGGATGCAGAGTTGTTCCGCGTACACGCCATGCTGCACTCGCTCCTTCATAATATACAGGGGGCTGCTTTCTATGAACGGAGCATTCCACTCACCCCTCAACTTAAAATGTATCCCTCTTTTCTTTGTTTCGGTCACTTCGTGGTTTCCACTGGGATTCTTTGGGTCACTTTTGCATGTCAGACCGCTGGCGGAGATCGGTGTCCACCTCGTTGCCCTTTCCCTGCCCGTTATTAGGGGGCCCTTTCTCCCTGTTAGAGGGCCTTTCCTCCCGTGTTATAGGGGCCCTTTCCTCCCGTGTTTCAGGGGCCCTTTCCTCCGTGTTTATAGGGGCCCTTTCCTACTCCCTGTTTTAGGGCTTTTCCTCCCGTGTTTTAAGGGGCCGTTCCCTCCCGTTGTTTAGGGCCGGTTCCTCCCGTGTTTGAAGGGGCCGGTTCCCTCCCGTGTTTATAGGGCCGATTCCCCTCCCGTTTTAAGGGGCCGGTCCTCTCCCGTGTTTTAGGGGCCGGTCCCTCCCGTGGTTTTAGGGGCCGTTCCTCATAGGGCCGCGTCCCCCGCGTTTATAGGGCCGTTCCCCCCGCGTTATAGAGCCGGTTCCTCCCTGTGTTACTAGAGGCCCGTTCACTCCCGTGTTATAAGGGTGCAGTGCATGTAATTCAATGTTTACCTGAACTTTTGTTCTGGGAATGGAAGTATTTATTTGAAGTATAATTTAGTTTATATGAAGTAGATGGGTATATTTCTAACATCGCCTTGTATAAACTGCATGTGTACACATTACCACAACTGGTTTCTTTTATCAGGCGACTTTTTAAGACCTTTGGTAGCTATTCCAAGTGGCTTTCGTCCAAAACCAGTCCATATGGATCTGCGATTACCCATCATCTCTCGAGCGTATTTATGCAGTTGACTTGATGCTCAATGGGATACCACACAGAAGGTATGGTGTCCTTATTCCCCCTTTCCAATACCCTTGGAGGACCGGAGTGCATTGTAGCACATGCTCCAGTGCCTTCTACAATTGAAGGAGCAACGTTCTTGCAGTTGAAGCCACTTGCCGTTTGTACACCAAAGCAAATATGTTGTCTCTTTAACACACATTGCGCTTTTCCTTTCAGGTAACGGTTGACTGCAACCTCAGATCTAGAAGTGAATTTCAACCCGGACTGTGCCAGGGCATGCAATACCATCCTTCCTTTTTCAACGATGTGTTCAGCCACTGTTTTTGGATGAACTGATACTGCCACTTGCCCACGATTCTCTAGCTGCAGGTCACCCCCACCACCTCTTGATTTACCAGAATTCTTCCTGAACTCATACCTCACATTCTAAATACAAGTTTATCAAAGTCATTTGGGAGGCTGTGCTTCTATATCAGCTAAAACAACGCCATATCAGTTCTGCGTGTCATAAAGTGTGGAAGATGGATGTAATACAGAAACCCAACTCCTCTACTCAGTTATTCATCGTGCTACACAAAACCTAAGGTTACTTCTCAGGTACTCAGCACTTAACACTCATACATCTCTGTATGAGTTCGGTGAGCATCTATGCTGATCAAAGGGGGGGCGTGTGGTCTGGAGACCTAACCATAAGAGCCAAATGTGCCCCATTATTAGAATTAAGCCAGAATCCGTTTTTGGTTTATCTAAATAAAAAACTAATAGTACACAAATAATAAACGGTCTTTGATACAAATAAACTGCATAGTCCTAGCGCCTCATCACCAGGAAGCAACTTTTCCTTTATAGAATTCTTCATCCTTCCGGCAATACTTTACTGCTTCCTACCGAGCAACATTCTGTTTATGGGAATTGGGCAATATATTAACTTACATTTAAAATACTCGATCTTCATATAACGTTCTAATTGGTTTCTAAAGTATCAGCTTTTATCAGATACATTCTTACCATGCATCTCCATACTATCGGCAATGTTGGCAGAGCCCCCCTTTTTTGACTTCTAGGTTAAGTTGTGTTTTTTCTGTTCTTTATCGTTTCGCAAAGATGCTTGAAGTCACCTTTTTAAATTACTTTGCAAGTCTTAGCTGCAATCAGTGTGTGGGACATAGGGCTCGCGCCCACAAGTTTACTGCTCCTTTTCCTTCCTATTGCTGGAACACTGCTACAATAAAACCACCTATGTCTTTTGTTAGTTTGGGATATTCTCTTTCTTACTAACGGTGCTTAAACGGATCTTTTTGTGCATGGGGTTTTGTGTTATTGCTTTCCAAAACAAAGTAAACATTGGGCTAGTCTGTTTTGTTAAACATTCGGTTGTTGAGCATGTCATGTTAATGAATATTAAAAAAAAATATCCTTTTGAGCAAAGTTTCTAAGCTTTCATTCATTTTCAACCAACGCTGCAGAAGTTACACTATTTTTTATTTTGTATTGCAAGAAGATTTTTTGTTCGCACGCACGCTAGTAATGGCATGAGCCTAACGAACACACATTGTTCCAACACCCACTTAACCACTCATAGGAGTCTACTTGGTTTATATCCCACACTCATTAAACATTTGAGGATGGTGGGAAGTGTCATCGTGCAGCACATTTGAGAAACCTGAGTTTCGAAACACGCTTCGTAGACTATAACTTCATCTAGAACTATACCCTGAAAGGATCGTGACCTACATGGAATCCACTCTTCTTCAGAACCGCTCCCACTCTGAGTTTTGAACTACAGAACACCATGTGCATGATATAACACAGCGTATTCTCCGTTGTCCCTGGTTTTCCTCCATATACCTTTGTTCAAAGCAGGGGTTGATGTAAACCAAGTCATGTAGAGAACTCAAATATGCTGCTGTCAGAACCAGGACAGTTGTAGCCAGGGTCCACCAGTTAGAACTAATTCAGGGGATGCCAGAATAAAAAAAATGGCAATACCACCCTTGCCCCCCCACCCCGCCACAAAAAAAGTTTTAACCTATATGCCATTTATCGGATTTGAGCAATAACCACTAGCATTACACAATCATTGCTGTATAAATAGTGTGTATTTGAATGACAAATTATGCTCTTATGAAATCTTGTTCTCTTTTATTGATTTTATCTACTAAAACAGCTAACTGGCCTCCTGCAAATTCTAACGCAAAACCACTCGTCCGGGGTGAAATGATGTCAGAATAAACCTTTTTTCTTATTAAATTAAAGGTCAAATGTAGAAATGTTTTTCTAGGATATTGTAGGAGGCGACCAGACTGTTAAAATTAGATACCAAAAGTTTGAAGTTCATTCTTGCGGGATGTACTGCCAATAAAGCTCTTTAATAAGCTAACCGGGTCATTTATAAGCCCAAAGAAGAAGGGAGTTCCAGGCCTTGAGCCGTTACGCTGCCCAATGTACAGTCTAAAGGAACAACACCTTTAACAGAACCGCCTTGCAAAAATCACAGGGCCCGGTGTAGTGTGTGTGCTGCCTTCCCTTGCCAGAGCGCTGCATTTGGGGCAGCGCGGTGCGGGAGGAACCCAGCACCATCGAGCATGGTGGCATCTCATGTTATGGGGGATGCTTCTCTTTAGCAGGCACTGGGCTTGTTCAGTCTGTGAGCCAAAGATGGTAGCGATAGGCCAGGAAAACTAAATCCATAGATAGACCTTCAGCGCTTTTCGTCCAACCAACCTTTACTGCAGGCATTCATCCCATTATCCCAGGACACCCCAATCTACCGACCTACAACACGGTCGCTCAACTTGGAAGTTGCAGTCGCAAAATGCCGTTAACCATACTGATATAGCTACGCGTCACAATGCTACGAAGGCGCAACGTTGGGTGCCGAATATGGTTTTCCAGGGTTGTCCGGAAACCTGTGGGCGGGCAGAGCTTGTGCACTGGCGTCCAGAACTAATGCTTGCTCGCTTCTATGTGCCTGGTCATTGCAGAGGGGCGGGGCTTCTCTGCACACAGACAGCCCCTCCTTCTCTTCCTGGTCTGCTTCCCCGCACACATTTTATCAGCAGCATGGGGGGGTGGGGATCGGAGCAGGTTTGCCCCCCCTCCACCACGTTGAAATGTGTGTGTGTGTATTGATGTGGTGTTTGGGGGGTGGGAATTTGGTTGCGTGTGGGGGGGGATTGAGTGTGTGTGTGTGTGGGGGGGGGATTGTGTGTGTGTGTGGGGGGATTGTGAGTGTGTGGGGGGGGATTGAGTGTGTGTGTGGGGATTGAGTGTGTGTGTGTGTGTGGGGGGGGGATTGTGTGTGTGTGTGGGGGGGGATTGTGTGTGTGAGTGTGTGGGGATTGAGTGTGTGGGGTGTGTGTGTGGGGGGGGATTGTGTGTGTGTGGTGATTGATTGAGTGTATGTGGTGAGTGTGAATGTGGTGATTGATTGATTGAGAGAGTGTGTGTTGTAATGCAGTGGTGCGCAAACTGGGGGGGCAATGAGACGCAAGATTATTTAGGGGGGCGCGGGCCGGCAGACGCTGTGCGCGGGAGGACGCAAAAGCTGTGCGCGAGGGGCAGCCAAGAAGATGTGCACGGGCGGGCAGCCGAAGATGTGTGCGGGTGGCTGAACAGGATAGTGCAGGTGGCGGCCACGTGATGGTGTGTGAGCGCACGCGCAGGGGCTTCGGAGGTACGGGGAGGAGCACGCCCGAGCACGGTGAAGTCAAACGCCCCTCCTTCCGGTGTCTGCCCTGCAATAGCGCTGTGTTCCTGCTCTCCTCCGCTGGCAGCCTGCTTCGCTGCGATCCTCTGCAAGTGAAAGGGTAGGCTGCCACTATATCAATCATACTATGAATGGACAGAAATAATTTAAAAAAAAGTGAAAACACAACATTGAAAACGGAAAAAAATAAATAATACTGTAGGTATGAGTGTGGATGACAATGGGGATAGCAAGACAAAGAGCAGGGAGGGGAAGGAAGAAAAAAAGGGGGGGGGAGGGAAGGGAGGTAGCAAAGAGGTGGATGAATGCCCCCCAAAGGATTGCCTTTGTGCATGTACGCTCTCCCAAGCTTGGCGCTTGGGGAGACAAACAAAATTGACTTTGAACTGCGCTCAGCAGCAGTCACTACACACACACACAGCCACACACACACACACACAGACACACACACAAATAGCCCCGATCCACTCTTGCAAAATTATGCAGGACACCCTGTGCTCATGCTTGGAGAGTTGGTGATGTCACCGCTCTCAGCGGCAGCGTGGACGCAGCCTAATTTTGCAAGCGCGAGCTGTTGAAATATGTAAGTATTTAAACATATTTGGATTTATATTGTATACTGTTTAATAAAAGTTTTTTTGTTTTTTTTCATGTGATTTTGATTACATCAGGCAGGGGGGGCCCCGAGAAATTTTATGGATGAAAAGGGGGGCTCGGCATAAAAAGTTTGCTCACCCCTGATAAAGCACAAAGCCACACAAGTGGTTGAAGAAGAGAATTAATGTTCTTGAATGGCCCAGTCAAAGTCCTGACTTGAATCCAATGGAACACTTATGGCCAGACTTGAAGATTGCCGTCCAATCGACAATCCCCAGCAAACTTCTCAGACACTGGATCAATTTCCCGTGAAGAATGGGCAAAAATGTCACCCTCCTGCTGTGCAAAGCTAGTAGAGACCGACCCAAAAAGACTCCTAGCAGTCACTGCTGCAAAAGGGACTTCTACCAAGTACTGACTGGCTAAGTCCCCGCTGGAGGCTGCTGCATGAGCGCCTGGCGTCGTAGCTCAAAACTGCGGTCTGTAGGCAGCGATCGGAGGTGTGGCCAAAACGGGGCGGGTGGGCGCAGGGCCATTACACAGCACTGCAGCAGCCCCACAGGCACAGCACCCTCTCTCACTGTTCTCATCACCCCCTACTCCCCCCCCCTTCTCTCAGTTTCAGTGCAGCACAGCCAACCTTTAAGGTACCCCTGAGAATATGGTCAGTAACAGGACCAATCGATTACTATATCAGTAACATCACCATTGGCATAAAACAATACCCTTGCAGCTATATATTTTAATGCGAAATCAGTTTTCTTTCTTTGACTCACCATCTCTCCCCCTTCTTCAAACTTCCCATATGCATACACACGTTTACAAAATATATATTTTAGACTTTAACCCATATAACTCCATAAAACTACATCTCCCAGCACCCTCTGCAGTCTGATACTACAGTACTTTCAATGATTTGGAGAACTCCCAGAATGCCTCACTTCTTGCCTCTGATTGGTTCCCTGGCGCACCATGTGACATGTCGCCGCTCGGGAACACAATCCAGTTGCATCCCCTGCCGGCTGATGTGGCACAGTATGCAGTGAGCCAGGAAGCGAGGTGACACCGGGGACAGCTACAGAGCAGGTAAGGGGCTGGTGAGAGGCGCGCGCCGCCGTCACCAGCGGAGACCGAGCCTTAAGGGGCTGAATACTTATGCAACCAGTCAATTTCATTTTGGACATTTCCTTTGCTGAAATGTTACCTCCTCCTAAGTGTTCAGTTTAACCGCTGCAGCTTTGAATAAAAAAAGTTTAATTTTAAAAACTGCATACGTTTTTGGTAGGGGGTGAATACGTGTGCGCACGCACGCGGGATAGGCACACCAAGAATGGCACTTTTTTGCTAATTTTTGGTGTGCCTATCCCCGTTATATTTTGTACAGTATCTTCTACGTACTATGATAGCAGCACCCTGGCTTATACCAGTGAGGTGTGTGCTCCAATCCCTTCACACAGGGCATACATGAGGAACACGTTTCTCCAGTAGCATGCCATCCCGTTTTCTTCTGAACCACTTGTTCAGCAGAAGCATCACTTTTTTTTCCCTCCCCCCAACAATTCTCTGAGGTTTACCGACCTCGGGTACGGGTTGTAGCATGGTCATCCACCATCGGTTGCTACTGAGAGAATCGCAGTGCTATGCCTATATTCTAGGTTAGTGAGTCTCCCTGACTCACTCACTTTAATAAGATCTTATGAATAGGTGTCGCCTAGATCAGGGGTACCCAAACTTCCTGCGCTGTGCGCCCCCCCCCATGCCTGATCTCCGGGATCGCGCCCCACTGCAGCGTCATTTGACGCCGCTTTCCATGGCAATGGGTTTCAAATGACCGCGTTGCCATACAGACGCGTGGACTGAAGCCGGGTAAGTAAATTACAGAGGCCTTGCGCTCTCAGCGCGGGGCCTCAATGCTGCGCCCCCCCCAAAAAAAGTATTGTGTCACCCAGTTTGATTGCTCACCTAGGCCAGCGGTGCACAATGACAACTCCAGTGACAGACCAATATGTGACGATCCAACACAATGTGGTAATGCTCAGGCACAACCACTAGATGTCATACTTCTTAAATGCCCATATTGTTTCATTGATAAACGAAGAACCCCAAGGGCACGATAACCTGCCCAATCCCTATGGTGGAGCCCCAAGTGTGTGCGCGGAGGCGCAAGCATGTTTAGAAAAGACAAAAACATGTCATTTCAAGTGACGAACGCGTCACGTGAGCAGTTCAGCCAAAGAGAGCGAACCGATCACATCACGGCCACGCCTGAACATCGCTGAAAGCACATTTCACACAACGCGCCAGCGGCAGGCGTGCTCCACATGCACGGTGAGTATAATCTCAGCCTTACGCTTTGTCCATAGTAGAACGCGTTTGCATAACAAACTTGTTTGTATTGCGAAGCGCCGCTCTCCCTGTAACACGCGCACTATGCACTACTACATTGCCGTCCTAGTGTTTGTTCCGGCGCGAGCTACGTAGCCTGCACTATGGACGAAGCCTTGGAGGTTGGAAAGCTTGTAACATATCAAATACTTGTTGGTCTAATAAAAAGGTATCATACCCCTACTCCCTCCTTTGTTACTACATATTGTTTCAGGGATGCATGCATCCAGGAACACAGTATTCCTCTTTTTAAAAGCAGCCGTAAAAGCTACCAAGTTTAAAAATTATTTTTTCCCCTTTAATTTGTGCATCAATTCAATCCGCACAATGATAAGTAATTTGCTAAATTGCCGATCGATCGGTGATGATTCGGCTCGGGGGTTCACTAAATGCCTGTCAGTGCAGCAGAAGAGAACCAAAGATACAAAGTTCTTTGGGAAAGATTGTGACCAGGCAGTCACTAGATACAATTGGTGCACTGCTAGAGAGAGGGCAAGGCTCAAAAAGGGGTGTGCCAGAGCCTATTTCAGCAGAGGAAGAGGATGTGACTTTGTAAATGGTTGCTACAGAAACAAAAAAATGCTTGTTACATTATAATATATGTGATACAAATCACTGTCCCTGTATAGACTGGAGTGTTGCAGATAGTATGCTTTCCAGCCTACAGGGAGTTAAATTTCCCCTAGAGAAGCTAGTTCAGCTGCAGCTAATCAGGCTGGACTCCTGAATGAACAAGGAAGTGTTTTAAGGCAGATACAGAGAGCTGCCATTCTGACAGAGACTGCTTTCCCCCGGAGAGATGGGGAGAGAGAAAGTGCTGCCCAGCTAAAGAAGAGGCTGGCACAGTTCATTAGACCCACTGGACGGTGGTCGCTGAGTCTTCTGGGATTGACTGGGTCTTAATCCCAGGAAGGACACAAGACTGCGCTGAAGCAGGGATATCCTATACAGATCATTGCAACTACAGAGAAAAAAGTGTTTCTCTGAACTCTCGCTGGGTCCAGAGGGAATTACAAGGAGCCCCAACAGAAACAGACCAAGAGCTAAGTAATATATTCATGTACCTAAGACTGTTCATATGGGGTGCTTATGATAGGGCATGTTTCAAGCTGAGAACCAGTTTAGTTGGCCAGCGCCAGTTAGAAAGAGCTGGAGTATGTTTAGTTTGTTTCCCTAAAGGGACTAGGCGTTATTTTTACGATTTTGTTTTGACCAGTAAATAAATACCCTGTAAATAAACCCTGTGTAGAGAAATACCATGTTTCCGGCCTTATTCTGGGACTACAAGATACTGTAACGTGATGTGGGCATCACATATATTAAAAATGTGAATGAGTTGATTTAAAAAAAAAAAAAAAAATGTTACAAGTATTTTCTCATAGTACAGAACTGATTTATTCAAAACAAACTTGGACCAGCGTTACAAGTAGTTCCCCCCCCCCCCCCCCCCCCACGGACATTATAGGAGAGTTATACAGTTCAATTCGAGCTGCGAGACGTTAACGCGGTCTTGAACATATATTAAAAAAAGCATTTTGCCCCCTCCTCTGAAATGGAGGAACAGAAAGAGTACATTTTTTTTTTTTTCAAAGTTTTATTTTAGTTGTTAAATCTCTTCTGGGTGCATCTTTACCATATACTGTAGATATTGTGGTCTGATATATAGCCATTGTAAGTAAACAGAATGTGGGCGATATATTTGCTATAAAAAGGTTAATCTAGTTTTGCCCTTTCATTACAAAACAATGTACAGGTTTTAATAGTATGAAATTTAACACAATACAAAAAAAAAAAACAGATTTCAACTTTCCTCGTGTACAGAAAAGCAAAATAATTCTTATTCTTTCTTGTCTTTGTTATCTCTCCAGATACAATAGCTCAGTGAGGAGGCCAAACACAACCAAGCTATGTAAGGAAACATCAAATATGAGGCTGTCTTGCTGACCGGGTACCAGGATATAGTTGTAGCCACAACTGTCCCAGTAAGGACTACTATTTCAGCAAATGCCTGAAAAGAAGAACAACACCATTAAAAATATGCAAAAGTGTGTGTGTGTTCATGTGCGTGAATAAGTGTAAATGTGTGTACTGTGTCTATGTGCATCATTGTGTTTTAGTGCAGGGGGGCGGCGCTTGCAGAGGCCCCGCACTCTTCCCCAAGCCATTTAAATTAAACGCCCGGGAATCGCGTGAGGCCTCTGCAGTGTCTCCTACCTTGTCATTGGCGACGCGTCGCCATGACATCGTGGCGGGGTCATGTGACATGACGCGTCACCATGGCAACGTGCATCAAATGACCTCGTGCATCATTTGACGCTGGATTTTAGGTAAGGGGGAGGGGGGGCCATGAGCACAGGAGCTGGCAGGCAGGTGGGGGCGCAGTGCAGAAAGTTTGTGCACCCCTGTTTTAGTGAATGTGCAGTGAGAGTTAAGAGCAGAAGGCTGCAGGTATTACAGGTCAGCAGCTCTAACTGGCAGACGGCACCCACAGGAACCAGCAAAGTAATGCAGAGCAAATTACCGCTTGCAGAGTACTTGCCTTGTCTGTCTCCAATGGTTCACTGTAGGACACCCCTCCCAAGTAGAGTTGAGACCCTAAGTTAAAGCTACCCGTGATAAAGTGACGGAGGTGACACCGCCTTTAAACTGATTCAGTGTTTCCGACATTTTTTTCCAGATATACTTTGGCTTTTAAATTAGATTTTTTAAGTAACATTAAGTCAGTTAACTTGCACAACTGAAAATACACAGTACACCCCTTCAGTGCCAATTAACTGCACCCTATCACCTAAACTAGTGATAATGTATCCTCAAGTCCTGGGCCAGACCAGGTTTTCCATCTACATCTACAATAAGAAACTGAAAATGTGGCAAACACTTCAATCATTTTGGAAGCTGTACTCTGGAGCAGAAGTGGCCAACTCCAGTCCTCACAGCGACAGCCACCTGTGCTGAAGCAGAGATAGCCATAACACTTGACCTATTGGTGGCCCTTGAACTGGAGCTGGCCACTCCCACTCTAGAGAAAATGTTGCAGAGAACGGCAAAACTCCAGCCGCTGACCGCACTGCATGCTCATTCTCACACTGGGGAGGGAACAGGGTTAGACATATCTTTTGTATTCAAGCTATATTTGTTATTGGTACCCCTAACAAACACAGAGCCAGGAGGATACCATCTCATAGTTGCATGGCCACACTTACCCATCCTATTTTGTGAGCGCCAAAGAACAAGGGAGTCCAGGCCCAGTTGAGTGCTAGCTGCCCAGCGTACAGTCCAAGAGGAACCACAGCATCGTTAGTAAATCCTCCCAGTTCTTTCCACATCAGGTATGAACCATAGCTAATGAAATGGAAAAATACATCGTACAAAACCTGTCACTGCTACAGGAGCCAACTCAACACAAGAACATTCATTCTTTTTAAATGTATGGTATCCGGACAAATTATATAGCCTATAGGGAACCATGTTTAAAATGGTTTTTGAAGCAAAAAGTGGCACTGTGTGCTCATTTGCATGTCATTTCCCAGAATCCCTTGCTGCAGGCGCGAGCTACGTAGCCTGCACTATGGACGAGCCTTGAGGTTGGAAAGCTGTAACTATCAAATACTTGTTGTCTAATAAAAAGGTTATCCTACCCCTACTCCCTCTTTGTTACTACATATTGTTTCAGGGATGCCATCCAGGAACACAGTTTCCTCTTTTTAAAAGCAGCCGGAAGCTCACAGTTTAAAAAATTATTTTTTCCCTTTAATATGTGCATCAATTCAATCCACACAATGATAAGTAATTGTGATGGAGGGTTAAACCAGGCTATATAATAAAGGTTAAGCACGCTGGTTACCCCAAACCCGTAGGGTCCCTTGGTACCTCGTAAGCCAGGGAACAGGGGTGTAATACATGGAAAATAAAATGACCATGTTTATTTCTATTTATGTCATTAGCCCATTATGAGTGTAGGAAATTCTGGAGGCGTTCAGTTTTAGGGGGGTGGGGGGGGGTGGGG
>CM071571.1:8369345-8463096 GCA_036426205.1 Ascaphus truei | reverse complement strand
GGTGATAATGGTGGAAAGGCGGGGTGCAGACCTGCCTAAGACGTGCAAATGAGCATACAGTATATTTTCCATTTGCTATAATGCTTTGCTATGGTGGTTTTTGTCACTTTTTTATATTCACCCATAACTTAACTAAGTATGGTAAACCCCATCCTCATTGCTTCGATTTGCATAGCCATTAACCAAAGCCACACTGATGGGGGGGGTATTTGGGTGGAAATACAATAATTTTGGTTGCAGGAGTTCGGGGGCCGAAGTTGCCGGTAGTCGTTTAATTCTCCCCAGCGAGCAGGCATGATTTGCCGGTACGCAGTGTGAATTACACCGGGGCTTCCCTGTGTCCCCCAGACTCCTGGATTTCGAGCCCAAATATCCCCAAGTTATTTCCCATATAAGTATAAGGTCCCCCAAAGTATATTCTGTAATAAAGTGTACTGTATATCGTGTTTTGTGTTTACTATAAGGTTCTATACAGACAGCCCAGGCATATGGTTAAGATGCTAGCTAGTTTGCATAGAGTCCATAGTTCAAAGAGGAGAGGATGTCCAGAGGGGGGAGAACCATTTGGTGAAGAGAATATCTGGATTAGAAAGCCCTTTGTTTCACGTAGACTCGGGGGAGCCAGGCCCCCAGGGGGTATGGAGCTAGCCAGGAAAACAGTTCCTGGAGTTCAAATTCATAAGCACGATTTCCATTGGCAAGTTTTGAATTCTTCCCTCCTATGATTGCATGCACAACCACAATCCATGCTGTAATTGGCTTCCAGCCCCCTCAATGATTTAGATATAGAGCAAGCCCTATTTAAGGGAGTACAGTGTAGCAGATAACTCTCTCTTTCCTGTTGGAGATGTGAAGACGTGCAGCTGCTGGCGGGCCTCTCAAAAGGTGCTTCTGAAGTGAAAGAGCTATTCACACAGGGAAGCATGGAGAGGCCTAGCCAGCAGGCTGGATTTCGGTCCAGGATGTCCAGGACAAGGGTCCTATCAAGGTAAGCCTTTGCTGAAGCAGACACCTTGCAACTAGGAAAGGTTAATCTTCAAACCCCAGACTCCAGTAAGTGTGTATATTCTCTGTATTTTGTATTCCTGTGTTTCCGAGGTCTTATTCAAATAAACCTCATTTTATTTTCATTACTGTGTTTTGCCTTGTGACTGATCCCTTAAATATAAATGGTGTTAAAAGTCCTGGGCTACCGTGACACGCATTACCTTCAAAATCCTGTGTGTGTTTTTAATACATCAGTTGTGTAGTATTAAACCAGAGATGGCCAACTCCACTCCTCGAGGGCCACCAACAGGCCAGGTTAAAGATATCTCTGCTTCAGCACAGGTGGCTCAATCAGAGCCTGTGTCACCTGTGCTGAAGCAGGGTATCCTTAAAACCTGACAAACAATGGTATTCCGCGCTCGTGCTGTCTCTATAAGAGGAGATTTAATAATGGTTGCTAGAACTGTTGCTGCCGCCTGCTTAGGAGCTCCCGAAAGGAGACACACAAAAATGAAAAGCAGAAAAGGCGCACTGAGTAGCAAAAGGATTTAACCAATTAAAATACCCACAATTGGGCTATACAATCACAGTATAAAACTACATAAGTATAAATGAACAAACGAAGAAACTTACAACTATCCTAAGTGGGGAGTAATACCGGAGAGGTCTGGATGTTAGCTGGGTGCAAAGATGACGCCGGTCCGGACCCGAAATGCTCTGTCAAGCCGAGATATCCCCCTTCCTACCGGCATCTCTCTCCACCAATGAGGGCTCACGTCGCAACCTCTACGCGTTTCGCACAGCGTGCTCTGTCATATCCTATTGCTACTCAGTGCGCCTTTTCTGCTTTTCTTTTATATCCTTAAAACCTGGCGTATTGGTGGCCCCTGTATTAGATAATACCTTGTTTTTCCTTCGTTTTTCACATTATGCCCCTTTTTGTATGTATGTATGTCTTTATTTATATGGTGCCATTAATGTACATAGCACTTCACAGCAGAAATACACGTGATAGAGATATATAGAGATATATAGAGATATATATAACAAAAAGGGACAGCGCGGTTCCATAGTGTAAATAGTAAAGGTTTAATATACACGAGCTAAAAAATATTCACTCACAACAATGAGGTAGGACATGCGCATGGGATAGAGCTCCAGTAACCCGTTCTTCCTCTGCTGGTGTGAAGCTGAAATCTCGTGTCTGCAATCAAACTGTTCTGATCATGCAGCCGGGCACCTCCGTGATGTGCGTCCACTCAACAGTCCCCCGGCTGAACGGTACACGCTTACTCAGTTCCGCAGCACAACAGCTCCCCTCCAATACAGCAACGGTGGTTGTTCCTGTGGATAGCTGTTTGGGTGTTCCAGTGCTTTATTTTTACTTCAGGTTTTTTATTTATTATTTTTTCAATTGGCTTTCCTTCCTCACGTTTTTTCCTTGTGTTTCCCATTCGCTTTCCTGGATCCTCATTCCTTGTCATATGTTGTTTGTTAATATTGCCATATATTATGGACTATTAGTCACATACCTCTCTCATATGAAGTTAGTACATACCTTCATTAAATGTTGGCGCTGTGATTTTATACGTTATAGATTATAGATATATATATATATATATATATATATATGACACGTAGTAACCAGGGGGATCCTGATGACAGAAGACAGCACACCGCAATGATGATACAAAAAAGTGTGTATTGTGAACACAGGGCCGCCAACGTTTCGGTCCTCGTAGAGGGACCTTCCTCATATACATACACACACACACACACACACACACACACACTCTTATGGACGAACCTCTCGGAATAATACTGATCCCCGTTTATATGATTGCACTAAAGCTTTTAAAACCTTGCTCCGTGGTATTCTGCAGGTTATATGGGGTTCATTAAAAAAACATTTGTTAAAAAAAAATAATATGTAAAAATAATTATGTAACATGGTCTGTATCTTCTGGCCTCTCACTCCACCCTGTCATGTAACTCCTAGCAGTCTAGGCAATGACAGATTCATCTATGGGCTTTTTGACGCCCCTCATGCCCCTCTTATGAGTGACAAAAGTATGGTGGTAACTCATGGCCTGTGTAAAGCTAAGGCCCCGCTCCCTCCGTCAGCGCTCCCGCACTGCAGACAGGCGGGCGCTGACAGACACAGACCGCGATATGCGGTCTGTAGGGAGCGGGAGGTGGGCGGGAGTCGGAGGTTTGAGCGGGAGGGGGGGCGTGGCTTGAGCGGAGGGACCCGCTACTCTCCCCCCCCTCCCTCCCTCCACGGGCTCGGGCTGGCACTCATATACACACGCAAACAGAAGTAGGCACTCACGCACTCAGACACACACATACACACACATACACACACACGCAGGCACTCTCTCACACACACGCACGCACGCAGGCAGGCACTCATACACATACACACACACACACACACACACAGAGGCAGGCACTCACGCACTCAGGCACACACATACACAAACACAGATAGGCACTCAGACACACACACAGACAGGCACTCACGCTGCTTTCCCCCCACACTCCTCCCCGCTCCCCGAAGCCTCTCCTCCTCCCGAAGTCTCCCCTCCTCATTGGCTCACAGCTACACCACGTGACGCGTCAACGCTAGGGATCACCATTCTCTTGTATCCCGTAGCGGCTGACGCGTCACAGCGTGTAGTGAGCTGTGCAGCCAGGGGGGACCGGGACCGGCTCGGGAGGATTCCCCTGCTGGTGGGGAACTCGCGTGTGGCCGCCGTCCCAGTCCTAAGCCTATCTGGTATTGGTATAGACCATGAGCCCGCCCCTTCTGGTTTTCTCCTAGGAGGGAGTGGCAAATTTGCACAGTCCTGCTCTGGAAGAGTAAGGCCGCGGGCATGGTCAGCACCCGCACTCACGCTTGGCAGTGAGCCCCAGCAGCTGCAATGAGTGGCTTTAGCAGGGGCTCACGCACGCTTCCGCAGGCGTGCGGAAGTGTAGCCGACAATTGTTTTTTAGTTTAAGCGCTCACGGGAGCGCAGGGTCGGTCACGTGAGCGGTTCGCCCAATGAGGGCGAACCAGCTCCGTGACGTCACTAGCCCGCCCCCCCCGACACGCCCCCGGACAGCACGCGAACTAAGGCCAGGGAAAGCACCCGCTTTCCCTCAGCCTCCGCACAGCTGAAGTCTCTATGGACTCAGCCTAAGAGAGCAGTAGAGCTGTGAGTCAGTACCATAGCGGGATGAGCATGCTCACCCCAGCCCTGTGGCTGGGGGGACATCTGATTCAACCCACAGATACCCTGTAAGACCAGGGGCAATCACCATCCAGAGGCCTGGGACCTCTGAGACTCTGCACCGCTGTGAGGAAGAACTGCAGTGAATGCCATGCCAATAAAGACCCTTGTTCATTAGGCTGGGTCCACAGAGGGGGAAGCCGCGCTGAACCATGCGGACGCTCCGCGCTGAGCCGAGTCATCCACAATGAGGATGTCTTTAGAGGGGGCTTCCGCGAGCGTCCGCAGGCGTGCTGAGGCGCAGGGATTTTCAGCCGACAGCCGAAACTGTTTCTCAGCACGCTGTCGGCTGAAAACACCCAATCAGCGTGCCGGCGACAGTCAGGCAACGGTCGCTGGAAAATCAAATAGAGATGACTTCCAGCGATCGCGACCAATCCGTTGCGTCGCGCTTACTTACTATAAGCCCCAACAGAATGAGGACAAAGGTAAATGCAGCAGGGGGAAAAAAATGTTGTGGGTGCTGCAAGCAAAAATACATAGTCAGGGTAACAGGATATATAGCAAGAGGGTAGCCGCTCCCCTCTTGCTATGAAATAATACAACATTTAAAAAGATGTTAGTATATTTTTTTAAATATGTTAAGCCTAACCAAAGCAATAATATTGTATGTACACAGAATAAGTGGGTTGGGGTTCAGGATGCATTAAGGGTTTTCACAGAGTGACAATATTTTAATTGTATTGCACTTAAATAGTGACTAATTCAGTGGGTTTTAACCTTGTAAGAAACAGGCTGCCCACCACTGGTCTGTGATCTCTATGCAGCTGCAGGAATAACGCTTGGTAAGGGGCGTGCAGAGCATTGCATAACTAAGGAGTAACTTGCATAACCAACACAAAGAGAAACAGTGTCACCATACCGGTATTCCCCCCCACTGTCTCCAGGCAGATCTGTGTCCCTCCCTATGTCTGATAGCGAACACAATCTAAAGATCAACATTACAGAATAGTCTGGGAAACCTCACAGGTCTCTTCTTCAAGTGTACAAATACGTGTGAGGGTTTAAACTGACACCCTTTGCACACATCTCTGATGGGGCCATTAAAACAGTATTGCTGCCTAGGACACATTTCCAAAAAGGTGCATGTCAGGGAGTCCCTGTCCCACTACAGGAGGGGCCCCTGTCCCACACAGGAGGGGAGTCCCTGTCCCACACAGGAGGGGCCCCTGTCCCACTACAGGAGGGGAGTCCCTGTCCCACACAGGAGGGGCCCCTGTCCCACTACAGGAGGGGAGTCCTGTCCCACTACAGGAGGGGAGTCCTGTCCCACTACAGGAGGGGAGTCCCTGCCCCACTACAGGAGGGGAGTCCCTGCCCCACAACAGGAGGGGAGTTTCCAATATGTCTGGCTGCATTGGGGCTCCCCCCCCCCCCCGGGGTCACCTTTCTATGTAACCCCAGCCCGGCCTGCACTCACCTTTGCGCCGCTCACACACTGCGCCCTTCTCACTACTGGCGGTGCAGGGGATACACGGTCACGTGACTGGCGAGTGCAGCGAGGGCTCTTTGGTGCCAGTAGTTTATCCATAGAGGCTGGGGAAGGTGAAGCAGGCGGCGGCCATCTTTAATGTGGGAAAAAGCTGAAATAAAGTGCAACCCTTCCCCAGAAATGTTTGTCCTTTTTTCTGTTACTCAGAAAACGCAAATCTGTGTCCGAGCACAATATAAACTGTACTATATGCATCCATGTATTACACCATTTAATAACGCATTAACAGTATATTTGGGGGAAAATAAAGTTGTTAGATAATTCCTTCAGGGGGTGCAGGAGATGGATAATTCCTGCAGTGGGTGCAGGAGAGATGGATAATTCCTGCAGTGGGTGCTGGAGAGATGGATAATTCCTGCAGTGGTAGTCACGGGGAGAGATGGATAATTCCTGCAGTGGGTGCTGGAGAGATGGATAATTCCTGCAGTGGGTGCAGGAGAGATGGATAATTCCTGCAGTGGGTGCTGGAGAGATGGATAATTCCTGCAGTGGGTGCTGGAGAGATGGATAATTCCTGCAGTGGGTGCAGGAGAGATGGATAATTCCTAATCTATATATCTATCTCCTGACAGAATATACATACTTATGTGCTCCACTAGGAGTGAACTAGCAAATGAAACAGAACACGCAGAGGAAATTATGGCTGGTACACTATATTTGAAAGAATAGGCTGGACGTTTTGCCTGGTCTCATACTGCCCTACAGTAAAACTGAGGAACGTATTCAATGTTTCTTTGCTGAAGTGTTCTCACTGGAGACTCCCTGTGTGCATGTTTGTGTTCCCAGCACTGTACGCTTAAATGTTTGTGCCGAGGCCGTGCAACAGGCATCTGAAGGTGTGCCGAGCGGGATGCTCTCAGTACTGGGGTATCCTCAGACCCAGTGCAGTCGTAACGCATGGGCACGCTGGGCAGTTGCCCGGGGGCCCCACGAGCATATGGGCCCCACGCTAATCTATGCACAGAGCAGAATTTAACACTAATTTTCCGAGCACCCACCTCAACATTCAAATCTCCCGCTAACTCGGTAGAAGGAGGAAACTTACAACTTGTAGCGGAGTGCAGAACTCGCATTCCCTCTTCCTGAGGTCAGGGCGATATAATCATTAAGGATCACAAGTAGCACAGCGAAAAAATAAAGTACATCAACTGCAAGATCTTATGATTTTATTAAGGAGTCATTATAAAAACTACAGAGTTAAATATTTGTGTTTTTAATAATAATCCATTTTTGGGATGATAAGATTTATACACTTTAATAGAGCACATTATAACACAAAATATGACATGAAAAAAAGTTGGGAGAAAATGTACATTCAGGCACATGATTGTCACGGTTTGTCAACATAATTACGTATTTTACTACAAATCAACCACACCCCACAAAGGGTTGTCATTCGCTTCTAAGTTGTGCTGCATATATTATTTTTATTTTCCTACTATTGGGGGAACTCCATTGTAAATGGCTCACGGAGTAAAGACACTGACTCTATAGACCAGGGGAGCGCAAACTTTTGCTGCTGCGCCCCCGTCTTGCCTGCCCGGTGCTCGCACCCCCCCCCCCTAACTTGCAGCTGCGTCAAATGATGCGGCGGGGGTCATGTGACGTCACATCACGTGACCTGCGGCGCCATTTGACGCTGTGTTGCCATGGCGAAGCGTCAGAGCGTCTGAATCACGGTAAGTTTAGTGTTGCAGAGGCCTCAAGCGATCCCCCCACATTTAATTTAAATGACTTGGGGAAGAGCGCGGGGCCTCTGCAACCGCCCGCACCCCCTCAGAAAAATCTCCCACAGCCCAGTTTGCGCACCCCTGCTATAGACCATGACACGGAGCGTGAATCAGGGGAAGATGGTTCAATTCCCGATGTCAGCTCCTTGTGACCTTGAGCAAGTCACTTTATCCTCCCCGGCGTCACGCTTGCAAAACAAACTTGTTTGCATTGCAAAGCGCCGCTCTCCCTGTAGCGCGCGCACACTATGCACTACTACATTGCCGTCCTAGTGTTTGTTCCGGCGCGAGCTACGTAGCCTGCACTATGGACGAAGCCTGAGAGGTTGGAAAGCTTGTAACATCAAATACTTGTTGATCCAATAAAAAGGTATCATACCCCTACTCCCTCCTTTGTTACTACATATTGTTTCAGGGATGCATCCAGGAACACAGTCTTCCTCTTTTTAAAAGCAGCCGTCCAAGCTGCCAGTTTAAAAATTATTTTTTCCCCTTTTAATATGTGCATCAATTCAATCCACACAATAAGTAATTGTGATGGGAGGGGGTAACCAGGCTATCTAATAAAGGTTAAGCCCGCTGGTTACCCCATAACCCGTAGGGTCCCTGGTACCTCCGTAAGCCAG
The DNA here is from genome assembly GCA_036426205.1 of Ascaphus truei. Lineage (NCBI taxonomy): Eukaryota > Metazoa > Chordata > Amphibia > Anura > Ascaphidae > Ascaphus > Ascaphus truei. The sequence continues at coordinate 8,454,983 of CM071571.1, read as the reverse complement.
GGACCAGGGGTAATACATGGAAAATAAAATGACCCTGTTTTTTCCTATTTCATGTTCCCTTAGCCCATGAGCTGTGAAATTTCTTGTGAGTCAGTTTTAGGGGGGTGGGGGGGGGGGTGGGGTATTTGGGTGGTGGTGGAAATACAATAATTTGGTGCAGGAGTTCGGGGGCCGAAGTTGCCGGGTAGGTTTAATTCTCCCCAGCGAGAGGCATGATTTGCGGTACGCAGTGTGAATTACACGGGGCTTCCCCTGTGTCCCCAGACTCACTGGATTTCGAGCCCAAAATATCCCCAAGTTATTTCCCATATAAGTATAGGTCCCCCAAAGTATATTCTGTAATAAAGTGTACTGTATATCGTGTTTTGTGTTTACTATAAGGTTCTATACAGACAGCCCACGGCATATGGTTAAGATGCTAGCTAGTTTGCATGAGTCCATAGTTCAAGAGGAGAGGATGTCCAGAGGGGGGAGAACCATTTGGTGAAGAGAATATCTGGATTAGAAAGCCCTTTTGTTCACGTACGACTCGGGGGAGCCAGGCCCCCAGGGGGTATGGAGCTAGCCGGAAAACGTCCTGGAGTTCAAATTCATAGCAACGATTTCCATTGGCAAGTTTGAATTCTTCCCCCTATGATTGCATGCAAAACCACAATCCATGCTGTAATTGGCTTCCAGCCCCTCAATGATTTAAGTATAGAGCAAGCCCTATTAAGGGAGTACAGTGTGTAGCAGATAAACTCTCTTTCCTGTTGGAGATGTGAAGACGTGCAGATGCTGGCGGGCCTCTCAAAAAGGTGCTTCTGAAGTGAAAGAGCTATTCACACAGGGAAGCATGGAGAGGCCTAGCCAGCAGGCTGGTTTCGGTCCAGGATGTCCAGGACAAGGGTCCTATCAGGTAAGCCTTTGCTGAAGCAGACACCTTGCAACTAGGAAAGGTTATCTTCAAACCCAGACTCCAGTAAGTGTGTATATTCTCTGTATTTTTGTATTCCGTGTTTCGAGGTCTTATTCAAATAAACCTCATTTTATTTTCATTACTGTGTTTTGCCTTGTGACTGATCCCTTAAATATAAATGGTTGTTAAAAGTCCTGGGCTACCGTGACACGCATTACCTTCAAACCTGTGTTGTGTTTTAATACATCAGTTGTTGTGTATTAAACCAGAGATGGCCAACTCCACTCTCGAGGGCCACCAACAGGCCAGGTTAAAGATATCTCTGCTTCAGCACAGGTGGCTCAATCAGAGCCTGTGCCACCGTGCTGAAGAGGTATCCTTAAAACCTGACAAACAATGGTATGTCCGGCTGTGCTGTCTCATAAGAGGAGATTTAATAAATGGTTGCTGAGAACTGTTTTGGCTGCCGCTGCTTAGGAGCTCCCGAAAGGAGACACACAAAAATGAAAAGCAGAAAAGGCGCAATGAGTAGCAAAAGATATTTAACCAATTAAAATACCCACAATGGGACTATACAATCACAGTATAAAACTACATAAGTATAAATGAACAAACGAATAAACCAAGTGGGGAGTAATACCGGAGAGGTCTGGATGTTAGCTGGGTGCAAAGATGACGCCGGTCCGGACCCGAAATGCTCCGTCAAGCCGAGATATCCCCCTTCCTGCCGGCGTCTCTCTCCACCAATGAGGGCTCACGTCGCAACCTCTACGCGTTTCGCACAGCGTGCTTCATCAAATCCTATTGCTACTCAGTGCGCCTTTTCTGCTTTTCTTTTATATCCTTAAAACCTGGCCAAATAGTGGCCCCTGTATTAGATAATACCTTGTTTTTCCTTCGTTTTTCACACTATGCCCCTTTTTGTATGTACAGTATGTCTTTATTTATATAGCGCCATTAATGTACATAGCGCTTCACAGCAGAAATACACGTGATAATCATATAAATAACAAATAATACAAATAACACATCATGGGAAGAAGTGCTTCAGACAAAAAAGTAACATTTAGAAAAAGGAATCTCTGCCCCGAAGAGCTTACAATCTAATTGGTAAGTATGAAGAACATACAGAGACAGTAGGAAGGTGTTCTGATAAGTGAATCTGCAAGGGGCCAAGGTTTATGTATCAGGTGTTAATTATCAGCCACGGAGCTACTCATATGCTTCGTTAAGCAGGTGTTTTAAGGTGGGTCTTAAAGGTGGATAGAGAGGGTGCGTCGGGTATTGAGGGGCAGGGCATTCCCTGGGTGTGGGGCAGTCAGTGAGAGAGGCTTACACTGGGAGAGGGTGTCAAGGGAGACCAGGTTCTACAACACCTTTTTATAACCGGGATCATTTGATTGAGCAAAACAAGATGGTAAAATAAATGGTCATTTATTTCTTATAAAAGACAGACACACAAAGTTACACAATTCAAGGTCAACACACTTACTGGGAATGGGGCTAACGAATAAATCCGTTTCCGGAACGAAGTTCCTTAAGATCACCTTTTTAGAGCACTTTCCAATGACCGGTAGTTACTCCCAAAAGTCCTGGAACTGTTTTCTGCATGCAATGCCTGCTGCGACCGCTACGTTGTAAAAAGCTGGACTTAGAAGAAACTTTTCTGCTTTTAAAATCCTTGAAGCCGGCTCGTGTCTATTCAGTTCTGAGCATCTTTTGAATTCACCACTATTGGTCTGCGCTCCTCATTGGCTGCAGGCTCTCTTAATGCTTTCACGCTTCCATTCACTAACCTGAACAGCTTATCAGAGCGTGGGAATTCTCCTGCCAGCCAGTCACCGATTTGCCGGTATTGTAAAGCAGGGCGGGCACCTTTTCTCAGGTAGCAAGGGGGCATGGGTTAACCTGGCCGCTCTGACTCTTTGCATACTGAGCCCACCCTCTGCTCAGGCTCCAGAGTCTGGATTTTGGGCAGATGGTTGCTGGATCGGCTAGCGTTAGCCAGGATTTGGGTACTCAAGGATAACTGCAGTGCCCCTCCTGTTCCAACACCTTGGCATCCCTGAGCCTTAAAGTACGGACTCTGGCCAGACACAGAGACACCAAGCTCGGTAGCCAGCTGGGTTTTCCGGAATCCATGACTTAAAGCCCTCAGTTCATATACAGGTTATCAATATCTATACACATTAAACTATATCCGTCTAATAAAAGATATGGTGTCCTGTTTCTGTGTGCTAAACGTTATGGGTTCCTATTCTGGTGTCAAGGATGGAGTGAGTGTATATATTCCCTACAATCACGAGCCTCATTTCTGGCACACGAGAAAATAACTTTAAAAACTTTTAGACACTTTAAAAACCTGTTCAGCTTTATAACGTAGCTGGAGCAGCCCCCTGAACCCCTAAACTAGGTTCAGTATACCTGGGCATGTATCTGGGCATCTCTGCTATATTGGGGAACCCCTGCTACACTAGGGATTCCGTGAATAGCTGCAGATGTAGTTTAACCCCGTCATACCCATTTACCTTGTCTGGATGATGATGCTGCAGCAGGGATCCTGGCGGTGAGCCGCAAGAACGCTTTCAGAGTCAGAGTTTGGCGGGGTAATGTGCTTGGCTGTATCCGAGAATCTCACTCAATCTCCCCGGATACAACTTTTGGGGCACCCCATAACTTTGGAACCCTGATACATAGTCACATTCTGTAAAGACTTTCTCCGACAAACCCACCCTGAAACTTACAGCCTAGAAATCTCCCGATCCCAGCAAAAGGAAAAATCACATTCTTTATTGTCGCAAAATTAGTATACAGTTGCAGTAATACATTTTCGACACCTGGTTCCCAGAGCTGACATTCTAAGACCCGAACACACGGGTCAGGGTTAATCAAGTGGGCTTGACCTTTATTTTAAGCCTAGTTAACCCCTTCGCCGTCTCAGAGGGCTTTAGATACAAATGGGGTAGAGAGAAGACATCCTTGAGCAGAACTATAGAGTCGGGATGGTGCATAGTGAGAAATTAGGGCTGAGATGTAAGGAGGAGCAGAAGAGTGTTAATGCATTACTCTTCCTTGGGTTGCTATAGCAACTATTTAGAAAATCACAGCACTTCCTCCTTTGAAAAAAGGCGGCCATAATGTGATCCCGTGGATGCAGGATCATTGCAAATCAATCACGGGAGCGCAGATAATTACACTGCCGTAAAGGCAAAGGCATTTGTTAAAACACAAAACATGTTAGGAGGCAAAGCCACTTTATATTCGAAGTGTATTTATTACAAACATATCAGCGGTTAGATCAGGAGTGCGCAAAGATTTTGGCATGCGCCCCCGTGCCTGGGAGCCCCAGCATTAGCGCCCCCCCCCCCCCCCCTCGGTTAGAACCCGGCAACAAATGACGTCGCGGGTCATGTGACGTCACCCCGCAGTGTCATTTGACGCTGCGCTGCCATGGCGATGTGTCGCCAAAGACTTGGCTGGCAGCAGGTAAGGGACGTTACAGAGGCCTCGCGCCTCCCCCAGCATTTAATTTAAATGCCTTGGGGAAGGGCGCGGGGCCTCTGTAACCGCCTCGCCCCCCCTAGCAAATCTTGTGACCCAAAGTTTGCACACTCTTGGGTTAGACTATGTTTAGCTGTCTGAGTGTATAGGTTATTGGACCCCCGGCCTCCCAGGTCATCAAGATATCCCAGCTTCAGCACAGGTGGCTCAGTCAAAGACTGAGCCACCTGTGCTGAAGCAGGGATATCCTGAAAACCTGACCCGTTGGGGGGTCTTGAGGACTGGAGTTGAGAACCCCTGGGTTACAGCCTTTCAATTTAACCAACTTAGGATCTGCGCATTATTTTTAACAGCAACATCTCAACAAACCATCCAAACAAGTGAATATATGGGTTTTCTGGACCAAAATAGTGGTATCATTCTAACCTGGGCAAATGAGAACACACGACTGCAGTGAATATTGGAACTTACTGTATGCTCCGATGGGTAAGTGTGACTGAATATCTAGGAGCCATAAGGGAGACATTAATAAATAGTGTCAGTCCATTTACAAGGGGGTGATTGTGTTGGGCATGAAAATGTGTGTATCTGCACCTCCCTATAGCGTATTCAACAATACAAATAAACTGTACCCACGCTCCTGCCGTTATCTTTGCGTCACACGTGCTAGTCGGGGGTTGGGGCGTTGGCTCAGTTTTGAGGCCTTGCAATTTTCTCTAGGAACTCTCAGGCCACTTATCTCACTACTGCACCCTGGGACTATCAGGGGGGGGGGGTAAGGGGGAGGAGGGGGGGGGTAGGGGGAGGAGGGGGGGGGTAGGGGAGGAGGGGGGGAGAAGGGGGGGTGAGATAGGGAGAGGGGGGGGAGAGGGGGAGAAGGGGGGGAGAGGGAGAGGGGAGGGGGGAGAGGGGAGGAAGAGGGGGGAGGGTGGTGTTGTGGTGTGTTTAGTCAGTTCGATAGTGCAGAATAAATGAGTTCTTCAGTATTAGGTGATATATTGTTAATCCAAATAAAAAGGTATCTCATAGGAAAAACTTTTGAGAGTTTTCCTCTCTTCCTCAGGTCAGCCATACTGATATACAAAAGGTTCCTTATCTCTGTTTTAACACCCCCCAGTGCCTTCCCCACCCCACCTCATATACATCTCTCTGTTCTACATTCTTTCTACCCCCCCCCCCCAATCTCTGTCTAAGGGCTCTAACCCCGCTGGCTACTACAGCGTCCGCTGTGGCGACGCTGCGCGCAAGAGAGCCTCCCCACTCAATGGCGCCGGGCCTGACTGCGAGGGGGGCCGCAGCGCTGGGGTGAGAGTTGCTCCTACTCTCAATAGAATTGAGAGCAGGACTCGCGTCGAGAGATAGGCACGCCCCCCCGCGTTCAGCCAATGAGGGCGAACCGCAGGGTGACGTCATGGCCGCGCCCCCGTCACTCCCCCGCCACGCCCCCCCCCCCGGTCTTCTTCCTGCAGATCCTTGCAGACCAGGTAATCGGCTGCACGCGCTGACCAATCTCGCGGGCGCGCGGTTACAGCGGCGTGACCGGGGCCTAGCCTAAGTCATCAGAACCTTGTATACAGTATTGCGACCTGAGGAAGAGAGGAAAACTCTCGAAAGCTTGTCCTATGACATTAATGTTAGTCCAAATAAAAAAAGTATCACCTAATACTGAATGAACACACACACACCCACACACACACACCACACACACACACACACACAAACACACACACACACACACCAAAAAGACTGCGCTGGACATGGCCAATGTATACAAACAAAAGACAGGGGTTGCCCAATGCTACATCCAATTGACAAAAACATATAAAAGTAATAAATATAAGATTTAAATACTTAAATAATAATAATATTTACTTGAGTCATTTAGTTAAAAACCAACGTTTACGTGGATGCAGGCTTATGACGTTTGGCCAAGTTGTTTTAAATAAATAACCAAGTAAAAAAATCTTATTATTATGAAGTATTAAAACTTTATAATTATTATATTATATGTTTGTCACTGGATGGTAGCATTGGGCACCGTAGTTGTGGGTGTGTGGGTGTTGTAATATATATATACAGTGTTCGACAAATCACCAAAAAAATATAATCGCAACCTAGTCCCGCGACGCCCCACAAACCGCTTTAAAATAAAATATATAAATAAAATACTTTAATAAACAATTCCTAGTCAGAAAACATTCGTTTTGACAAATGGATTTATTGTATTAAATTATACTAAATAGTTTGTTGGCTGTGTGTGTGTTGGGTGTGTGGTGTGTTGTGCTGGGGTGTGTGTGGTGTGTGTGTGTGTGTTTGTGTGTGTGTGTGGGTGTGTGTGTGGGTGCTGTGGTGGTGTGTGTGGTGTGGTGTGGTGTGTGTGGTGTGTGTGTGTGTAAATGTCAGATCTAGAATTAAAAGCCATGGTGTGAATGACTAGTTTCCTGAAACCCTTAAACCAGGTTTGGACGCTCCCAGCTTCACAATAGATTCTAAAGCAGCAATCCCAACTGGGATCTTACCGCAATCCCTCAATGTCCAGGTACCCTCATTCCCGCAATGTTGATAACATTGGAGGGGAGGTGGTTCCCTACCTGTCTTCTGGGTTAGGGGGGGGTTCCGATGTCTTCGTGGAAGCTTGAGTCAGATCTGGAAGAGGAAGAAAGCAGTATAGGCAGTAAGATTTCGGTTTGTTGTATGTTGTGTAGTATAGGGCAGTTAAGATATATAGGGTAAATAAGAGATCCAGATCCAGAGTGTGAGTGACAGAGAGAGAGTGTGGGGGAGAGAGAGAGAGAGAGTGAGTGTGTGGGAGGAGAGAGAGAGAGAGAGAGAGGAGAGTGAGTGTTGTGGGGGAATGAACACACACACCACACACACACACACACACACACAAAAAGAATGCTGCTGAGCATGGCCAATGTTACAAACAAAAGACAGGGGGCCCAATGCTACATCCAATTGCAAAACATATAAAAGTAATAACATATAAGATTAAATACTTAAATAATAATAATATTTACTTGAGTTCATTAGTTAACCAACGTTTAGTGGTATGCAGGCTTATGACGCTTTGGCCAAGTGTTTAACTAAATAACCAAGTAAATATATTATTATTGAAGTATTAAAACTTTTATAATTATTACTTTATATGTTTTGTCACTGGGATGTAGCATTGGGGCAACGTTCGTGTGTGTGTGTGTGTATATATATAACAGTGTTCGACACCTCACCAAAAAATCTACTCGCACCTAGTCCCGCGCCGCACCCAACCACGTTTAAAATTAAAAATATATAAAAAAATCATTTAATAATTCCTAGTCAGAACAACATCGTTTTTGCCAAATGTATTTATTGTATTAAATTAAACTAAAATTAGTAAGTGGTGTGTGGGTGGTGTTGGTGTGGGTGGTGGTGTGTGGGTTGTGTGTGTGGTGTGTGTGATGTGTGTGGTGTGGGTGTGTGTGTGTGTGTGTTGTGTGTGTTGTTGTGTGTGTGGGTGTGTGTGTGTGTGTGTGTGTGTGTGTGTTGTGTGTGTGTGTGTGTGGTGGTGTGTGTAATGTCCAGGAATCTAGAATTAAAAGCCAGGTGTGAATGACTAGTTCCTGAACCCCTTAACCAGTGTTTGGACGTCCCCGCTTCACAATATCTAAAGTAGCAATCCCAACTGGGATCTTACCGCAGTCCCGCAATGTCCAGGTACCCTCATTCCCGCAATGTTATACATTCTAGGGGAGGTGTTCCCACCTGTCTTCTGGGTTTAGGGGGGGTTCCGATGTCTTCAGTGTGAAGCTTGAGTCAGATCTGGAAGAAAGCAGTATAGGGGCAGAGAGTTAAAGATTTCGGTTAGTATGGTAGTATGGGCAGTTAAGATATATAGGGTAAATAAGAGATCCAGATCCGAGTGTGAGGACAGACCGAGGAGGGTGGGGGAGAGAGGAGAGAGAGAGATGAGTGTGTGGGAGATGAGAGCAGAGAGAGAGAGAGAGTGAGTGGAGAGAGAGGGTGGGAGTGTGGGGGATGGAGGGAGAGAGATGGGGGGGGGGGAGGAGAGAGAGAGAAAGGGGGGGGGGGGGAGAGAGAGAAAGGGGGGGGGAGAGAGAGAGTGGTGGCGTGAGGAGAGGAGAGAGAGAGAGTGTGGGGGGAGAGAGAGAGTGGGGGGGAGGAGAGAGAGTGTGGGGGAGAGAGAGAGAGTGGGGGGGGAGAGAGGGAGGGAAACGGGGGGTGACACAAACAGAGGGGGTGATAACAGAGGGGGATGGCTGTGGGGTGGTGGACGGCTGGGTGGGGGGCTGGGGTGGGGGGAGTGAACTGGCTGGGTGGGTGAGTACACTGGCTGGGTGGGTGAGTGACTGGGTGGGTGATTTCACTTAACGGGACGGGGGGGAGTGACGGGAGGGAATGGATTGGGGGGTGAGTGATGTGGACTAGGGGGTGGGTGAGTGGAATGGGCTGGCGTGGGACGGGACTGGCGGGAGGTTGGGGAGGGGGGGTGGTGACTGGGTCTGGGTGAGTGACTGGGGGGTATGTGAGGACTGACTGGGCTGGGGGTGAGGGAGGATGGCGGGGGGGAGTGAGGTGAATGGTGGTGAGTGACTGGCGGGGTGAGTGACTGGCTGGGGGAGTGATGAGTGAGCTGGGTGAGTGAATGGCTGGAATGGTGATGTGACATGGCTGGGTGGGTGATGAAGTGGCTGGCTGGGGTGGCGTGAAGTGACTGGCGGGTGGGTGAGTGATGGGCTGGGTGAGGAATGGCTGGTGGGTGAATAGTGGGGCTGGGGGTGGGTGAAGTGACTGGCTTGGGGGTGGGTGAAGTGACTGGCTGGGTGGTGTGAGCGGACTGGCTGGGTGAGTGGACTGGCTGTGGAAGTGATGGGGTGGGTCGAGTGACTGGTGCTGGGTGGTGTGATGTTGAAGTGACTGGCTGGGTGGTGGTGAAGTGACTGGCTGGGTGGGTGAAGTGACTGGCTGGGTGGGGTGAGTGACGGCTGGGTGAGTGATGGCTGGGTGGGTTGGTGGGTGAGCTGGGTGGGTGTGATGAAGGACTGGCTGGAGTGGGTGAAGTGAAGTGACTGGCTGGGTGGGTGAAGTGACTGGCTGGGTGGGTGAAGTGACTGGCTGGGTGGGTGAAGTGACTGGCTAGGTGAGTGACTGGCTGGGTGAGTGACTGGCTGGGTGAGTGACTGGCTGGGTGACTGGCTGGGTGAGTGACTGGCTGGGTGAGTGACTGGCTGGGTGAGTGACTGGCTGGGTGCTGGCTGGTGAGTGACTGTCGGGTGAGTGACTGGCTGGGTGAGTGACTGTCAGGGTGAGTGACTGGCTGGATGACTGGCTGGGTGAGTGACTGGCTGGGGAAGTGATGGCTGGGGGTAGGGCTGGCTGGGTGAGTGACTGGTGGGTGAGTGACTGGCGGGAGTGTGGCTGGGTGAGTGTGACTGGCTGGGTGAAGTGACTGGGTGGGTGGGTGAGTGACTGGGTGGGTGAAGTGAATGGATGGGTGGAGTGAGGCTGGAGTGAGTGAATGGCTGGGTGAGTGACTGGCTGGGTGAGTGACTGGCTGGTGAGTGACTGGATGGTGGAGAGTGACTGGCTGGGTGAGTGACTGGCGGGGTGACTGGCTGGTGGAGTGACTGGCTGGGTGATGGAGTGACTGACGGGTGATGCGCTGGGTGGCGTGACTGGCTGGGTGTGAAGTGATCTGCTGGTGAGTTGACTGGCTGGGTGACTGGCTGGGTGAGTGACTGGCTGGGTGACTGGCTGGGTGAGTGACTGGCTGGGTGACTGGCTGGGTGAGTGACTGGCTGAGGGACCGAGTGACTGGCTGGGTGAGGGACCGAGTGACTGGCTGGGTGAGGGACCGAGTGACTGGCTGGGTGAGTGACTGGCTGGGTGAGTGACAGAGTGACTGGCTGGGTGAGTGACCCGACGTGACATGACTGGGGTGACTGGCTGGGTGAGTGACCGAGTGATGGTGGGTGAGGATGGCGGTGTGAGTGACTGGTTGGATGAGTGGGGGTGGGGGGTGACTGACACTGACTGGGGCAGGGGTGACGACATGACTGGGCAGGGGTGATGACACTGACTGGGCAGGGGTGACTGACACTGACTGGGGGAAGGGGTGACTGACACTGACTGGGCAGGGGGTGACTGACACTGACTGGGGGGGGGCGGGATGACACTGACTTCGGAGGGGGTGACTGACATGATGGGGTGGGGCGATGACACTGCTGGGGGGGGGGTGATGGACAGTGACTGGGGGTGGGGGGGTGAACGACACTGACTGGGGGTGGGGGGTGAGATGATGACTGGGGGGAGGGTGACTGTTTGGGGGGTGGTACCTTGGTGTCACCAACATACTCCCATACACATTCTCCCATACAGACACACGAACACACACACACACAGACACACAGACACCACTACACTAAATACAGGGGGGGAGGAAAGGCCGTGACCAGCACCACAACACGCAAAGCTCCACCAAACCAAACAAGCTCCACATCTCCTCCGGTCTGTGGGGGGGGGGGGCATGGCCGACATCCCCCCCCCAATACCTCACGCGGGCGGTAGTGGAAGCTTTGGGGACGGTGGCAGGAGTTGCGATGGTCCACCAGCGGGCGACCCAGGGGACAGTCAGCCCCGCGTGGCCACCACTGCACATGCCCCCTCGACGGCATGAAGTGGGGCGGTGGTCGAGGGGCAGACCGGCATCCCCCCCCCCCCCCACACCTCATGCTGCGCCGTCATGAAGACAGCTTGGCACACTCTCCCATGCACACACCCATGCACACACCCACACACCCATGCATTCACACAGACACACACACGACAGGGGAAGAGGAAAGGCCGCGCGACCACCACCACTGCCCCGCCCCCCGTGACCATCTCCAACCCCGCGCGGGGATCGGCGGGAAGTCAGGGACAGGGACAGAAGGGGGGACACCCCACTACCATCTCCTGCCCCGCGCGGGGATCGGCGGGAAGTCGGGGTAAGCCGGGACAGGGAGAGAAGGGGGGACACCCCCACTACCATCTCTGCCCCGCGGGGATCGGCGGGAAGTTTGGGAAGTTGAGGGTAAGCGGGGGAAGGGACGAAGGGGGGACACCACCACTACCATATCCTGCCCCGCGCGGGGATCGGCGGGAAGTCGGGGGTAAGCCGGGACAGGGAGAGAAGCGGGGGACACCACCACTTACCATCTCGCCCCGCGCAGGGAGCGGCGGGAAGTGGGGTAAGCCGGGACAAAGGGAGGAGAAGGGGGAACACCCCAACTAAATCTCCTGCCCGCGCGGGGATCGGCTGGAAGTCGGGGTAAGCCGGACAGGGAGAGAAGCGGGGACACCCCCACTACCATCCTCCGACGCGCGGGAAGCGGGGAGTAAGGGGGCTTGCGGGAAGGAGCACGAGGGGCCGCAGATGCAGAGATGGAGAGTACTTACTCTCCAATAGATCTCCGGCCAGAAAGAATGGCCGTTCGTTGGGGGGGGTCATATAGAGCCTGGCGCGCGCCAGCAAAGCCTGGAGCGTGCGCCAATCAGCTGTCAGGTAGATGGAGTTTTTTGTTTTTTTTTCAGTGCGAGCAGGGAAATTTAAAAAACAACACCGTGTGTGCTTGGGCCAATAGGAGCTCGCCACAATGTTAAATCCACCCGCCCGGGCGGTGAAATGTATAGGAGGTCGAACACTGAATGAAGATGATGAAAGATATATATAGATGAGAGAGAGGAGAGGAGATAGAGATATATGATATATATATATATATATATATATATATATACACAGTGTTCGACAAACCTATACATTTGCACACCCCGGGCGAGTGGATTTAACATTGTGGCGAGCTCCTATTGGCCCAAGCAGCACACGTTTGGTACTAGGTGGCGAGTAGATTTTTTTGTTCGGCGAGTAGATTTTTTGGTGATTTGTCGACCACTGTATATATACATATATATATATACATACATACATACACATACATACACACACACACTTGTGGACGAACCTGTGTCAGAATATACTGATCCTTGTTTAAATGATTGCACTAGTGCTTTTAAACCCTTGTTCCATGGTATGGTTCCAGGACATACTTGAAAACGAAAGGTAACTCTCAATGTATTACTTCCTGGTAAAACATTTTATAAATAAATAAATACATTCTGCAGGTTACCAGGGGTTCATTAAAAACATGTGTTGAGAGAAAAAAAAACGGTTGCGACAGATCCAATGCAGATTATTCTTACTTTAATTATAGAGGTAAATAAGAATTTTAACTCAGGTAGTGGTAGGACTTGCGAATGGTCATGCTTTGATGTGGCTAGAAGGCTTAAGACGCTTTGGCCAAAGGGTTAAACTAAATGCCCCTTTTTCAAGAGAATATATAGGTATTTCACTGAGTATTTTTGTCATATTGGAAGTAGCTTTGGGCATCTTTGTTTTATGTTGTATACATTTAGCCACGCCACGAGCACTCCTTTTGACACATATACATATATATATTATGTGGTCATTTTGGGGGGTTCATCGGAGCTTGTTGGGCATCTGTGTGTTCATCTCTATTCAGCTGCAGGAATAACGCTTGGTAGGGGCATGCAGAGCATTGCATAAGTAAGGAGTAATTTGCATAACCAACACAAAGAGAAACAGTGTCACCACACTGGTATTTCCCCCACTTTCCCCCCACTGTCTCCAGGCAGATGTGTCCCTCCCTATGTCTGATAGCGAACACAATCTAAAGATCAACATTACAGAATAATCTGGGAAATCTCACAGGTCTCTTCTTCAAGTGTACAAATACGTGTGACGGTTTAAACTGACACCCTTTTTCACAAATCTCTGATGGGGCCATTAAAAGGGTATTGCTGCCTAGGACACATTTCCAACTCCCCATAAGGATTTTAAAAAGGTGCATGTCAGGGAGTCCCTGTCCCACAACAGGAGGGGATTCCTGTCCCACACAGGAGGGGAGTCCCTGTCCCACTACAGGAGGGGATTCCTGCCCCACTATAGGAGAGGCCCCTGTCCCACTACAATAGGGGATTCCTGTCCCACTACAGGAGGGGCCCCTGTCCCACTACAGGAGGGGAGTCTCTGTCCCACTACAGGAGGGGCCCCTGTCCCACTACAGGAGGGGAGTCTCTGTCCCACTACAGGAGGGGCCCCTATCCCACACAGGAGGGGCCCCTGTCCCACTACAGGACGGGATTCCTGTCCCACACAGGAGGGGAGTCCCTGTCCCACACAGGAGGGGCCCCTGTCCCACTACAGGAGGGGAGTCCCTGTCCCACACAGGAGGGGATTCCTGTCCCACTACAGGAGGGGAGTCCATGTCCCACACAGGAGGGGAATCTCTGTCCCACACAGGAGGGGCCCCTGTCCCACACAGGAGGGGTCCCTGTCCCACTACAGGAGGGGAGTCCCTGTCCCACTACAAGAGGGGATTCCTGTCCCACACAGGAGGGGAGTCCCTGTCCCACTACAGGAGGGGCCCCTGTCCCACTACAGACCTCTCCATGTCAGGCAGCATTAGGAAACCTCCCGGGGGGGGGGCACATCTATATGTAACACACACACCGGGGGGGGGCACCTCTAAATGTAACAAACACACCCCCGGGAGCACCTTTGTATGTAACACCAGCCCCTGCACTGCTCATACACTGCGCCCTTCTCACTACTGGTGGTGCTGGGGATACACTGGCACGTGACTAGGGAGGGCTCTTTGGTGCCAGTAGTTTATCCAGAGGCTGGGGCAGGTGAAGCAGGCGGCGGCCATCTTTAATGTGGGACAAAGCTGAAATAAAATGCAACCCTTCCCCAGAATGTGTCCCATCACAATATAAAATGTGTTATATGCATCCATGTATTACACCCTATAATAACGCATTAACAGTATATTTGGGGATAAATTAAATTGTTAGATAATTCTTGCAGCGGGTGCAGGAGAGATGGATAATTCCTGCAGTGGGTGCAGGAGAGATGGATAATTCCTGCAGTGGGTGCAGGAGAGATGGACAATTCCTGCAGTGGGTGCAGGAGAGATGGATAATTCCTGCAGTGGGTGCAGGAGAGATGGATAATTCCTGCAGTGGGTGCAGGAGAGATGGATAATTCTTTCAGTTTTGTGCTGGAGAGATGTATAATTCCTGCAGTGGGTGCAGGAGAGATGGATAATTCCTGCAGTGGGTGCAGGAGAGATGGATAATTCTTGCAGTGGGTGCAGGAGATATGGATAATTCGTGCAGGAGAGATGGATAATTCCTGCAGTGAGTGCAGGAGAGATGGATAATTCCTGCAGTGAGTGCAGGAGAGATGGATAATTCCTGCAGTGGGTGCAGGAGAGATGGATAATTCCTGCAGTGAGTGCAGGAGAGATGGATAATTCCTGCAGTGGGTGCAGGAGAGATGGATAATTCTTGCAGTGGGTGCAGGAGAGATGGATAATTCCTGCAGTGAGTGCAGGAGAGATGGATAATTCTTGCAGTGGGTGCAGGAGATATGGATAATTCCTGCAGTGAGTGCAGGAGAGATGGATAATTGCTTGTGTTTAATGACTGCAGATATCTCCTTATTACCCCGGGCTCTGCTCTCCTGCACAATGCTGCGGGCCCCTGTATTATACCGGGGGAGCGCTAATTACAACACACAGGAAGTGCTCTGCTGCTGTGAGACCGGGTGGGAGAGTTCTCCACACGGAACCTTTCTGCCTGTATCGGTTGTGTCACCATCGGAAGTATTTAGTATGGGACTGGACAGGGGGGAGCTCATGCAGAGGGCACAGAGCTCCATGTGCACAGAGACAGACCAGTTCCAGGGGCAGAGGGAGCTGTGCAGAGCAGTGTGGGGGCAAAGGGAGAGGGGCAGAGGGAGCTGTGCAGAGCAGTGTGGGGGCAAAGGGAGCGGTGCAAGGACAGAGGGAGCTGTGCAGAGCAGTGTGGGGGCAAAGGGAGCGGTGCATGGGCAGAGTGAGCTGTGCAGGGGCAGAGGGAGCTGTGCAGAGAAGTGTAGGGGCAGAGGGAGCTGTGCAGAGCAGTGTAGGGGCAGAGGGAGCTGTGCAGAGTAGTACAGGGACAGAGGGAGCTGTGCAGAGAAGTGTAGGGGCAGAGGGAGCTGTGCAGGAGCACAGGAAGCTGAGCTGTTACTACCACGGACAAGTCATACTTTGCTGTAACATTGTAACCAGCCCATAGACTGATGTAAACTGGGGTATGTCTTTCAGGTCTCCATTCTTTATATAATCTCTACTCCCATTAGGAAGTCAGGTGACCCTCTGAGAAGAGCCCACTGACACATAGTTTATTTGAGCACCCCTCTAGGAATGGGGTGTGTGTCTCTTTGCAGGTTACTTCTATACAGAAGGTTTCTTTTTCATTGCCAAAAGCATGGGGAGGGTCAGAGGTGGGTTTCAAGTTCTGTTATAAGGGGAGATGGAGAAGATCTGTCCAAGTTGTTGCAGAGTTCAGAAGAGGCGGAGGAGGAGGAGACCGGCTCCAAGCCATCTAGGAGACACCCTAAAGATAGCACTGTGATGCTCTTCCCAGGGCAGGGCAGTCAGCTGGTGGGCATGGGCAAAGGCCTACTGCAATACCCCAATGTCAGGGAAATGTTCAGCGCTGCTCACAAAGTGCTGGGTTATGATTTGCTGCATCTGTGTCTCAACGGCCCTCAAGAAGTGTTAAATAAAACGGTCCATTGCCAGCCAGCTGTGTTTGTGACTTCTCTGGCTGCAACGGAGAAGCTCAGCCAAGAAGACCCTGAAGTAAGTGCACCCATCACCTCCATGCGCCACGTCCTGGCCTCTCGGGCTGCCTTATCTAGAGCCTGGCTCTACTCCGCAGGAATCCATGCCAATGATCCTATCCTTGAAAATGAACAAGATATGAAAGGAGCAAATGGTGAACACGCATGTTTAAAAGGGATGTGTAGCTGCTTCAGAACTGGAGAAGACTTTAGTCCCATTCAAAAGAATAGAGTTTAAAGCGGCATTCGCCCTAAAAAAAAAAAATGTTTAACTGGACCAGGAGAATCACACTGATCTTATCTACAGTCTCCTGACATCTGAGGACCTGTTTATGAGATTTTATTGGGGGGAGGATTGTACGACAGTAGGGCAGGTTGCCTGTACTTGGTGCCTTTGAGACAATCCGCCAGGGACCCCCCAGACCCTGATTATGCAATTTAGTTTCTCCCCACTCCCTGCGAGAATACTTGCCTGGTGGATACAAAATGGCTACCGGGGTCAGCCTAGCTCCAGCAGCCAATGGAAAACTGTGATGTCATCAGCAGAGGACTCCGTGGCCATATTTGTATGTTTTTTTTGTTTGTATAAAACATTGGCTCAAAAAACGGCAAAAATCTCGCGAATCGAGAGGACGTCGGTGAACCACGGACACAAAAAAGAAAAGACAAACATGGCCACGTGGTCACCAACAGGACGCTGCAACGTCAGCTTTTCTATTGGCCGCCATGCCATGGCCCCGCAGCCATTTTGTGAGCCCACAAATGAGCTTCGGGGACCCTCCCTTTTATTTAAAAATAAATAAATAGGGCTGTGGTCTGTACGGATCAGGATTATTTATATATTTTTTACTTTAAGAGAGATCTTACAGTGCGGTTTTTATTTCAAATCCGATGCTTTGGTCACGAGATCTAAGCGTTCAAAAATCTGCCGTGTCTGCAAGGTTAGAATGGATCCCTCGGTGACGCATATAGGGGTTACCCTGGTAAAG
The DNA here is from genome assembly GCA_036426205.1 of Ascaphus truei. NCBI lineage: Eukaryota > Metazoa > Chordata > Amphibia > Anura > Ascaphidae > Ascaphus > Ascaphus truei. Next base: position 8,437,864 of record CM071571.1, on the reverse strand, counting down.
AGCAGGATGTACTTGGGAGGCAAGACACTAACCGTGCATGAGTCACATTTGTGTAGGTTTCTGGGGGCGATCATTGCTGGTTTAATTTTGACTGGGTTTGTAATATGGGAGAGGGAGCGGCTCAGTGAGTAAAGACACTGACTGGCACTGACAGTTTTAAGCAGGGGAATTCCTGGTGTCGACTCCTTGTGACCCTGGGCAAGTCACTTTATCTCCCTGTGTCTCAGGCACCAAAAAACATAGATTGTAAGCTCCACGGGTCAGGGACCTGTGCCTGCAAAATGTCTCTGTAAAGCGCTACGTATAACTAGCAGCGCTATACAAGAACATGCATATTATTATTATTATTATTAATATACTTCAAAGTCTGCAAAATGTTCCACTTTCTCCCAATCTGAATTGTTCAGTGGGGGGACATATCCTCACATCACCTGCAAATGTTTATCGCAAGCTTAGTACCAGAGAAGATCAGATTGATTTACAAATGTAATGAGTATGTTATTGGAATAAAATGTAAAAATCGCCTTTTTCTAACGTTGGCATTTGTTTTCCTTTTTTTCCCAGGCGATTGAGCGATGCGTTGCAGCTGCTGGGTTCAGTGTCGGGGAGTTTGCCGCTCTGGTTTTTTCTGGTGCATTAGATTTTACGGAAGGTAGGAACATCGCGTGTGGCTAATAATTATCTGATGCTGGGAGGCACATTTCCGATTGTGATCTGCACTAAATCAACATAGCTGATACCTTGTGTTGTGTACTGTGTGTAATATAATATAATATTCACTAATGTCTCCTGGCCGCAAAAGTGGGGCAACAATAATTTGAAGAAATGCACCATATTTATCAAAGGAAAATCTGTAATTTCTTTCAATGAGATTCCTGTACATTAATAAATCTGATGCCTTTTCCCTACTGGTTTGCCGCTGTGAGTAAATAACCTAATTCATCTCCACACCTTTTGGCATCATCTCAAAAATGGCACTGTCAGTCAAGTAAATAACCCCCTTGTGGGTTTTAAACATCCGGGTATATGCGCGCGCGCACACACACACTCTACCACACACACTCTGTGACTAGTATCTTGAAGTTCTAAAGAGAACCAACGTGTTTTCTGCATAAAGCACCCATCTTATGCATACTGGTACCAGAGTGCCTGCTTCTTTGACCCTGTATACTATCTCAGGCAGTTTGCAGTGGGGCAACAGACAGGATGTGTGTGCGTGTGTGTATATACAGTATAACTTATATGTGCTCCACCAGGAGTGAACTAGCAAATGAAACAGAACACACAGAGGAAATTATGGCTGGTGTTCTATACTGTATTTGAAAGACTAGGCTGGACGTTTTGCCTGATCTCATACTGCCCTACAGTAAAACTGAGGAACGTATTGAATGTTTCTTTGCTGAAGTGTTCTCACTGGAGACTCCCTGTGTGCATGTTTGTGTTCCCAGCGCTGTACGTTGTAAAGGTTCGTGCCGAGGCAATGCAGCAGGCATCTGAAGCTGTCCCGAGCGGGATGCTCTCAGTAGTGGGGTATCCTCAGACCCGGTATAACTTTGCTTGTCTCGAAGCTCGGGAGCACTGCAAATCTTTAGGCCTGGACAATCCTGTCTGTGACGTGGCAAACTACCTCTTCCCAGATGGCAGAGTCATCGCAGGACACATTCAGGTAAGCGGCAGTACTCGGATACCCTCTTCCTGAGGTCAGGGCGATATCATTAAGGCAGAGTCCCCGCTGGCGCTGAGCACGCCCATGCTTGGAGAGCGCTCCAAGCATGAGCGCTGGGTGTCCTGGCATTTACATGCGCAGGGGGTCATTGCGGGTAGTTGAGCGCGCTAGAAAGTCAGTTTTTTGTTTTGTTTACATAAGCGCCGATTGCGGGTGAGCGTGTGTTCCCGCACATAAGCAAGCGCGCGAGCGGACTTACATATATCTATGTAAGGAACTGCGGCAAGCGCCACCCGCACAGCACTAGCGGGGACTCAGCCTAAGGATCCCAAGTAACAAAGCAAAAAAATAAAGTACATCAACTGCAAGATCTTATGATTTTATTAATGAGTCATTATAAAAACTACAGAGTTAAATATTTGTGTTTTTAATAATCCGTTTATTGGGATTAGGTTCTTATGATACATTTGATAAGACATACATTTTAATAGAGCACATAACACAAAGTATGACAAGAAAAAAATTGGGAGAAAATTTACATTTTGAATCACGGTAAGTTTAGTGTTGCAGAGGCCTCACGCGCTCCCCTGGCATTTAATTTAAATGGCTTGGGGAAGAGCGTGGGACCTCTGCAACCGCCCGCGCCCACCCCCCTGCTATAGACCATGACACGGAGTGTGAATCAGGGGAACCTGGTTCTATTCCCAGTGTCGGCTCCTTGTGACCTTGGGCAAGTCACTGTGCCTCAGGCACCAAAAAATGGATTGTTAGCTCTTCTGGGCAGCGACTGTCTAACATTCCTACGTGCTGCGTACCGCGCACTCTACTGTAATTTTGACGCGCTTTGAGTCCCATGGGGAGAAAAGCGCTATATGAAAGAATTAATATTAATTATTAATTATAATAATATTAATATAAGCTGCATTTTATTTCTCCCCCTTATTTCAGGCTTTGAAGTTTTTGCAGACGAATTCTCGGAAGTACCACTTTGCCCGCACTAAAATGTTACCCGTCAGCGGCGCGTTTCACACCAGATTAATGGAACCTGCCATGGAACCTTTGCAAAAGGCTCTGAAAAGTATAGACATCAAACAGCCGTATATATCCGTGTATTCTAATATCGACGGCAAGAAGTATAGACAGGCGTCTATGATCCATCGCCTGCTCGTAAAGCAGCTGATCTCTCCCGTGAAATGGGAGCAGACGATGCACGCCATTTATGAACGGCAAAAGGGATCAGATTTCCCCCGAACATTTGAAATGGGACCAGGGAAGCAGCTGGGAACGATCCTGAGAACTTGCAACTTAAAAGCTGGGAAATTCTACAAAAACATTAATGTCTTTGAGGAAGAAGAATCTCCGACAACTTGATGTTGTGGTGGGGTGTTTTTTTTTTTTTTTGTAATGGTTTTTGTTTAATTCCTTCTCGGGTTTTTTTTTTTTTTACCGAATTATCTTTGGGAATCCCTGGATCGTACTATGATTTGGTATAAAAGGGTTGAATCTTTTTTGCTTCTTTTCGTTTGTGTACATAAAGACATTTTAATCTCGAGTGGCCAACTCCAGTCCTCAAGGGCCACCAATAGGTCAGGTTTTCAGGATCTCTCTGCTTCAGCACAGGTGGCTCAGTCAAAGACTGTGCCACCTGTGCTGAAGCAGGGATATCCTGAAAACCTGACCTGTTGTTGGTCCCAGCATTAAACACTCCCGTTTCTATATATCATACACACAAATCCCCCCACCCTACTCCAGTCATACATCCTGCAGGATGTATCACACAGTATTTAAATGGGCAATCCCTCTGTGTGTTTAAAACCATCATATTGTACACTATTTAACAAGGTTATTTGCGTCCTTAAAATGTAACCCTGCCTAAACAAAACATCTGCCCGTTTTTGTTTTTGTGGAAATTAGGCGACTTTAAATTGCTTGGGTGAAGGGGGGAGACATTTGTGAAAGTGTTTCCTCCACCCTCAGCTCACCTTGTCCCTGTTCGATGGCTAATAAAAATAATGAAGGCAGTAGGGGCGGTCATTGGGGCACTTCTGGTCCTAGAGGGCATTTCACATAATTGACAACGTAAATATAACATTCCTGTACTGTGCATCATTAGTCATATCACCAAACTTAGTGTGAGTAAATCACAGTACTTACAGCTTGAACTTTATGGTAAAATAATCCTTGCAAACCTATTCAAATCTATTTCTTTAAGCTTGTTAAGTTGCACATTAATGACTATAACTGTATAACACATGTGTAGGGTAAGATCTCAAAACTTACCCCAACCACTCCTCCTTTCATTCATTTGCATAGTTGAGAATTCACTTTATCTGCCTATGGCTCCTTCCACAATATTTCCTCCTTTCAAACATTAACATGCACTAGTCTGGTTACTGTGTATGGGAGAGGGGGGAGGGGGCTGGGAGCGTTGTGATGTTCCCAATGAATGACCCAATCATTTATTCTGTATATAGGGAGGGAACCTGGGCTTGAGATACTGGGCAAGTAAAGAGGGGGATGTCCAAGGGGTAGGTACCACGTAGGGACTGTCATGCGAGGTGTAGGTATTATGTAGCATGGGGTGCAGAGGGAAGGGGCTTGAGTAGCTGGTAGTGTGGGGAAGCCGTGACCCCAGCCCCACTGTAGCAGGAGCTGGAGGAGCCGGGTCCCCCCTAGCAGCAGCAGCAGGAAGTTAGAATGCAGGGGGCCCTGGAACTCAAGTTAAAGTTGGGACTGGGCTGGCCACTAGATGAATCTGGGGGATGGAGGAGTCCAAGAAACTACAACCCATCTCAGCTCATGTTCTCAGGCACATGGCAAACGCCTCTCCTGTCCCCCTTCCCCCCCAGCTGGAAACAGGGATGTGCTGAGCCTGTTTCAGAAGAGGAAGGGGCTGTGACTTTGTAAATGGTTGCTATAGAAATAAAATGCTTGTTGCATTATAATACATTAAAAATGTCCTTCAAAAAAAAAATGCTACAAGTATTTTCTCATAGTACAGAACAGATTTATTTAAAAAAACACATATAGGGCATTGCTTGGTCCGCAGCTTTCAGGTAAAAACGTGCCCTTTACTACAGAACGCACAAAAAAAAAGACAAAGACGGCCGTTACCCCATGCTGGTGTGATCATTGCAGGGCCTTGTCCTCACCATCACAAACGTCTATGTCTCCAATGAAAATAGCTCTTCTTTTTTTGCTAACTTTATTGCCGCTTTCGGTGCGATAGCAAAGGGAGAGGTGGTATTGGGAGGTGATTTAAACTTGCCCCCTGATGCGCTACTGGATAGGCTACCCAGGAAGGGAGGAACACAACAGAACTATAGAAAAGACGACTTCACTACCCTTCATAGGGAAGTGCAGGAACCTATAACGCAAAGACCAGAAAAAAAACACAACCTAGTGTAATCTGTATGTAAACAGGGAAAGTTCCAGCTTCATAGATGTTTGAGAAACCTAAGGCTTTGGTCCCGCTTGGGCCGGCGGCGCGCGCGGTCCACCAGCTGCCTGCTCCCGGTCTGGATGTCCCCGCTGGCTCCTTCAGCGTGGCTGACTGCGTGCTGTGACGCGTCAGCCAGCCGGAGCTACAAGGAGCTTGTGGTTTCGGTGAGTGCCGCGTCACGTGACACGCAAGGCAGCCAATCCAACCCCCCCCCCCTTCCGATTCTCCCCTCGGCTCCGATCAACCCCCCTGCTCCGATCAACCCCCCTGCTCCGATCAACCCCCCTGCTCCGATTCCCCTCCTGCTCTGATCCCCCTCCGATTCACCCCCCGTGTGTATTTGTGTGTGTGTGAGTGCAAGTATGTGTGTGAGTGCCTGTGAGGGTGCCTGTGTGTGAGGGGGCCGAGGGTGCCATGGGGCCGAGGGGGCGGAGGGGCGGCTGCAGTGCTGCGCTGTGGGGTGGTCCCGCCCCCTCACGTCATGGCTGCGCCCCCCCCCCCCCCCCACTCGTTTTGGCCACGCCTCCCGCGCCGGAAAAAATCATTGCAGATCGCGGTGCACTGGATTGCACGCGACGCCGGCAAGCAAGGCGGCCGTGCGGGCGCATGCAGCGGGGCCTTAGCCTAAACCTAGTGGGCACCTGGAGAGAAAATCACCCACAATCAAAAGATTGCACATACTACTCCGCCCCACACATTCATATTCACTTTCTATTTCTATACAAGTTAAGATGGAGAACCTATAAACTTCCAAACTAAACACCTCCCCTGGGAAAATAAATAAAACACTATCAAAAATACCAGAGATTGACAAGAAGGGGGAGCAGAAATACATCACTAACAGTATCATCATATCCCTAACAACACTATGGGAAGCCCCACACGGCAGTAGTCAGAGGCAAACTAATTAGTATAGCATCCTACAGGAAAAGAACAAGGCTCCAGAGGATTCACACATGAAAAAAATAATAATACAGGAACTAGAGAACGAACATAAACCCAGAATGAAACAATAAAAATAACTGACAAACCTAAGAGGTGAGCAAAATGCAAGAATAACGTCAGAAGCAGAGAAGTCCCTGATGTGCACGAAGGACATTTAAAAAAAAAGCAAATAAAGCAGATTGAATGTTGGCAGCGAGATTAAGAATCAGCAAACCATATACTGTAATAAGATTAGCTCAATAAAGCAAAATATAAAGTGCAAATAACCTCTAATCTCGATATAATGGCCATAGAATTCTACGATTACTACTCACAATTATATGACGAGAAAAAACAGGTTGAACGAAACAAAAAAAAAAGAAAATATACACAAGTATTTAGATGCCTTGGGTCTCCCGAGACTAATTTGTGGGCGAAAGACAAAGTAGACAAACCAGTTTCCTATGAGGAGATTTCAGAAACAATTAAAGACATAAAACCTGCAAAGTCCCCTGTTACGGGGGGATTCTCAAATATACTGTATATTACAAAAAAGTCCCCAAATTACTAATTCCCCAAATGCAAAAACTATACAACTCAATACTCCAAGGAGCACAATTTCCCCCAAACATGCAACAAGCTAAAATCTCAGTAATTTACAAAGAAGGAAGAGACCCCACGAACTGTACAAGCTATAGACCGATTTTCTTAATTAATACAAGTATAAAAATCTTCTCCAAAATGTTAGCAACTTGATTGAATGAGTATTTACTGAAATTGCTCCATCCGTACCAGGTAAGCTTAATCCTTACCAGACACGCATTAGATAATACAACTCCAGTCCTCGAGGGCCGCAAACAGCTCAGGTTTTCAGGTTCTATTCAGCACAGCTGGCTCAAATTAGTGGCTCAGTATGACTGAGACACTAATTGAGCCAGTTGTGCTGAAGTAGGGATATCCTGAAAACCTGGCCTGTTTGCGCCCCTCGAGGACTGGAGTTGTGCATGCCTGGTGTAGAAAATTCTAAAAACCACAAAATACCAATGATGCTCCTAGCACTTGACGCTGAAAAAGCATTTGATAGAATTGATTGGAACTATATGAAAGACACACTGGAGACATTTCGCCTAGGAGGAAAATTCCTCAAAGCACTATTGTCATTGTACATGACACCAACAGTCTTACTTGGAAGTGCTTCAGATACGCTTCGTATAAAAGGGGGTACAAGACAGTTACCCCTTAACACCCCTCTTGTTCACAATGGCAATCAAGGCGCTAGCAGCAAAAATCAGAGACATATTATACATATTGGATACAAACTATGGGCCTCATGCAGAGAGCAGCGCTATTTGAAATCTCGCCATTTTCCAGAGAAAATCGCGCAAAAAACAGCTGCAATGGAGAGGTATGCAAAACGCGCCATTTTTTTTTTCTATTTGAAAATCTCGCCGCGTGGCTGGCAACAACCTACATCTCACCAGTGTTAAAAATATCCGAATTCAGAAAGGCGCGCTCGCCATCTAGCGGCTGTTTTTGGCGCAATTTTCTTCAATTTTCTCCGCCAACTAAAGTTGGCAAGAAGCAGGAGCTCGCTGGCTATAGGGGAAAAAAAAAAATGCGCTATTTTTTTTTTTTTCCCTTTCAGCTGCGCGCATCTCCTCATTTACAATTCTCCACATGCAGTAATGCTAAAAATAGCCTGGTCACCCTTGTTGTGAGGTCTCCGTATGATGCTTCAGTCCAACACTTGGGCGAACCCAACAGCGACAGATAACAGTGCTAGAGGGAATTACACAATGTGTTGCAAGCCTCCCTGGCATTGCAGGTATTAAAAGCTGTATTTCCTCTGGAACAGAAATTGAGGCTCCCTGTGTAAGGCCGCTGAAATCCTTAAATGGGAGACCCCTGGTTTCAGTGCTCCCCAACCCCTAAAAAAAGAGAATGTACACTAAAGGAGTAAAACTGGGGTTAACGCTATGTTATTCCCTTTTGTGGAAAGTGTTATTATTAACCTAACGTTCATTTAGGTCAGCTTTAAGCTAAATAGGTGAACGGAACTTATTGTATCTGGACCTTACTACCCCACACCTCGGGAACGGTTCTTCTCAATATCCACCAAGCACCTTCTTTCTCCATCTTGAAGTCCCGTCTGAAAACAACTCTTTAACAAACCATTTTTGTAGCCCCTTGCAGACACGCTCACCACAATACCCTTCTACTGTTTCTGTAAGTTCTCCCTACTTACCACATGGATTGTAAGCTCTTCTGGGCAGGGACTTCTGTTCCTAATGTTTGTTCTTATGATTGAAGCTCTTATTCACATTGTGTATTACATCCCATGCTATTTTGTTGGGTCAATTAGCTCTGTGAAGCACTGTGCACATGGATAGCGCTATACAAACGCAGATATAAATACATACTATCATCAGATCACCACCAAAGCGTTGGCACATCCCCAAAGTAACCACACTGGAAAATACACAGAATCACTTAAATCATTTTATTAGATCATTCTTTCATTATTTGGCCAGACAGTTTGCAGTCAGAGTAAGAACAGGATGACCGGCATTCCTTCCCTCACGTGTGTCTAACAAAACAAACAGACACTCCCTCCTGCAAACTCCTGAGTAACGTGACAAATCTGGGGCAAAGATTCCTATCCGTCACAAGAAATACAAATCAGAATACACTGAAGGAAGTTAACCAGCAACCACCAAATCATTTTAAACATTTCTCTTTAAAAAAAAAACCTGTATTAAACATCCAGAGTGACCCAGCACTATGCGAAAAGTTAAATATAAAAAGGATTTCAGTGACGATTAACTTTGAAACACACACACACACAGATGTCACCACCGGGGTGTCACGGATACATTGGCCAGAGTCCTGCAGTGACCTCTCTGAGTTGTCCCTTGTTCTAGTCATCGAGCCCCAGCTTGATGATGGTTCCGGACACGACGATCAGCGCAAATGCGAGCAGCAGATTCTGGTACATCGGTTCTGGTCCAGTAGCCGGCATCTGTGGAGAAATGAGTAAGATGTGTCTTCGTTGGTGGAAAGATGAGATAATGGGTCTTCCGAGTAGTTTAGATGTAACAGGCTTCATTGTTCACATTTGGTAGGATAAGCTGTACCAATAGGGTCCTTGAATCCTATGAAGTAGTAGCGGATTTCCCATTAGGTCCAGGCCTAAGGCGGCAAAAATTCCCGCCCCCATATGCATTTGCCGCGCTCTCGGGCCTATCGGACCTAATGGGAATGGACATGTGTTCTGTCGCCTCCTCGCTGCCGCCCTTTATCTCCTTTGGAACCCCAGCATCAAATGACGACGCAGACGTGCTAAGTGACATCACACGGCGTCTCTTTAATGCGCCGCCGTGCGCCGTCAGGTTGATGACATCCGCGGCATCATTTGATGCTGGGATTCTAAAGGCGATGTAAGGCGGCATCAAGGAGGCGGCAGGACACATGTAAGTGCCATGGGGCAGTGGATTTTTAAATCCGCCGCTAATCCTATGGAAACTGTGATATTCTGTGCTGTAACAGGGTATGTTGTGTTGTCAACGCAATATTAGGTTTCTGCATTTGGGGAGATGGCGTCCCTTAGCGTAGTGGGAATGTGTTTATATACACATATTGTAGACACATATTTATTAATTATTAACCACTTTATTTAAATTATCACATCAATGGATTACATTATCCATTGATATTATTTATTGTTCTATACACATTCATACACTTGGCAAATTACATAACATCACAATTTATTACATTTCACCAGTAGTTCACAATAGAAGGGTTCACAACATGGCCGTTCATCACCCCTAAAGCTGCAGTTCAGTCTTTTTTTTAATTTTTTTTTTTTTTTTTTTTTTAATTTTTTTTTTACTTCAATAGTTTCATGTGGGCAATCTCTAATTAGCTAAAGAACTGTATAGCTGCAGGTCAATTCGTTCTCCATGTATTGATAGGTCGAAATTTGGTGACATTATCAGTGAAGGGATCTGTTTATATTCTGCTTGTCTGTCAGTGGAAGCTCATGAATATTCATGAGCACTCCTGCACTGACAAGTGCTAGAGGGAGGGCAGGGCTGACAAAGGGGTGTGCCAGGGCTTGTGACAGGACATGAAGGGGCAGTGCCTTAGCAAATGGCTGTTAAAATAGAATACAAGAAAATTGGTCTTTCAAAGTTGTTTTTTTAAAAACAGAAAATGCTACAAGTATTTTTTTCTTACTACAGAACTGATTTATTAACAAAAACACACATGCAGGATATTGACTGAACTGCAGCTTTAAGCTTTTATCCTAGCGGTTGAGGATTATAGAAGATTTCCCCAAAAGTTCGGCACCAGTCCAGTTCTATTTTTTTTCTTTATTTTTTATTATTTTTATAAAGGGTATTCTGGCATTCAATATTTGTTCAAGAGTCTATGAACTAAGTCAATATTCTTTCAAATAAATCAATTTTGTCTCCATACTAATACAAATGTTGAATGTATAATTATAAATACATTCAAATTAAATTGAATTAAGATCAATTATAATTTGAGTTAGTATCAAGTGTATTATAATGATTGATTAATATTTATCTGTAGTTTTCCAATAACATTCTCTATTAGCAATCTGTACAGTCTAATGGTGTATTATTTTTAATACTATACTGTCAATAAGGCAATTTCATTGTTTGTGGATTAATTATGTGCAGATTGTTACAAGCCTGTATATACCATGCTGTATGCAAATCAATGTTACCCCTGATGAAGTCGGTCAGACGAAACGCATAGGGTGCCATTAATGTGTAGTGCCACTCTACCGAATGAGAGCTGAGAGGTAGAGAACTGTTCAAGCGGAGGCAAGAAGCAGCAACTACCAGCGGGTGCCCGGAAACATTGTGGAGGAGTACTGTTGCCGGAGGAGCTGTTTTGGAGGTGACATGGTCACCACCTCCACATCCGGTTGCGGTCATCGGAGAGTTGCCGAACAGCATTGAAGCACACGCGTGGTGTTTCTTTCTGAGACAGAGCTTGAGATTGTCTCAAAAACTGTCCGAATATTAGTTACGTTTGTGAGTGTGCACTTTTTATGTATGTATGTATGTATGTATGTCTTTATTTGTATAGCGCCATAAAATGTACATAGCGCTTCACAGTAGTAATACATGTCATATAAATAACAAATATAAATAACACATCATGGGAATAAGTGCTTCAGACATACTGTAAAAGTAACATTAAGGAAGGAGTCCCTGCTCCGAGGAGCTTACAATCTAATTGGTAGGTAGGGAGAACGTACAGAGACAGTAGGAGGGAATACTAGTAAGTGCGTCTGCAGGAGGCCAAGCTTTGTGTCATGTGTCCATGATTATCTAGTGCTACTCATATGCTTCTTTAAGCAGATGTGTCTTAAGGTGGGTCTTAAAGGTGGATAGCGAGGGGGCTAGTCGGGTATTGAGGGGAAGAGCATTCCAGAGGTGTGGGGCAGAAAGTGAGAAAGGTTTAAGGCGGGAGAGAGCTTTAGATACAAAGGGGGTAGAAAGAAGACATCCTTGAGAAGAACGCAAGAGTCGTGATGGTGCATAGCGAGAAATTAGGGCTGAGATGTAATGAGGGGCAGAAGAATGTAAAGCTTTAAAAGTGAGCAGTAGGATTGAGTGTGAGATACGCGATTTAATCGGAAGCCAGGACAGGGATTTCAGCAGGGGAGACGCTGAGACAAATTTAGGAAAGAGTAGAGTGATTCTGGCAGCAGTGTTTAGGATAGATTGTAGGGGAGACAGGTGAGAGGTAGGAAGGCCGGACAGCAGGAGGTTGCAGTAATCGAGACGTGAGAGAATGAGGGCCTGAGTCAGAGTTTTAGCAGTTGAGTAACAGAGGAAAGAGCGTATCTTTGTGATATTGCGGAGGAAAAAGCGACAAGTTTTAGAAACGTTTTGAATATGAGAGGAGAATGAGAGAGAGGAATCAAGTGTGACCCCTAGGCAGCGTGCTTGGGCTACTGGGTGAATGATCGTATTTCCAATAGCAATGTGGAAGGATGTAGTAGGGCCAGGTTTGGGAGGTAGTATAAGGAGCTCTGTTTTTGCCATGTTAAGTTTCAGTCGGCGGATGGCCATCCAGGATGATATTCCAGAGAGGCATTCAGAAACTTTGGTCTGTATAGCAGGTGTAAGGTCAGGGGTTGAAAGGTAAATTTGTGTGTCGTCAGCATAGAGGTGATATTTAAACCCAAAAGATGTGATTAGGTCACCTAGAGAGAGTGTGTAGAGAGAAAAGAGAAGGGGTCCCAGGACAGAGCCCTGGGGTACCCCCACAGAGAGATCAATAGAGGAGGAGGAGGTGTTAGCAAAAGAGACACTGAAGGTACGATGGGAGAGGTAAGAGGAGATCCAGGATAAAGCTTTGTTCCGAATACCAAGAGTATGGAGAATGTGAAGGAGAAGAGGGTGGTCCACGGTGTCGAATGCTGCAGAGAGGTCGAGTAATATGAGCAGAGTGTAATGACCTCTGTCTTTAGCAGCGTGGAGGTCGTCAGTTATTTTAGTGAGGGCTGTTTCAGTAGAGTGAGCAGTGCGGAAGCCAGATTGTAGAGGGTCTAGTACAGAATAGGTGTTGAGAAAGTGTAGCAATCGAGAGAATACAAGACGTTCAAGGAGTTTGGAGGCAAAAGGCAGGAGGGAGACAGGTTTTTATTATTATTATTATTATTTTATTTGTCCAGCCCTATTAAATTGTGTAACTTTATTACACTAGGAGTGCGCCTGAGTGTAAAACACAGCAAAAAATCCCCTGGATGTATCTGCGTCTCACGGGTTCCCCAAACCTGTTCCCTTCACCCCATTCTCACGTCATATAGTGGTACAACTGCAGACACGCAAATGAGCACTTATTGTTTATTTCCATGTCCCCGGCCTAGCGATGCAAGCTGTGTGATGCCCTGTAGCAGGCAAACGTTCCAGGATAGGAAGCTAAAAGGTGACATGCCCAGTGTGCCGATTTCAACTGGACTACACAGAATTCTTGCCTGCAGCTTAAAGCTGAAATCTCCTCCAGGAACCTATTTGAGTTTAACTTATTGTTAGTATCTTGTTGAGGGGGAGGAGGGGAGGAAGTGTTCACTCACCCCCAGCTGGTGGCCTTGCAACTCGTTATCCCCCCCTCTCACACACTCATTCTCCCCCTTCACTAAGCCAAGGGTGGGCTACTCCAGTCTTCAAGGGGCACAAACTGGCTAGGTTTTCAGGATATCCCTGCTTCAGTCCAGATGGCTCAATTAGTGACCTGTGCTGAAGCAGGGATATTATGAAAACCTGGCCTGTAGGTGTACCTTGAGGACTGGAGTTGCCCATCTCTACCCCCCTCTCCTTCCTCCCTCTTTCATTTTCCACCTCTCTCTCTTATTCTCCCCCCTCTCGTGTGTCTTACACTCTCTCCCTCTCTCCTTCTCTCCCTCCCCCTTCATCTTTCACTCTTCCCCCTCCCTCATTCCCACCTTACTATCACCTCACACCGTTATTTTCCACTTACACCCCATGTCTCACTCCACCCCCCTCTAGGGAAGGGGGCGCGTGGAGAGGAGGACAGCCGGCAGGGGGGCGCAGGGGAAAAAGATTGCGCTCCCCTGATTTAAAGCACCAAATAAAATCTATTAAATCATTGGTTATTGCAAGTAGAACTGGTGTGTCCATTGCTACACACTTTGAGGGATACCTTGGATCTCCACCACCCCAGTGTACATCTGCGTTGGCCCGAAGGTAGACAGCCTTTGGCGCAGCCGAAGGACAGCCAAAGGGTGTGAGCCCTTTGCTGATGTTATAGTGATGTTAAAGCTGCTCTATTTCAATCTGAAACTCACCAGGCCTTTATCCCCTGTACCCAATTTTCCAGCTGTATCTGTCCATGAAATGTCTGTGAAATGACTATATAACCCTGTTTTTTTAATGTAACCATGTATTGTTATACCTCTATGCCGAGGACATACTTGAAGACGAGCGGTAACTCTCACTGTATTACTTCCTGGTAAAACATTTTTATAAATAAAATAAATAAACCTTTACAAATGTACATCAACCAGCTCCATAGCTGGAGCTACAAATCAGTTAACTGTCTGTCTAAAAAAGCCCCCAGCACTCACAGAGACCTCTTGTTAACCGAGGCCTATAAAGTTCTCTACAGCATTGTTTGTCAAACTAAGGGTCCCGACCCATTACTGGGTCCTGGGAGATTAGTCACTGGGTCACCGAGGGTGAGGAGAGGTGGGGGAGAGAGAAGGGGGAGACAGAAGGGGGGCAGAGAGACAGTGAGTGTGTCATGGTCAAAAATGTGCTTCTTAAGCTGGGTCACGAGAAACAAAACACTGCATGTTTCATTCAATAACCCGGATCCTTGTCTGCCGCTTCCCCAATGTCTGACCTCAGATATAATAGGCGTTGCGCGCGCCTGTAGCTTGAGATACGAGGTCTTGACAAGGAGTTTTAAAAGAAAAAATAAGCTAGGACTTTCAGAGGAAGCTGAGGCTGTATTATAAATAGCGAATCCTTCCAGGCAAATACTCACCAGAGGTGAATTAACAGCAGTCCGAGTCCCGCCAGGATCTACACGGCTTGTAATATGCTTAACACTTCTTAAAACACTCAATGCAAATGCTTGGCAATTATTGGCAATCCTCCTGCAAAGTCACAAAAGAACATGCACAAATATCACACATACAGTTATTTTATACATCTCGTGTCCAATCTTTTAAAAACTTTTTCATCTTTAAGACGTTGCAAAGCAATTCAGCAAATAAGGATCCCACGTGTGAGCACATTCACGTGTCTCAGACACGTCTGCAGCCCTGCCCTTTCCCCATGATCTCTTAGCATACAGTGCTTCCACTGCAGCCAGGGATTCTGGGTAATGGCATGCAAATGAGCACTCACAGTGTCAAAGCATTTCAATAACTCGAAAAAGCTACAAGACGTCTCTATTCACCCGGAGGCAGCGACATATTTAAGGGAGGAGCGATTACGGACGCACCAAGGAAGTGAGCAGAGACCTTTTATCAAAACAAGAGCTACCATCAGGCCAGGTTTTCAGGATATCTCTGCTTCAGCACAGGTAGCTTCAACTGAGCCACTTATTGAGCCACCTGTGCTGAAGCAGGGACTAATTGAACCACTTGTGCCGAAGCAGGGACTGATTGAGCCACCTGTGCTGAAGCAGGGATATCCAGCTCTTGAGGACTGGAATTGAGCACCCCTGCCCTAGATTAAGAGTGCGCAAACTTCCTCAGCTGCGCCCCCCTGCCCGGCGGCCACAGCGTTCGCCCCCCCCCCCCCTCCAAGGACCCGGCGTCAAATGACGCAGCGAGTCATGTCACGTGACCCCGCCACGTCATTTGACGTGCGTTGCCATGGCGACGCGTCACGTCACATGCCCATGCTCCATCATTTTACACCACGTTGCCATGGCGAAGCATCACTGAGGAGCCGGCAGAGAGCAGGTAATTTAATTTAAATGCCTTGGGGAAGAGAGCGGGGCCTGTGTAACCGCCACACCTCCCCTAGAAATGATTGCGCCCCCCAGTTTGCGCACCCCTGGATCATGTTTAGTCCCTATCTTATGTTGCACTACTAATGAAGGCTGACAATCTAATTGTTTGTACATAAGCAATATGGCATTATAATGATTTTAGTCGAGGTCACAGTTACCGTAGCTCTGTGTCCTGGGTATCCCGCTTCAGCGTCCTTAACCACAAACCAACTCCTCCTCCATGTAAACTCTTTGAGGATTGGATTAACTGCACCTGTACTCTTGTTTACACAGAGCTGTACATACTGTGCACACACAGCTACATATACAAGGGGAACCTACTACTGCAGGGGTGATCAAATCCAGTCCTCAAGACCTCCCAACAGGTCAGGTTTTCAGGATATCCCAGCTTCAGCACAGCTGGCTCAATCAGAGACTCGGTCAAAGACTGAGCCTCCTGTGCTGAAGCAGGGACAGATTGAGCCACCTGTGCTGAAGCTGGGATATCCTGAAAACCTGACCTGCACTACTGCAGACAGTGAATTTATAATGTCCCCCTAATTACATTAATACCGCTCTTGCTGTCATAACTTGAATTTCAGGTTATGTAAAATTTGATTTATTTTAACTAGCAACTGAAAAATAAATATTTGCTGACAGAAACTGCCGTCGCCGTAACGGCAAATAAAAATAAATAAACAGGTTTATTATCTCCGTTCTAAATGTCACCTCTTTATAAGGCAATCAGCGTGGCCATGTTTAATACGCATGTATAGGTCATATATCAGCAGGACACGATGTTCCGCAGAAGGGGACGGTGATAATAATTATGGCGGCGTTGAGACTCTCCCAATTTGACGCCAATGTTTTGGAAATAAACCTGGAAGTACTAGTGAGGATCGTCTGGCAGAATACGTTGGTCGAGCTTTTGAAATGGACTCTGTACTGTCATAAAAATCTTTACAGAATGAAATCATAAACTGCAGTGTAAACATGGACATGAACCCTGCTGCCGTTAGGGCAGGGGGCCCAGCGAAACGGTCCATGGCGACACGCAAGGCGCGTAGTAAGTAAGTAGACACAAACATTGATGCACGGACGATGAGGGCCATCTTGCTTTCAAATCTCTGTTCGTATGTTCTATGAAGTTCATCTCCAATGACTGCCAACCTCTGGCCAATGTGCACTGCAGAGCTGCAGGAAGATGAACAGAAGGGATTTACCGTGTGTAGGAGCAGCCATGTTTCCACAATGCAAAAATATGTCTAATATTTATGTCACTTTGTCATTTTCCACCCTGATCATGTATACTACAGTGAAACCCTTCCATGGTGGATGGATAGTGGGTGGATAGTGGGTGGATAGTAAATGGATAGTGCATGGATAGTGGATGGATAGTGGATGGTAGTGTGGATAGTGGTGGATAGTGGGTGGATAGTAATGGATAGTGATGGATAGGATGGATAGTGGGATAGTGGATGGATAGTGGTGGATAGTGGGTGGATAGTGGTGATGGATAGTGCAGGTATGATTGATAGTGGTGGATAGTGGGTGGATAGTGGGTGGATAGTGGTTGGTAGTAATAATGGATACGTGATGGGATAGTGGGTGGATAGTGGGTGGATAGTGGGTGGATAGTGGGTGGATAGTAAATGGATAGTGCATGGATAGTGGATGGATAGTGGATGGATAGTGGGTGGATAGTGGGTGGATAGTAAATGGATAGTGCATGGATAGTGGATGGATAGTGGGTGGATAGTGGGTGGATAGTGGGTGGATAGTAAATGGATAGTGCATGGATAGGGATGGATAGGTGGGTGGATAGTGGATGGATAGTGAATGGATAGTGGGTGGATAGTTGGACTGGATAGTGCATGGATAGTGGATGATAGTGGGTGGATAGTGGGTGGATAGTGGGTGGATAGTGGGTGGATAGTGCATGGATAGTGGATGGATAGTGGGTGAATATGGTTGCAGCATTTTGCACAGCAGTCAGTAATAATATTTCAGGTAAGGATTCACATAACCCAACTGCTGGAGTGCTTGAGGGCCTGTTTAACATCACATTAACCTAAATTAACGTTCGGTTAGTCGGAATGGCTATCCGTTAAAGCTAATAACGTAACATTAACCCAGTGCTGCTCCTTAAATAACGCCTGGGTATTTGGTTTCCGGAGTTAGTGCTAATGAGATGAAAACAAGGCGTTCGCCCTAACATCGCACATCCACTGCAGGCCGTTCAGGTTAACGCACGGATTTAAGTCATATCTAGAGGTGGCGTTAGCTTCATCAAGACCCCGAAATATGGATTTTGCTGGAGAGAGTCCCAAGTGATATATATTTCCCCTAAGACCCACCTTGAAACAACCCATAGAGAGACACTGTGACCGGCAACAGCGCACCCTATGTAGGCTGCGCTGTTGCAGGTCGCGAAGGTGACAGTGACAGCCAGGTCAGTAAGCACTATGCTGCAGACAGGGGCGGGCCCCAGGCACGAGAGGGGGACAGGGGCGGAGCCAAGCACGAGAGGGGGACAGGGGCAGGACCCAGGCACGAGAGGGGGAGAGCGTGGGAGCCAGGCACGAGGGGGGGAGAGGGACGGGAGCCAGGCACGAGAGAGGGACAGGGGCGGGAGCCAGGCACGAGAGGGGGAGAGGGATGGGAGCCAGACACGAGAGGTGGACAGTGCCGGAGCCAGGCACGAGAGGGGGACAGGGGCGGAAGCCAGGCACGAGAGGGGGACAGGGGCGGGTCCCAGGCATGAGAGGGGGACAGGGGCGGGAGCCAGGCACGAGAGGGGGACAGGGGCGGGAGCCAGGCACGAGAGGGGGACAGCATGGAAGCCAGGCACGAGAGGGGAACAGGGCAGGAGCCAGGCATGAGAGGGAGACAGGGACGAGAGGGGGAGAGGGGCATGAGCCAGGCATGACAGGGAGACAGGGGTAGGAGACAGGGCGAGAGGGGGACAGAGGTAGGAGCCAGGCACGAGAGGGGGACAGGGGCGGGAGCCATGCACGAGAGGGGGACAGCATGGGAGCCAGAGGGGGGAGAGTGAGGGGGGGAATGGGAGGGGGAGTGAGAGAGAGGAGGGAATAAAAGGAGGGGGGAAGTGAGAGTGAGAGGAGGAGGGAGAAATAGAGGGGGAGAGTGAAAGATGACTTGTAGCCGCAACGGACCCCCTCCGTCAACAGTTAGGCCATAACAACCCCCCACCCCCTGCTCAGCAATCCTACCCTTCCTCTTGAACAATAACTTAACACGAAGACTGCAAACATTACATAAAGACAACAGGAATCAGGTTCAAATTCCACTTCTGACACCATGCAAGAGACATTTAACTCCCTGTGCAACACAGACGTGACGGACTGTGAGCTTCTTAGGGATGCTTATTTTACCTGTAAACTTTTATGAATGACACAATTATATAACCAAATTATTATTATTATTGTTATAATAATGTTTACCCCCAATATAAACTTTTGGCTGGTTGTTCTTAGGCTGAGCTTATAGTCCGTGCGTTGGTGCTCACGCGCGTGCGGCAAAAACAAAATTGCAGACTCCCTATGAGCCCACCCCTAGTGCTCGCGCACGCACACGATGGAATGCGAGGGCGGGACCGCGTTTTCAAAAGACAAGATTTTTGTCTTTTGGCACGGCAGCCTAGCCAATGAGGATGAACCAGCCTTGTGATGTCACGCCCCCGCCACGCCTCCCCATCCCCTAAACATCGCTAGGAAGGAGAGTTTACAATTGCGCTAGCGACAGGCATGCAACACGGCGACACGTTCACGCGCGTGGCGAGTATAATCTCAGCCTAATTCCAGCAATCCATATGTACAGGTTGGCTCTTGTACTTGTGGGATACATAATTTCTTAGTATTATGATATATCTGATTGTACCTGAGGTTGACGCCAGCAGTATGTGAGGTATCAGAGTTGAGAGGAGCCAGGAACTCGTGGTTCTGTTCACTTTGAGCGCCAATATGACAGCCAGATAAGGCAAAGGTTCTGGAGAGGTGTTCTACTTGTCGAGACATAGCTGCACAATCAGAATAGTTTTATGGACTTTAGATGCTTTTTATAAAGTGCAAATCAGTGAAATATATAAATATATACAACAATATCTAGCAAGGATCCGTACAGCTGGAAGACAAACCCGTATTGCTCATTTCACAAAAATATATTGTCAGTATATTTCACACGCTGCCAAGTTAATATTTAGCAATATCCGTATTTTAGGAAAATAGCACCTAAACGTTTACAGAAAAAAGAAAAACAAAAGATTCTGTAATGCATTTCAAATACAGCAATGAAGTCTGCAACAGGGGTGGGCAACTCCAGTCCTCAAGGGCCACCAACAGGTCAGGTTTTAAGGATATCCCTGCTTCAGCACAGGTGGCTCAAGTCTAAGGGGCCTATGCAGAGAGCAGCGCTAGAATAAATTGGAGAGTTTAAGAAAAAGTAGCTTTAATGGAGAGTTTTATTCTCCATATGCAGAAATGGGCGAAATCCGCTACTTTTAGCATTACTGCATGTGGAGAATTGTAAATGAGGAGATGCGCGCAGCTGAAAGGGAGAAAAAAAAAATTGCGCATTTTTTTTTTCCCTATAGCCGGTGAGCTCCTGCTTCTTGCCAACTTTAGTTGGCGGAGAAAATTGAAGAAAATCGCGCCAAAAACAGCCGCTAGATGGCGAGCGCGCCTTTCTGAATTTGGATATTTTTCAGACTGGCGAGATGTAGTTTCTCGCCAGCCGCGCGGCGGGATTTTCAAATAGAAAAAAAAAATGGCGCTTTTTTCCTACCTCGCCATTTTCAGCTGTTTTTTGCGTGATTTTCGCTGGAAAATGGCGAGATTGTAAATAGCGCTGCTCTCTGCATGAGGCCCTAAGACTGAGCCACTTGAAGGCTGCAGTTGAGAACCCCTGGGCTAATGCTAATAATATATCTTTGCCGGTCATTTGCTCTATTTGTAAGCATTTAAAGATCTAGGGCCTCATGCAGAGAGCAGCACTTTTTAAAATTGGAGAGGGGAATAAAAAGTAGCTTTAATGGAGAGTTTTTTTCTCCATATGCAGAAAGGTCCAAAAACTGCATTTAGAATCCTGTCTGCACATGGAGAGTTTCAACCAGCGATATGAGCGCTGTTGAAACTTGTGGAAAAAAAATCACGTTTTTTTTTTCCTCCCCCACCGGCCGCCGAGCTCCAGCTTCTTGCCAAATTTTTTTGGAGAAGCAAAATGTTGAAAATCGCGCCATTTTTTTGGCGCGAACAGCCGCTAGATGGCGATCGCGCCTCTCTGAATACGGAAGTTTTTAACACTGGAGAGATTTAGGTTCTCTCCAGCCGCGCGGCGAAATTTGCAAATAAAAAAAAAAATGGCGCTTTTTTTAAAACTCGCCAGTACCTGCCTTTCTACAGGCATTTTTCTCCAAAAAATGCCGCTATTCCCCTTACCGCTGCTCTCTGCATAGGCCCCTTAATGTTACCCCGTTGCTGGCCTCTTGCATTACAGGCCTCTCTTGCAGAAATTAAAATGGGTTAACAGCAGTAATTCATTGAGAAACCAAATCTCAATGTATTAAATCCCTCCTAACTTCTCCCAGTATTGCAACATATAATACTGTACGTACACCAGACAGCATTGTACTGTACAGTACGCCAAGACGAGACACATCAGGCATGCATACAGAACACACAATACAATGACAAAGCCCCAACTACAAACACATGGCATCAGACACCTGTTGAGATAATCATTTTCTTCCCATGGGCTAAAACTGAAACTGTCATTATATACCGGTCTCGGCTCTGTGTCGCTGGGCGTTGTAACATCGCATCAAGAGAGACAATATCAACAGCAAACTTATCACTGCTTCCTTATTTACTCGGTAGGCCCTGGTAATCCCCAACTGGCAAAGCTGCCCTTAAAGCGGCAGTAATCTGTGCTGTCCAACCTTTTTTTTATTTTTAGAAGATCTCTTTTTGCCCTTTTCGGCGCTGTTTTTAGTTTTAAAATCTGATGCTCCGTTCAGGAGATATAACTGTTTGAAGAATGATATGTCCGGAAGGTTCAAATGGAACGCTCCCCGCAGCCCAGCGCAGTCTTAACTCCATGGCAGGTCTGCAAACAGGCCAGGTTTTCAGGATATCCCTACTTCAGCACACCTAGCTCAATTAATGGCTCAGTATGACTGGAGTTGTGCAGTCTTAACTCCATGGTAACCTCCGCTTTTTTCTTCTTCTTTTAACGAGCAGGACATGCACAGAGCACAAGATCCTAACATTATATACGGTAAAATTAACAGGATTCTGCGCCGGCTTTAGACTCATATTCAATGGGGAAGGCCCCAGTTCCCATTCCTCCGAAGCTGCTTCTCCGTGGCGGGGAAGCCTCTGAAATTGATTGCGCATATTGATCAGACTCCTACACGAGACGCCTCAGACATGTAAATACGGCAAACCAGATGTAAACATTGGATTTAATGTTTGGAAAATGTAAAACCAATGCATGTCTCAACACCCAGCAAGGACACGCCTCGGTGCAAGTTATTTTGCAGCATTTTATCAATAAAACGTATAAAGAACGGGCCACGGAATACATAGGGATTAAATTACAGTGACATTTCCCAATCTGACAGGTGGCAGTTTAGGGGTAATGATTGTGACTGGTATTTTGCGACCCCTGCCCAGCAAAAGCTACTCTGTGTCGCGTTAATAATACTAGATGCACCTGACACTTATTAAAACTCGTTAATAACTTGTTAGGTCAGGGGCGGCCAACCCCAGTCCTCAAGGGTCACCAACAGGTCAGGTTTTCAGAATATCTCTGCTTCAGGACAGGTGGCTCAAATCAATAACAGGGTCACCAACAGGTCAGGTTTTCAGAATATCTCTGCTTCAGGACAGGTGGCTCAATCCAATAACAGGGCCGTCAACAGGTCAGGTTTGATTGGAGCTACCTGTGCTGAAGCAGGGATATCCCTAATACCTGGCCTGTTTGTGGGCTGTTGAGGACTGGAGTTGGCCACCCGTGTGCTCGGTGGGATTTGCCATTGGGTTTAAAATGGAGGTTCATGGCAATAGGGGGCCATGGGACTCGGGTGAGGGATTTGGGATATGGGCGATGAGACAGAATACATTGGAGAATGGAGGGTGTGATCAGTCCCTATAACTGCTATAAACGGTGTGCTCATTTCCTCGGCCTGGTTTCAGCCGGGCGTTCTGGGGCTATCTCCTGTATGCAAAACTAGAGCAAGACAGAAGCAAAATAACTGCATGAAATGTATCACCGAAGGAAACCCCACTGCTTGGAATAGGAATGTGTCTCTTTAGTATATTTGGTGCATTTTCTTCGCCCCAGTTTTGCTGCCGGGACACTTTGTTACATAGAAGCCATTGTTCCCCTGTCTATCACAGAGAATAACGCAATAATCTGCAGATTCGGCCAGACTACATGTCTCCGGCACTGGGGGATTAACACGGCAGGGGGGCGATCCGGACCCCCTTTACTGTATTATATATATATATATATATCTGCAAAACAAAAGAAGACAGCGCAGCCTCCATAGCGTAACTCTGTAATAACCTTTAATAAGATCCAAAAGATAAAAACGGGCCACTCACAAAGATGGACAGAATTTGAGCATTGAGCTGCAAATGCAGCAGGAATCGTCTGGGTAGTAATGAATACTCATCCGGTACCCCTCCGTTGAAGGGCTGGATCTTCGTGGTGGTGTGGGAGGGGGAGGGGGGGGGTTGACGCGTGCACGTCTGACTTAGCCAGTTACTCTGAGTTAGTGCGCTCACACTACCTTCCCCCGGCAAGCTCGTGCTGCCTGTTAGGTTCCTCGGCTCCGTCAGAGAGGTGCTCCTTCCTGCTCCCAGATTCCTTCAGACAGTTCCAGTTGCATAGCCCTACGCGTTTCGCGGCAGTGGTACAAGCGACTTCATCAGGGGATGATATATATCTGTTTGTAAAACATTGCATATATAGTGGCCAGTATATGAGATATACACAGAGGCATTTTATTATTATAAGTCCTCTCACTAGTGCAGGGGTGGCCAACTACACCTCTCAAGGGCCACCAACAAGCCAGGTATGAGGGATATCCCTGTTTCAGCATAGGTGGCTCAATCAGTGGCACAGTGATTCAGATTGAGCTACCTGTGCTGAAGCAGGGATATCCCTTTATACCTGGCCTATTCGTGGCCAGCCCTGCACTAGTATAAACTGCTGAGTGAAATGAATAGTTCCATTCCATGCCGCTCTCTTATTTGGTGAAATCACGTGTTAAAATGCTTGCTTGTGTCCTGAACGATCTCACAACGCTATACGCTGGGCTTCAACACATCTTTACAAGCTCATTTCAAATGAGAACAGGCGCTGGAAGGAACAGGCCTGAGGCCAAACAGTTACTCAGCTGTATTTGCACATATTGCAATGTAGATATAGGGGCTGATTCTATATGTGCCGAAGTGGCCGCTTTGGCGGATATAAAATTAGCCTCATAGTGTAGTCCAGAGGTGCGCAAACTTTTTGTTTGCACCCCCCTGCCTGCGCTACCCCCCTGCTTGCGCCCCCCTCCCCTTTACCTTTCCTCCGGCTTCGGTAGCATCATTTGACATCACGACGTCATGTGACGTCGAGTTGCCATTTGACCCCGCATTGTCATGGCGACGCATCGCCAGAAGCCGCCGGAGACAAGGTAAGGGATATATATAGAGGCCTCGCGTGCTCCCCCCGGCATTTTATTTAAATGTTGTGGGGAAGAGCGCGGAGCCTCTGTAAGCGCCACGCCCCACCCCAGAATATTTTGCTTGGCCCCCAGTTTGCGCTCCCCTGGTGTACTCCGTGTGAAGAACTACCCCATCCGTCAGTATCGGTGTCAAATCAAGTCAGCTTTGGTCTCTAGTGACATATTGTCACATGGAGTCTCCAGCTGACGAAGGCCACGACCCCAGTATTTACTGCTGCACGCGCACCTGGCCGCGCGTGCACAGATTACAGCCGCGATCTGTGGTCTGTAAGGGAGCGATGGGATGCGCGGCCATGGCGGGGTATATCTGCCGTTCCATTGGCTGCCTGCCAAGCATGTGACCGCATCGCGGCACAGAAAGACAACATTCTTGTCTTCCCTGCCAGCGTACGCATCACACGCCGTAGCGAGCGCCGCAACGGCCACCGGGGACCTGGCCCTAGGGGTCATTCTATATAGACTGAAGCAGGCGTTTGGGGCTTAAAATCCCCATTGATTTGAATGAGGAGTTATGGCCAAAAACAGCCCAATAAGCCACTTCTGAAAATGTAGAAAAGGGCCCTAAATCTACCTCTGATTAGGAAAGATGGCTTTATGATATAATCATAAAAGATGAACAAAGGTAAAAAGCAGAGAACTTGATCGATCCTATTGTAATATGAGGTTAAATAGTCTCATTCTCATATTGCTTCTCCACTGACACACGCTGGGAAAACACCTCTCTACCTCCAGTACGAGCTCATACTCTGCATGACTGATACAGCACAGACCCGTGTATGTACAGATACTCTGCCTGACTGATACAGCACAGACTCGTGTACGTACAGATACTCTGCCTGACTGATACAGCACAGACCCGTGTACGTACAGATACTCTGCATGACTGATACAGCACAGACCCGTGTACGTACAGATACTCTGTTACTGTTTGTCTGTTCATGATATGTTAATGATTGTTATGTTACTGTTTTTCGGCCTCCAACCCTATTATAAGGAAAATATGCTGGCGCGTTATAAATAAATGATGATTATAGACATACAGGCTCTAGGAGAGGGGTGGCCTACTCCAGTCCTCAAGTGCTGCCAACAGGTCAGGTTTTCACGATATCCCTGCTTCTGCACAGGTGGCTCAATCAGTCCCTGCTTCTGCACAGGTGGCTCAATCAGAGGCTCAGTCTTTTAACTATATACATTCAATTGAAGCAGCACCCCGGATCAGAAGATTATATATGCTGAACCCCTATAATGTTATAATGTCCACCAATCGCCATGTAACGCCCCAAACCTTACTGGGATATACCCCATCCCGCAATGAGCAGCCACTTTATCTTGTTTCAAAATTGTCCCTCATTCCCTCCAGTGCACGGGCGAGCAAACTGGGGGGCGCCAGATTTTTAATTTTTTTTGGAGGGGGGGGGGGCGCGGCGGTTACAGAGGCACAGCGCTCTTCCCCAAGACCGCGTGAGGCCTCAGCAACTAAACTTATCGAGATTCAGCCGGCTTCGGGACGCCCCGCCATGGCAACGCGGTGTCACATGACGTGACGCGCACTAGGTAAGGGGCGGGGGGGGGGGGGGCGGAACAAAAAGTTGCGCACCCCTGCACTAGAGCAGAGGGGTGCAAAGTGGGGTCGCAAGATTTTTCAGGGGGGGCGCGGGGGTGAGACCTCTGCAACTTCTCCTACCTTGTCTTAGGCAACACGTCGTGATGTCACGTGACTCCACGGCGTCATTTGACATGAAGAAAAGGAGGAGGGGGACGTGAGCCGGTAAAGAGAGCAGGCAGGGGTGCGCAGGGAGAAAAGTTTGCGCACCCCTGCACTAGAGTGTCAGCTCTCCAAATCAGGGCGCTCATTACCTTCCGTACCTGTCTGTACTTATTTATATTTGAATGTAACTCTGTAATGATCAGATCTCCGCACCCCCATTGTACCGCGCCTCGGAATATGTTGGCGCTTTACAAATAAACACTAATAATAACTCTGTGAATAACATGTACATAACCTCAATACCTCGATATAAGGGTCACGACAAACACAAACAACTTCACAATTTGCCGGCTGCTTATGCAAAAGGGCATTTAAATGGCAAACAAATACAGACGCGCACATTTGCATCGATACATATTCAGTATTTCAGGACATGATATAATTCTGGAACTCAAAGCAGAAGTGAAAGCATCGTTGTAAATAGCCTGATTAACAACAATGACACCAATAAACAATATTGCCTTTTCAACTAAACAGAATCAGCTAGTTATGTCAGATAAAAATGACAGAAAGTCTCCCTAAAATAATGCATATTGAAAAGTTCATCATGTCTGTCTGTCCCTCCTCTCTCTCCCCCCACACTGTATGTATGGATATAATATAAGTGGGTATCTAGATATATATATAGATATGAGTAGTATATATAGATTAGATATTAGATATGTATATATATATATATATATATTATATATTATATCTATAATACTGTAATTTTATATAGTTTTTCTTAGCATGTTTTGTTTACAAACTGCTAAATATGCATTTATTTTTATATACTACAATGCTGCTTTGTTCATTAAACAGTCTCTCAAAGTAGTATAGTCCTGTTTCAGTGCATTTTAGCTATTTTCTGTGGCACAAATGTATTAAAAGTCTCACAACACAAATGCTTATAGGTAAAAGATTGATTCAAATATTTTGGCCGTGATATATCAAGGCAAACATGGCGTCATTTTCATTTGGCGGTTTTTTGTGTCAATATCTCAATGTCTTTGCCCCAAGTTTGGCGCTGTTGGGAATGTCTGTAGGAGGAGTTACATGATGCACACATTATAATGAGATGCATCAAACTCTGCGTTTTTGTAGTCACTTTTTTATCTTGTATGTTAGATGTGAACTTCACTCTCCAATAGCCTATTTTTTATTTGTTGAATATCTGATGAATATTTCATCATTCAGCAGATATATGCTGCCAGAGGGCAGGATACTGCACATTACAATGTCCTGGTTAATCCCTGCGTTTTCCTGCCTCGTAAAATCAAAAACAACACAATGAATGATCCCAGACAATGAAAACTCGAAATAGTGAGTGCGCAATTCATATTTTAATCTCATTTAAATACTGTGCGCGTTATCCTTCTTAGTTTTTACGATAGGGGTATATCTGTCAATATCTGAGTTTGGTTTCAACTAATATTCATTAAATATATGTAACTAAAATCTCTACTAGAAACATGAAAAGTGTAATATCTGACAGGTTCCGCCAGCATTTGTTAATTAATGGGAACCCCAGATGTTCACTAACGCAGCGAAATAATGAAATTCATAAAGAGAAGGAACACTTAGCTCAACCATCTCTGTGTAAATACTCCTAGGCATCTGGAAGAAAAGGGACTGGGACATCCCTAATATTTATGTTAGAAAACCTTTTGAAAGCTGCCAGTTTATATTATCTGAACGTGTATTAAACCTACAGACACGGTCCCCAAAACGGTGTCAATCGCCTCACTAAAGATCTGAGTGTGAGCGGTTTTATGAGTGTAATGCTTCTCCCATAAGGATGGTACCCTTACAATGTAACATGATGTTTCCTATCTGTAGGGCGAATACTCCTGTTTACAGTAAACATTCAGCTCATGTCAGATGTTCCCACTGCGCTGAAACAATACAAGGTGTTATGAGTATCTCCAGAACCTCAGGGGTTACACACTTATTACAACCATCCTCTGCTCAAATACATTTTTAAAAAAAGAAGAGATTTTTGCTTCATTTTCCACCTTCCAGTTGTACAAATGCAGTAATAGTATTTGTTTCACCTAACAGAAGAGTATGGGGTTTTGTCACATAGCACCTACATTAAAAGCAATGAAACTAAATGTAACTATTTCACTGTTTGTGGTAACCACTACGAAAGTATCATCATTTTAATGATGTGAAAATCATATTTACAGTATTTCCTTTTCAATACGGATTTGTCTACATGTTGACAGTTGAAATCAAATGAAACATATTGATTGGGTGTGGTTGATGATTTGCTGAGTAGCTAATGGTAATTAATAAAACTGTAAACCCTTTGCGTGTTGTAAAATAGCTTACAAATGCACCCCCAAAAACACTAATATTTTATTTTACTGGAGTAAGGCTTGTCTGGATAATCTATTAATACGGCCAGTCCTGATTTATACCTTTTTCTCTGTAGCAAATTAAAGGCAGTGAAGAGGTTATAAAGTTGATTTAAGCATCTATAAAGATCTAATCTACAATGAGATTCAATGTATTCATAATTACCCAGAATTTAGCTCAACAAAAATAATCAGTGGAAATACAAACTGTGCTCATTAGAACACAAGTGACATTAATTCCGTGTCTGCTACCTTGTTCTGTGTATCTCAGATCACAGAGTATATTCCATACCAGTTTTTCTTCCTATCAACGTATATTATAATATAATCAACAGTATATCCAAAATGTGAAGGATTTCAAAGTATAAGACATGTTAAGATTTAAGGTGATATGCCTTAAATATATGTTATGTTATGGTTATATTATGAAGGAATAAGGCTTTTCATGATTTTCACCCAGCTCAAAAGCTTCCTTGTCCTACAGTATTGTATCAGATCACACATTGCTACACAAACACCTGTGTACAAAAAATATAAGGCGTGGTACAAAAAAAATGGAATTAAAAAAAAAAGAAGTTTCAGGACTTTCTGATGAGAATAAAATAATTTACCTTTTGTGTTGGAGCGACAGCTGCCCTGGAAATAAAGAAGGCAAGCAATGATTACAATTGGATGCATTGGATATAAGTATATTCTATACATATATATGTATATTTGTGCAGTTTATTAATAAGGGTGGGTGTGCAATATACTCACAGCAGCGTCACTTGTTATTTTCCGGGTTCTGTGAGCTTTCTCTTGTTTAGCTGATTCCCAAACAGCCAGTGACTGGGAGGGGGCAGGCTGCACCTCCCACTGTCCCTGTCACTGGCCCCTGCTGCTCTGTGTATGGTCCTGTGTCCCAACCCTGAGCCAGTGCATAATGTCAGCAAGTCTGTGAGGTTGCACAGGGCCATGTGCCCCAGGAATGTGTAACATTGTTATTAAACAGTGGGTGAAGGGATGGTACTTTTAGATTTACAGGTCCACAATACCACTAGTTACTACACACTTACTGTTACACTTACTACACACACTGTTTTTACACTTATTTACACTTACTAATGGATTTGTTGTAGGAAGCAAATCTCCTTGTTTATTAGCCCCCCCCTAATAATTCACTGAAATTTTATCATTTGACTACTTTCTCAAAATAATCCCCTCACCCCAATGACAGTCAATGGAAGATGACATCTCCTGCATTTCCTAACAAATCTCCTTTAAAAATATTTTTTTGGGCCAGTATACTCCCTTCCTTTCAGCTTCCTGAGTATAAATACAATGTGTAATGCACTAACAATATGTTTTTATGTCAGGCACCGTGCTGCTTATTTAAACCACCTTGTGCAATGTCAAATGATATGGACAATCTCCTTTTTTTTAAATGATTTGTTACATTTATGCTCCAAAAACACAAAAAGAGGAGGGTCTATTTCAAATAAACTCCCTGATGGTTAAAGTAGCATTGTGAATTTCTAAATAGAAAATGTGTCCTCTGGGCTTTAAAGAGAAAAAAAAGGACCCTCTATTTTTGTTCAACCTTTCATTATAAGGGAGACTGATTCCATGTTATTTATTTTTTTATTGCTAATCAAGATTGTCTAATTTATTTTCACTAGGTCTTGTACTTCTCTTATGTTCTCGTGTGTTAGACAAATACACTAGTCAATGATATCTATTTATTGGTGATCAGATCAATACTTATATTCTCTGTGTATGTTATACCTTTATAGTTTCTACCCCTCTATAACACCATTCCTGTCCTAAGAACAGACACCATCATTTCTAGAATTCCAAACATTTGAAAGGGTTGGCGTTATTTAATATAATTGATAAAAATGGCAATTTATTTTAAAAACGAAACAAATTAATTATCACAATTACTGCTTTGAGGTTTTTTTTCCTGTGAGAGTTGTACAATTGTTTTAATGACTAGATTTGGTTATTTGGGCAAGTAAATAATAATAGAAGGAAAGGAAGGGGTTATTTAGCAAAATCTCCCAGTTTAAAAAAACTGGGGCAAACAAAATATTCCTAATTTATCAACGAAAAACATTTCCGTTGATACCAGTGGGATATTCCGTATTCTTAGCTTTGATAAATTACCCTTACAATTCCTATAATACGTATATGTCTGGTCAGTGGATTAGTTTGATCTATTATTGTATGGATATGACTATTAGATGTTATATTGTATAATAAAACTTGTTGTCTATTTATGACTCATTATTTACACAGTTTGCAACAACAAGGCCTTTTATAATTGGGCCCAATAAAGATACCTGCTTAGAATCTATAACCAGCTCTCACCAGCTGTGCTGTACTATTGTGTTCCTACTCCCTACCAACTCTCGCTGCATAATAGCATTAATGCCCCCTGCAGTGCCAGCTTTGCCGTACAGTGCCACCCACAGCATCAGCCAGTAGTCACTCCTACTTTGCAAATCTGACCCAATAAATAGGTCGATAAGTAGGTCGTACACGCACTCAATCACAATGGTCAAGAGGGGGGGTACTTGGCTGCCGGTGTGCTGAATCCGGGGAGATCCTGATGCCCCAGAGAGAGTCAGTGGTGAGTAGAGAAGAAGCAGGCACACGGTCTGAATTTAATGCCTAAACAACCAACGTTTCGGCAGCCCTTACCTTGAGAAAGGCCAATAAATAGGTCAGCACAGTTTCCCCTTATACAAAATCTATTGGGGTGGCAAACAGAAAATCATCAGATTAGAAAATAGAGGTACAGTCATTCCCTGCGGGAATAGATGAGCAGAGGTTAAAGTGGCTTAAAAAACTAGAGGTTCTGTTCCCAATACGATGAGTCAGCGTTTGTCAGAGCAGATTGCACCCTATTTTACAAATACAGGTATACTTATGCTGCGTCCCCCGTGCCGCTGAGCGCACTCATGCTTGAGAGTTGTGACGTCACCAAATCTCCAAGCATCAGCGTTCGGCTGTCCAGCAACTTTTTGGTAAGCACGACCGGGGGGGGGGAGGGCGGGGGAAGGGGGCGTGGGCAAGCAGTGACTGGCGCTGATAGGCTGAGGACATGTGACCCTTCAGCGCGCTTCACTCAATTTTATCTCTCGGCAAGCGCTTAGCGCCCGCGAGCGTGCGGGCACGGGTGCATGCGTTCCGCGTGAGCATGGCCGGACAGATTCAAATTGATTGTGCTGACCGCGCTAAGCGCAAAGCACGGTCAGCGGCAGCATGGACGCAGCCTCAGAAAGCAAGAGAGACTTCCTGGAACAAATACGTTCTTTTAATAGAATGTGCAACTGTTAAGTGTGCAAAAAATAAGTCGTGGTACTCTGGATTTGTAAATAAAAAAGAAGTGGTACACTTCTTATTTATGGTGGTACGCTACTCTCCTAATGTACCACCATACTTCAATTACTGCGGGTGAGGAGAGAAAGACTTGGTCAAGATGGCACTGGGATTTGAACCACTGACATTTGTAGTCGAGAGAACCACAAAATAGCATAGAAACCGACCTGCCAACGCTCTTTGAAGTTCAGGGAGTTGCTCTGATTTGCAGTTAGTCTCCAAGATTTTGAGTCTCAAAGAGTTCAGTGAAATCTCACTGATAGAAGACAGTACTTTTCCACTAAAATGCCATTCTAAAAAAGGGGACTTTTTCAATCACACACTCAATCACACACTCAATCACACACTCAATCACACACTCACATACTAAATCGCACACTCAATCACACACTCAATCACATACTCAATCACACACCCAATCACATACTCACTCACATACTCAATCACACACTCAATCACACACTCAATCACATACTTAATTGCACACTCAATCACATACTCAATCACACACTCAATCACATACTCACTCACACACTCAATAAGACACAGCTCTCCACTCTGGAGCACCTCCATTCATATAATGCATTTCTCACATCTTGTGCTTTCTTCCTTAGCATGACTTTATTTTTAGTGCCCAGCCCTCACTCACCTCTCAGCACTAAACTATCGCCGCTGCCCCTGCCGCTGCCCCTGCCCCTGTCGCTGCCCCTGCCACACCTCTTCTACTTTTCTATATTTATATTTGCTCTGACTTTCAAACCACACTTTTCCTTCTACCAGACTCATTATTCCTTTAACTCCATTCCTCCATCTCCATCTCTCCTTCCTTCTCCACTTCTCAGTTCACATGAACTCCTTTCCAGTCAGCACCCTCTGACACTACACAGCTATACCCCCTGCACTAAAACACACCGCTCGGCACCCTCCTCAGCAAGGGTTTATTTTGTGATGGTCCGGTACAAGGTACCGTCACTTCTGTTCCTCTGCCTGCTGAGAGGGTGGGTCTGTCACTAACACAGCCAATCCCTCCCCACCCCTGCCTGTTTCCCACCCCCCGCATGGCTGAGCAGTGAGCACTCGCTGCATGCAGCTCCCCCAGGTTAAAATTCTTAGGCCGCGCTTCTGGTGCCGGCGACAGCGACGGCGATGCTGATGTCACACTGCGGTCGCTGGAAAAATTAAATTGAAATAATTAAATTGAAATAACTTCCAGCAATCGCGACCAAGCCGTCGCGCCGTGCTTACTATAAGTGCACGCGACGGCATTGTGTCGCTGTCGCCGGTACTATAAGCGCGGCCTTAGAGGGGGAAGTGTGTGAATTGGGTGTGTGTGTATGGGGTTGGGGGGGGGGGAAATTGGTGTGTGTGTGTGTATATATATATATATATACCTCATCAGCCCTTTGAGAAAGTCGCCCAGCGGTGACGAAACGCGTCAGGGACTCTGATAGCGCGATTACGTCACTACGACGCTGCGCACGCGCACGAGGCCACATCCAGCGTGGGACTCATACGGCGGCCATTCTTAGTGGAGAGGCAAGTCCTTGGACTCCGGTGGACTGAATCCAGACGGCAAACGGCACCCCTGGCATCCGGCGAGCTGTGACTTCCACAGGCAGCCCTGAGGGAGCATACAAAGACGGACAATCTGCAGCACAGAACCGGATGGTGGTGATATAATCACAAATTGCCTTTTTAACATTTTACTCTTGTGAGTGTGTTTCTTCCCCCCCCCCCCCCTTCCCTTCCCCTTTTCATATTAAAAACACAGTTTTATGCTATGGGGCGTGCGCTCTCTCTCTTTTTCTGTTTATATATATAAATATATATATGTGGGGTTATTGTGTATATTGGGGGTTACTGTTTATATTGTGGGGTTATTGTGTGTATGGGAGTTTATGTGTGTGTGTGTGTGCATTGGGGTGTGTATATTGGGGGTGTGTGTATATATATTGGGGGGTCATTGTGTATATTGAGGGTTATTATGTATAGTGCGGGGTTAATGTGTGTATGGGAGGTTATGTGTATTAGGGGCGGTATTATATGTATTGGGGGGGGGGTTATTATGTATGTTGGGGGTGGGCGGTGAGCGGCGAGCGGCATCTACCAGCATCTTTCCCCAGCATATCTTCTCAAAATGGCTGCGCGGCGTCGCATTGCCATGACAACATGATGCCACGTAGTGTCTTGTTGCCATAGCAATGGGCTTCACGTGATGTGGTTACGTCACGTGGCGTTCCCATTGGCATGGCAACGCAGTGCCATTTGACGCCGCGCGGCCATACGCAGAAGATATGCAGGGAAAAGATGCTGGTAGACGCCGCCCGCTGCCACAAGTAAGAAAATTAAGCACCGGTTCGGCGAACTTGTGAAATTTTAGTAACAGGTTCGCACAAACCGGTACGAACCGGCTGAATCCCACCACTGCTCATAAATCTAACCCACGCTACCTCTTCTTCCTTTAAGGCAGGGTTTCCCAAACTTTTTTTTCCGTGACCCGGTTATTTTTGAACTTTTTTTTCGTGACCCACTAAAAATGTTGTTATCGCCTATAGGGCCTGCACAGACACACACACTGCCACTGATACACACACACACACACACACACACTGATACACACACTGATACACACACATACACAGCCACAGCCACTGATACACACACATACACACACAGCCACTGACAGACACGCAGCCACTGACAGACACGCAGCCACTGACACACACACTGATACACACACACAGCCACTGACACACACACGCAGCCACTGACACACACACACGCAGCCACTGACACACACACACGCAGCCACTGACACACACGCAGCCACACAGAGACACTGCTACACACACACACACACTGATACACACACACACACTGATACACACACAGAGACACTGCTACACACACAGAGACACTGCTACACACACACACACACACACACACACAAACACTGATACACACACACAGACACTGATACTGATACACACACACAGACACTGATACACACACACACTGATACACACACACTGATACAGATACACACACACACACTCGCTCTCCCCTATATGCACACAGACACAAACAGTGAATTACAGGCAATGACGGATGTGAGTGACAGGAGGGGGGGACAGGGACACTTGGGTGGGAGTGGGGTGGAGGGGGCCAGGGACACTTGGGTGGGTGGGAGGGAGGGGGCCAGGGGCACTTGGGTGGGAGGCAGTGACTGGGGGGTGACTTACCTTGCCACCGGACTCTTTCCCTGCTGCCCCGATATCCCTGCTGCCGGGACGGGAGGTGGCTTGGGGGCACGGGAGGTGGGCTCGGGAGGGGGGTGCCACGGGAGGGGAGCTCGGGAAGCTGGCCGCAGTAGGAGTCAGTACATTCCCCCTCGCCCATGTAACGTGCGGGCCGCAGAGGAGCTGGTACTTCCTCCTCCGCCCCACGTTGGAGCGGGGGGGGGAGGAAGGGAGCGGGCCTTGCTTGCCTGCACGGTGCGCGGAACCACGGGGGGAATCGCGCCATTTTTTAAAACTTGAGTGTGGGGGGGGGGGGGAGAGAGGACACCGCGCTGCTAAGCCTAGCTGCGACCCGGCAATTTTGGTGCCGTGGCCCGGTGCCGGGTCGCGACCCACCATTTGGGAAACGCTGCTTTAAGGTATTGTATTCTCTCGCTTCTTCCATTTTCTCACCACCTATTCTCTCCTAGATCCTGAACAATCTGACCTCCGTACTGCTCACTCCACTAAAACAGCCTGCACTAAAAATAACTAATGACCTCCATGCCGCCAAAAGACAGAGGTCACTACACCCTGCTTATATTGCTCAACCTCTCTGCAGCCATTGATACTGTGGACCACCCTCTTCTCCTTCACATTCTCCATACTCTTGGTATCCGTAACAGAGCTCTATCCTGGATCTCCTCTTACCTCTCCCATTGTACTTTCAGCGTCTCTTCTGTCAATGCCTCCTCCTCTATCGACCTCTCTGTGGGGATATCCCAGGGCTCTGTCCTGGAACCTCTTCTCTTTACACACTCTCAAGTGGTGACCTTAGCACATTTCTTGGGTTCAAGTGTCACCTCTATGCTTATAAACAAATTCCTCAAAATGCAGGTCTCCTCAAGGACAGAGTTACAAAGTAGAGCTCTACTCACTCACAAGTTCACAATGCAATTCTTCATTTATTGTAACAGCCAAGAACAGAGGAGAAACAATGTTTCCGTTCCCATATGATGAAAGATCCATATGGGACCTGAAACATTGTTTCTCCTCCGTTCTCCTCTGTTTTTCTATGTTGTGTTGGCCACACAAGCAGGATTCTCCTCGCCTGAAACGGTTTCCCCACACTTTGAAACTGTACCTCTATGCTAATGACACACCATTTTACTTTTCAACCCCTGACCTTACACCTGTTGTACAGACCAAAGTCTCTGGATGTCTCTCCGTTATATTATCCTGGATGGTCCTCCGCCGACTGAAACGTAACATGTCAAAGACGGAGCTCCTCATACTTCCTCCCAGGCCTGGCCCTTCTGCCCCCTTCTACATTACTGTTGGCAGCCGTATCATACACCCAGTATTACAAGCACGCTGCCTAGAGGTCACATTTGACTCCTCCCACGCACTTTCCTCTCACATTCGCAATGTAGCTAAACCTGTCATTTTTTCCTCTGTAACATTGCAAAGATTCGTCCTTTCCACCGTTTTCGCTTTACTGCTAAAACTCCAAAGCAGGCCCTCATTCTCTCCCCCGTCTTTGTAACCTCCTGCTGTCCGGCCTTCCTGCCTCTCACCTGTCTCCTACAATCTATCCTAACCGCTGCTGCTAGAATCACTTTACTCATTCCTAAATCTGTTTCAGTGTCTCTCCTGCTGAAATCCCTCTCCTGGTTTCCTATTAAATCCTGTATTACTTACAAACTTCTCCTCCTGACTTTTAAAGCTAAATACTCTTCTGCCCCATATTACATTTCAGCCCTAATTAGTAGCTATACACCTGCCCGACTCTTGTGTGCTGCTCAAGAATATCTTCTGTCTGCCCCTTTTGTGCCTAAAGCCCTCGCCCGCGTAAAACCTCACACTGACTGCCCCACACCTCTGGAATGCCCTTCCCCTCAATATCCGACTAGCACCCTCTCTATCCACCTTTAAGACCCATCTTAAAACCCACCACCTTAAAGAAGCATGTGAGTAGCTCCGTGGCGGATACTATACACCTCATACACCGAACTTCCCCCTAGCAGACGCACTTACCAGAACACCCTCCTACTTTTTCTGTACGTTCCTCCTACTTACCAATTAGATTGTAAGATTTTCTGGACAGGGACCTCTCTTTCCTAATGTTACTTTTTTGGCTGAAAACACGTATTTCCATGATGTGTTATATTATTATGTCATTTGTATCACGTGCATTTGGTCCAGAACTCCAGAATATCACTAATGAAGGTTCTAGGCGCTTGACATCGGTAGCAAAATCTAAAACAACGTCTGATGAATATTTTGAGATATCTCCTTTTACCTCTTGACATTGTTGGAGAGAGCAAAACTGCTAAACATTGATTTTAGGAGGCTGGTAGTACTCACGTCTTGCACCTCCCAGCACTAAAACATGGTTCCCAGCTATAGTTTAAGGTGGACCTATTTGGAAATAAATAACATACTGTAGCAATTATTATTGTAAATGACAGATTCTGATTACCTGACATACCCCTTCCAAAGATTATCACAATGTCATTATTATATTGAATTGAAATTGTGCTGACTCCAGATGGGGTATGTGTTATTTAAAAGAATGCCCTAATGCCTGTTTTGCTTCCTAGGCACTTGGTTTGTATGTGCACTAATAGATGAACTATTAAAAATCAGAATGTATGATACAATTGAAAAAAAGGCTATTTAGC
Source organism: Ascaphus truei (assembly GCA_036426205.1). NCBI lineage: Eukaryota > Metazoa > Chordata > Amphibia > Anura > Ascaphidae > Ascaphus > Ascaphus truei. Next base: position 8,400,186 of record CM071571.1, on the reverse strand, counting down.
CCCCATTGTTAGAAAAGCAAAGTAGGCTCCTTTGACACTGAGATTATTATTATTATTATTATTATTATTATTATTATTAATAATAATAATAATATCTACTTATAAAAAGTGAGATGGGGGTTCTAGAGCAAAAAAAATCAATTTAACCAAAAAAAGTGCTAGTTTTCTTAGTGAGACTATACTGATGCCTATTTGACAGCAAATGGTAAAAAAAAAAATATATGATTAACCCTTTCTCCACCACAGAGGTCTGCAGGCTCCCTCTGGTGGGTCACAACAAATTTTTCCCCATCAACAACAGATTGATCTGTAAAGCAGTGCAGCCTTTATAGCACCTAAGGTGTTAAAATATTTGACTTTCTTGGATGAAATGTTTCACTTTTAGCCACAAGGTAAGAGATTTTAGGAAATACAATGATGTGTGGAAGACGTTTAGATCCCTCAGTTTTTTAGGGACTCTGTCTATGTGAAACATAGCTGACAATATATATATCTATATATATATTTATATATATAATATATTATCATATATATACATTATCTCTTACTATATATACTTCTCTACTAATTCTAATTATCTCAGTCTCTCTCTCTCTCTACTATTCTCTCTCTCCCTCTTTTTTTATTTTTTTTTTTTTTCTTATCTCTTAATCTTTCATTTATTTAATTCTTCCCCTACATCCCTGCGGTTTTGCTTGTTTTCCCAAATTAAGAAAATGGAAAATGAAGAGATCTCCCCGCTTTTAAATGTCCCTGGTGAAAGCACTGACGTGTTGGGCACAATGCTAGTGCAATATAACGCGTTATTTACAGGCTATGTGAGTAGATCCTAATATCAGTTATTTGCACTGGCAGCAAGTGAGAGCTTGCAGGCCTCCTGCGTCACCATGGAAACAGCCCGGAAGCAGAGGCCTGCGCATGCTCAGCAGGTTGCATGTGTCCCCAGCTCGCCTGTGTAAGTATATATAAGAAATGCATGTGCAGCAATTCACAAGAGCAACATTGTAACCAGGGATCATTAGCATGGAGGTGCAGGGACCTGCTGCCTCACTGCAATGCTTTGCACTATGATAGAGCACACGGATCATTAGCATGGAGGTGCAGGGAGCTGCTGCCTCACTGAAATGCTTTGCACTATGATACAGCACACGGATCATTAGCATGGAGGTGCAGGGACCTGCTGCCTCACTGCAATGCTTTGCTCTATGATAGAGCACAGGGATCATTAGCATGGAGGTGCAGGGAGCTGCTGCCTCACTGAAATGCTTTGCACTATGATACAGCACACGGATCATTAGCATGGAGGTGGCGGGACCTGCTGCCTCACTGCAATGCTTTGCACTATGTAGTGCACAGGATCATTAGCATGGAGGTGCAGGGAGCTGCTGCCTCACTGAAATGCTTTGCACTATGATACAGCACACGATCATTAGCATGGAGGTGCAGGGACTGCTGCCTCACTGCAATGCTTTGCTCTATGATAGAGCACAGGGATCATTAGCATGGAGTGCAGGGAGCTGCTGCCTCACTGAAATGCTTTGCACTATGATACAGCACACGGATCATTAGCATGGGGTGCAGGGACCTGCTGCCTCGACTGCAATCTTTGCACTATATAGCACAGGATCATTAGCATGGGGTGCAGGAGCTTGGCTGCCTCGCTGAAATGCTTTGCACTATGATACAGCACACGGATCATTAGCATGGAGGTGCAGGGACCTGCTGCCTGGCTGCAATGCTTTGCACTATGATAGAGCACACGGATCATTAGCATGGAGGTGCAGGGAGCTGCTGCCTCACTGAAATGCTTTGCTCTATGATAGAGCACAGGGACTGCAGGAAGGGTGTGTGCATGACTGCTGTCACTCAGTGCTGCAGGGGAGCAGCTTGTAATGTTCTCATTGTCATTTGCAGCATCAAGCGCTTGTGTCATTTTAACACAATCATATAGTGTGTAGCTGCACTGATGTTGACATGCATTGTTCTATTGGGGGTTGTAAACCTCACTTAATGCAATGACTTCATGTGTGCAGGGCCTTTAGCATTATATTTCCACTGTGTTTTTGGTACTTAAGTCAATTGCCGTGCTTTATCGTTTCCTTAAAAAGCCTACTGAAATATTTTTGTGTATGTATAAGGCTGCGTCCCCGCTGGCGCATAGCGTGCTGTGCGCTCAGGCTCTTGCTGCTTTTTTCTTCTTGTAATGTTTTCAGCCGACACCGCGCTGAGAAACTGGCTCTGCTGTCAGCTGAAAATCCCAGCGCCTCAGCACGCCTGCGGACGCTCGCGGGAGCCCCCTCTAAAGACATCCTCATTGAGTATGACTGGGCTCCTCGCGGAGCGTCAGCACGGCTCCCCCCTCTATGGATGTAGCCTAAGCCATAATAAGCCCTTGTCGTCCCACTGCTTCCCAATGAGCCTTCCCAATGATCTCCCAGGTCCTGTGGTTACAGCCTCTCTTCTCCATGTCGCTCCAACACATTTTCTGATTTCATCCTCGCATCTTACTTTTGGTCGTCGTATCGGTCTTTTAATCTTTCTTGGAATCCTGTCGAGTATCATCTTTGTCCAATGATGATCATTTTTTTCTTGTGATATGCCCCACCCACTGCCATTTTAATTTCTTCAGCCTTGTGAGGATATCACAGTTTTTATTTTGGTTTGGTTTCGAACCATTCATTCTTTATCTGTCGCTTCAGTAATACCCTGCATGCATCTCTTCATACTTTTAAAGTTGTTTGAAGTTTCTGAATTACGTTTTGCATTTAGGCAGTGCCGGACTTGCGCATAAGCGAACTAAGGCTACAGCTTTGGGCCCCAAAAAATAGAAACAAATGTATGCATTTCAAGTTTTACAATTAGATGATAAATAAAGTAGATATGGGGAAAATAACATTCTCTATAAATATGGACATTTTTGTTCAAATATGACCCTAAGCATCATGTGTATTGAAAGTGACAAACTTCGTAGCTTATCCTTTGTCATCAGTGACTTTGCTCTCCAAAAATCATGAAAGAAAATGTTTTAATATTAATATGATGTGCAAACTCTGTTCATTTTAGCTTTACATCATAATCTGTGTATATAAATGCTAGTATAATGTTTTCAGGTTTTTATTTCCAATGCTCCCTTCAGTCAGAATAATCTGTTTCTCATTTTTGGGGCCTCTTAAACTTGACATAGATTAGGGCCTCAGAAGGCCAAAGTCCGGCCCTACATTTAGGATCCAAGTTTCACATCAATACAGGTAGAATAAACTGGTCAAACTTTCCTCTTCAGGTCCAGTGGAAGGTTCCCTTGAAATATATTGTCTTGTTTTTGTCCAAGTGCTCCATCTCGTCTTCATTCTCCTATTGATTTCATTCAATAAGTTCCCATCCATTGTTATTTACCGGCCAAGGTAGACAGTCTTCAACTTCTAAATAAATGGAATAGGACTAGCTCTTTGCAGAGTGTATACGTTTGTTGGACATCCTATTGTGCGTGCTGAGATTCATATGGGGGCCCACATTCTCGTTTCGATGAGTTCTCCAATTTGTTGCTGCGGGTCTTCTGGACTTGTGGCCAGGGTTGACACCTATTGAAGGCTAACCGGTGACTTTTTGCAATTAAATGAAACATTTAAATGAATTTTTAGTTATATATTTATTTCTCTTACCTTCTCCGGCAGCGGCATCTCCTCCTGCGAGGTCCAGTCAACGTGGCTCCGCGACGTCAAATGGTGCCGCGTTGCCGTCACGGCGCCATGCAGCGTCAAGTTGCCATGACAAAGTGACGCCTTAAGGTGCCAAGGCGTGACGTGATGTCCCGGTGTCGTGGCGCAACTTTTCGTTGTCATGGCAACATGACGGCATTTGACATCGCGGAGCTATGTTGACGGGACCCTGCAGTGGGAGATGCCGATGATATCCAGAGATTTCTCAGGTAGATTCCCGGAGATACGTGGCCGAAACCCGTAGTCTCTGGGTCAAACCGGGACTGGTGGCAAAAATAACGATGTTAATGTTGTAACGGTTCATGCCTTTCCTCCCATCTGATGTCTCATAAAGAGGTTATTCTATACTCTTGGTAACTGGTCACCTTTATTATGATGTTGCGTTTGTGCAATGGCCCCACACTCCGGATAGGAACATAGTGGGTACAATAAGAAAAGGGGTTGAGTAGTATAATATAAATCAATATATAATTATTGTAGTATAACAATAAACAAAAACTACACTTGCCTAGGCAAGAAAAAGGACCCCTTTAAACAAGCACTCATGTAGTGATAAACGTAGATAGATAAAAATAACCTTTATTAGTGTATAAGGGTAAAATAAGTGAAGGGATGGACACACAACACAATTAAAAAAGTATTAAACTAGATACCTCCCAGTCCTGTGTACCGAACTGGTTACGATACTGGTAGAAGGAACCTTATAATGACTGGCACATACAGAATAGATACATAGCTAGTGCCTCAGTGTGGTATGTGTGTTTGAACCAATCTCGTGTCTGTCAATGATGTACCGGACAGGCACATATATTTATAACCAAAACTGATTAAATTGTTACTCTAAGAGAGTACATGATAGAGCTAGTAGTGAGTAGTTGGTGCACAATATCTCAAACTCACATGCTGAGTATATCCAAAGTATGGTATACCTTGAGATAAATAGTACTCAAATCTTAAGAGTAAACAAAATAAAAAAGGTCCCTAAAGGCGACGCAGGGTATTAAAAATGAACAGTAGGGCTACTGTGTAGCTAGGGAAATAAGGCTTCAGAATGGGAGCCTCAGACACCCTGTTGGGCTAATTATACACAAGGTCTCCCTCAAGGCACGCTAACAGTGTTTAGTTAACACCATAGAATGCCTAAGCCTATGTGAGAGCAGAGAAACAGATATGTATAATACAAAGTGAACTGTAAACTGCTACTCAGGATCCTCCGTGGGGACAACATAAGTGATACAGTGAAGGCTAACAGATATCTGAATATGTTGCTGATGTGTCAGCATGTGTTTTAAAATTCAGAAGGTTGTAGACAGATACCTAAAAACCAGTTATTTGATAGCAGCGACCTGTATATAGGGAGTGTGTATGTTGATAGTACCATCCAGGTTGCTCAGTGAAGTGAACACAATTACAAGGGTATCAGACTATCAGCCTTATCCATTAACCTGAATGTATACACTGTTCCACGTTTAGTATAGTGGTGATCTATACAAGTCGCTAGATGTATACTGTCTATTTGTGCAGTGTAGTGATAATGGTCTCCTATCCACTCGGTCATATAAAGGTACAAAGATAAATAATACTTGAGTGGTTGAGACTAAGATACATTGCAGTCACTACTCCGATCAGATTGTACCTGCAGAGATCCACCCGGCGTGCTGTATTCATGAACACCACAGAACATTAGCTAGCCGGGTGGAGAGAAATGTATTTCATATAGCAGCAAGCCTCAATATTGATCAGCCCAGTAAAGGCTGCCTTGGGGCTACGCTGGACGCCACCGCACTAACACATGTGCTGACGTCACAGAGGAGTGCCCACCACCGACGGCCGTTTCGTGTCACGCTGACGCTTTCTCAATGTGGCCTTGAGAAAAAAAGTGTAGTTTTTGTCTCCTGATCCTTCACCCCTGGCACCGTCCCTTAGACAGTAGCTTGAGCTTACCTCCTCACTCCCCACCCCCCATTAATTGATAGTACTGTATAACAATAATACAAATCCCTAACACAAAGCAGAGTGCGGTAATTAGTTATATGCTTGCAAAAGATTACATACCAATCGGTCTCAAGATCGTCTCTCTGGTGTGTTCCACTTCCCTTCTCTGAGACTGACTTATACACTGTATCTACGTCATAATTTGCTTGTTTGTGCCAAACTGGCAATACTGTGCATCCATATTGCTAGATTCTGGCAAATCTTTGCTCAGATGCAGCAATATTTTTCTATATTCTGGCAATTATTCGCCACTTTTCGGCAAATATTTGCCAACTTCCAGCAAAAGAACGTATGACCTTTAGCGTACGAAATATGCATCTAAGGTGCCAAGTTTTTTCTTCTTGTGGCTACCATTTACTTGAAGCTATATGCTTCCTGTCTGAAAAGCTTCAGCACTGGCTGTTCTTAGACATTTTAACGGTTTCTCACCTAAAGCTAAAATATAAAAGTGTATATCATGTAATATATAATTGTTCAATAGATGAACTAATATCGGTGATTATATGTAATATAAAGATTATATACCCATTACAATGGCAATGTTCCATTGTTACGGTGGGTATTATGTATGTATGTCACTTTGGGATTTTGTTCCCAAGGAAACTTGTTTCAAATGTATCATCACACATGGAAAAGCCATTATTAAATTTAGGAGTATTACAAAAAAAAATATGACGCACAAACTAGTATCAAGCGATAGGATTTAAGCCCAAATTTATCTTGCACAGTTTTTAATTTATATATATTTTTTTCTTCCCGTTTACTTTTCATTTTGATTTCATTGTAAAATCGCCCAGTAACTCTGTTTTGGGAAATTGGTTAAGTGTGAAAATTCAATGTATTATTATTATTTCTAAAAATTAGCAACTTTTTTTTCCCACCAGGCTCATGGCAGGGAAACTGAAGTGGGTAACTGATATAGAGAAGTCAGTACTTATTAATAACTTTGAAAAGAGAGGATGGACCCAAGTATCGGAAAGTGATGATTGGAACTTTTATTGGTAAGTTCATATTTGTGTTTGGACGTAACCGCTGCGCTATACCGAAGAGAAGTCGCCACACGGATTCTCTTTAATCGCAGTAGGGTGAGTCAAGGAATAGAGTAGGTGGCTTACAAGTTGGTATCTGACCAGTCTACCTGCAATATATACATCTTGCCGAGGATATCCAGAATGTTAATATAAATCTACCGATGGACCCCAGACTTCCCGACACTGTGCTCATTCCCTGTTTTCCATAATCAAGGAGACGGTGAGAATGTTTTTCGCCCTGAATGGCAGCTTCTGAGTATATACTGTCGAATTTATCTCTTAAGTCCGCTAAATGAAATTAGACCATGTTACGCAAGAGACATTTAAAAAGCTAAATTCTGACCAGCGATAAAGAAAACCAGAATTCGAAAATGACCCAAGTAAAAGGGAAGGATGAGCAAATGCTTCAGTTAAAGTACCAATACTCCATTGGAACTGGAGGCGCTGAACGGCGCTATTTTAAACTCTTATTACATCCAAATTCCTTAGATATTTACCTTGTGCTTGTGTTTCTAGTCCCCTTTGGGATATAAATATGGCTGCTATCCAAGCCTCACTCCCACGGGCCAACAGAAAGCCACAGTGTCATCAGATCATCACATCGCAGCTTCCTATTGGATGACCCCAGCAGCCATCTTTTGGTTTTACTTTCATTTAACCAGCACATAAAAAGAATAAACTTATTTTGGGAACTGTGGGGTTCCCCGACTTAGGGATCGCGCGGTTAAGCTACAGGGGAAGAATCTACGGGCTCTTACGTTCTAGGAATTAAATAATGGGGGCATTGCAGCTTTAACCCTTTGAGTGCTGGAGGGGTTGTGCCACGGATCGGTCACATGACAGTCGGCATGCACTCTTAGGGCATGACATAGCCCACTAAGTTGTGGAGTGCCAGACCCCATGACCTATTGCAGGGGTGGCCATCTCCACTCACCACGGGCCACCACCAGTTCAGGTTTTTAGGATATCCCTGCTTCAGCACAGGTGGCTGTTAACAGAGCCACTGATTGAGCCACCTGTGCTGAAGCAGGGGTATCTGACCTGTTGGTGGCCCTTGAGGATTGGAGTTGGCCACCCCTGGCGTAGTGACTATGCATTGGGGAACCCAAAGGGTTAAGATATTGGGTGCCGAAAGCAATTAGAATTCTATATCTGAATTATAAGGGGCTGAGATCCACTACTTTGTCCACATTTCTTAGGCAACATTTTAGGTTTTTTTATCGCAGTGGAGTATCTTGTAGGTCATTGATGATATTTCTCTTTTCCATAATTGACCTTCAACCTGTCCTTCCATTTCTCCATTGGGCTGGTAATGGGAAACCTCTATTATACCATAAACCTTAAGGAATATCTCTTGTCTCGCCCAATAATTAATTATAAAGCATCAACAAAGCTCACGTTTCTAGACGTTGAATAATTTAGGTATTATTTGAGGAAAGGAATGACGGCATCTTCCGCATGCAAAGACCAGCATTGTTGAGTAAATAAGGCGTGTTTATTGTAACCTGGTCGCTGCCAAGTGTGGTTCCGCCTGCGTGGCCAAGCAAACCGGGATTATTCCAACATAGGGGTGGGCAACTCCAGTCCTCGAGATCCCTCCCCCACCCCCCCAAACAGGTCAGGTTTTAAAGGATATCCCTTCTTCAGCACAGGTGGCTCAATCAGAGGTTCAGTCTTCGACTGAGCATCTGATTGAGCCACCTGTGCTGAAGCTGGGATATCCTTTAAAACCTGACCTGTTAGGGGCGCGGGGACGAGTTGAGAACCCCTGCCCTAAGAAACTTTCCAAGTATCTATGAAGATTGTCCGGTTTTATTTTTGTACAAATTGAGCTTTTTATTTGTGTCTATCTTGAAAGGACTGGGCTTCATATCCCCAAGATATGTCATAAATATGTAGAAAAAAAAATACTTATTTTATTTATCTTGTCCCAGATTTCCCTAACAAACTTCATCCATTCATTAAAATAAATTCTAGATTGTATTGCTCCTGGCTCATTGGGTACGCTGATAGCTGTACTTGTATTTTGTGCAATACAGGCACAACATTAGTGAAACTGTTTACACCTGAATGTTTCAGGACTGAATGCAAAAGGTGCTCCCCATCATGACAAAGCAAAACTACACCCTAGCATAAAAATTCCCCCACAAAGGTTTTCTGAAAATACACGGATAACAAGTCTTTCTCCACAAAATGTGTGACTGGGAATCCTTTTTGAAAATCGTGTAAATTTAATGAGCAAAATATCCGCTAACATCAGACCTTACATCACAATTTCTCATATCAAGTTAGTGTAATCCTGTAAGTAAATATTGAATGCTGGTGCCCTGTGTCTCCTGAGTAAATTGATACCAGACCTATATGGATTCACATACTGCTTTAGCCAATACAGGCCCCCGAAGTAGAAAGATTGCGTAAGGCACCTTTGTTTTTTAGGACTGAATGCAAAAGGTACGATTGGTATGATTGGGAAGGCAAAACTTGCCTCTAACATAAAATTTCCCCCATGAAAGTGTATCTTGTCTGAAAGTAGGTGCCTGCAGTAATTTAGCTATAGGTATGACATGTTTCCACCCCAAAGAAATCTGTCAGTGAATTTTTTTGTTGAAAACTTTGGTCTTCAGACTTTCCCCAGAATTTGACACTAACTTTGGCCTTTGCATCAAAATTCCTCACACGCTCTGTGTAATCATGGAAAGGTAAACCGAGTGTTATCGCCCCGGGTCCCGTGAGTACACTGATACCAGATATTTATAGTTTTTCTTACTGTTTTGGCAAAGCATAACGTTGCTTCTCGGAGTGCCAAGCTCACCCGCGGTTTGTCTTTTTGCAGGATGAGCGTGCAAACCATTCGAAACTGCTTCAGCGTGGAGACTGGATACCGTCTCTCCGACGACCAACTCGTCAATCATTTCCCCAACCATTACGAGCTGACGAGAAAAGACTTGATGGTGAAGAACATCAAGAGATACCGGAAAGAGCAAGAGAAAGAAGGCAGCCCCGTCGCAGAGAAAGATGAAAACGGAAAATATGTCTACTTGGGTATGTGGTGCACTTGTAGCATTTTTTTTTATTTTTAAACAACTCTGAGATTTTTTAATGTAACAAGCATTTTTGTTTCTATAGCAACCATTTACAAAGTCACATCCCCTTCCTCTTCTGAAACCGGCTCTGGCACACCCCTTTTTGAGCCCTACCCTCTCTCTAGCAGGACACCAATTGTATCTAGTGACTGCCTGGTCACATGATCTTCCACATAGAACTTTGCATCTTTGGTCCTCTTCTGCTGCACTGACAACCATTTAGTGAACCCCAAAGCCGAATCATCGCCGATCGATCGGCAGCTTAACTAATTACTTATCATTCTGTGGATTGTATTGATGCGCATATTAAAGAGGGGGGGGGGGGGAACCAGCACCTTGGACAGCTGCTTTAACAGTAATATCCATAGAACAGAGCACTACTTCTACTGAAGTAACTGTCACGAGTGCACATCCAAACGAAACCACACGCATGGAGGGTTTGTAAATGCAATTAAAGATTGGGGGGGGGGGAAGCATGGAACGCCACTGGTCTTGATTGAAAAAATGCAAAAGTGATTGAGGAGATACGTTTAAGAACATTTATTTTTAATTTTTTCAAATTAAGACCAGTTGAGTCCCGTGCTTTTTTATCTGGACTTTAACAGTGATAGCCAACATAAGGTACTGTATTATGACTATGGGGGTAATTCACCATGCTTGAAAGTAGCCATTCGCACTCTTATTCAGGATAATGGGGGGCGTTTTCGATCGGCCCCTATACAGCGTATTGAAGTGCCCCCTATAGAAAACACACGTGTGGCATCAAACATATCTAAAAGTTACAAGGAACAAGTCACAAACCGGTAGGTATGTTTCAAAATCCGCTATCAATGTGAAAAGTGTTTAACTTGAGCAGTTCAGTTAGAAATAAGGGCCATATTTACTAAGTGGTGCTAAGCCGCAAAGTGACGTGTGGTCCAATCTAGTGAATGAGCGTGTCCTCGGCATCCCATGCACTGCTGTGGCACTCCTTTCCATCGCTGAGTGAGGGTGCCTGCCTCGTCTCCTGGACCTGCTAACACACACTAATGGGGTGTCCAACTCCAGTCCTCAAGGGCCACCAACAGGCCAGGTTTTAAGGATATCCCTGCTTCAGCACAGGTGGCTCAGTCTTCAACTGGCCAACTCCAGCCATCAAGGACCACCAAAGGCCAGGGTTTACGGATATCCCTGCTTCAGCACAGGCGGCTTAATCTTCGACTGAGCCACCTGTGCTGAAGCAGGGATATCCTGAAAACCTGACCTGTTGGTGGCCCTTGATGACTGGAGTTGGACACCCCTTCTTTATAGGGAAACTCTAAAAAGACATCATTGGAATTCCAACGTCCTTAGGATTACGGGCCATTTCTACTAAACAGTGCTGTTACAAATGACGCCTTTCAGCACCAGAAGATCCATTGGGTCGATTCATTTGAATGGACTGTATGGTGTGTTCCAGTACAAAAGGTGCCCTACTGTAGCACCGCTTGGTAAATATGGGACCCTCGTTATAAATAATAATAAAATACATCGTTTGTGTTTCCCTTTTTCCCGCGCAGATTTTGTACCCGTCACTTTTATGCTTCCGGCGGATTATAACCTCTTCGTGGAAGAATTCCGGAAGAATCCGTCCAGCACCTGGATCATGAAACCGTGCGGGAAAGCGCAAGGAAAAGGGATCTTTCTCATCAACAAGCTCTCCCAGATTAAGAAGTGGTCCAGGGACAGCAAAACCTCATCGTGAGTGCTACCAACGCGCCGCCGTGAGACACGGCTTCAAATGCGCGGGTGTGCGAATGTGTTCTACAAATGTATCATGTTCACCGGTTTCACACTTTGTAATCTCCCCGAATCCCCCTCCAAACCGCAACACAGAAAGCTCTGCTGCTGGGAGTCATTTTGCTTCTAGGTATTATTAGAGATTGTAGGTCCGCAAGATCACATACCCTGCGTGCGTTTTGCATATTTGTACTACTTATTATTTTTGAGGTTTGAGCGGCTAAAAAAAAAAAACATACATACATACACACACACATACATACACACATATATATACACACACACTCTCTCAGTATCACATTACAATGTTGTAGCAAAGGAGGGAGAGCGAGTAGGTGGTATGATGGAGCAGGGGTGCTCAACTCTAGTCCTCCAGCCCCACCCCACCAGATCAGGATATCCCAGCTTCAGCACAAGGGGCTCAATCAGAGGCTCTGATTGAGCCCCCTGTGCTGAAGCAGGGACTGATTGAGCCACCTGTGCTGAAGCAGGGACAAACCTGGCCTGTTGGGGTGGCTTGAGTACTGGAGTTCAGCACCCCTGTGATAGAGGTTGGAAAGCTTGTAACATATCAACTACTTGTTGGTCCAATAAAAGGTATCACACCCCCTACTCCGTCTCCCTCCTGTGTTACTACATGGAACAAAGGACCAGCAGGGCCCCCCCGCCCTAATTACAATGTCGTGTCTTTTTGGGGTGTTACCATGATTTTCTGTAACTTGTACTTTAAGTGACTGAAGCATAGTGTGGGCATAGCCACTCAGGGTGACGGAGAATTCCCTGGAAGGAGCATTGCTCTGTGTAGTATCTGTGTCTGCGCAGAACCTAACCTCTGAGATGTCCTGTTTTTATAGGTTTGTTTCCCAGTCTTCTAAAGAAGCTTACGTGATCTCCCTGTACATTGACAATCCCCTGCTGATCGGAGGGAAGAAGTTTGACCTGCGCTTGTATGTACTCGTGACTACGTATCGGCCTCTCAAGTGTTACATGTAAGACATTTTCACTCTGGCAGGAGGGAGGGTGAAGCGGCCGTGCCAGTTTCTGCGCAGCGTCAGGGTAGTCAGCACTAAAGCCGGGATTCATGAAGCCGCGAGGCGAGTATCGCTACCGGATCCGGCGGTGCGTGAATGGTTGTTACCGCCATATCGGGGTACAATGCCTTGCGTTGCGGCTTCATGAATCCCAGCCTTTACTAAGCTAGAATAAGCTGCAAGGTGTCTTCTAGCTCAGGGGTGCGCAAACTGGGGGGCGCGAGATTTAAATTAAATGAAGGGGGACCGCACGAGGCCACTGCAACCTCCTACTTACCGAGATTCAGCCGGCTTCGGGGCGCGTGACCATGGCAAGGCGGTGTCAAATGACGCAGCGGGTGTCACGTGACGTCACGGTTGCCATGGTAACGTGACGTCAAAAGATGCAGCGGGTCACACGGCCCCAAGTCGTCATTTGACGCCGCACCAAGGTAAAGTGGGGCGGGGGGGGAGAGACAACGGAGGAGAGCGGGCAGGGGGGGGGGGGGGTGCAGCAAGAAAAGTTTGCGCACCCCTGTTCTAGCTTATCACCTCTTACTTAATATGTCCCTAAATCCGGACTCATTACCTGCAGCATGCAGAGCACCAAAATATCATCATGGTGACTGAACTGGAGAGGTGTCCTGCTCTACTCTGTATAGGTGGGGTACAGGCAGGGGCGCACTTTGACCCTGAGCGGTGTCACGTTTAAGAGGCCCCAAAAACTGAGAAATAGATTTATTAATCTCACTGAATGGACCATTGAGAATATAAACATGAAACTGAAATGAATGGAAGCATTATACGGGGAGAGGGGGAGAGGGGGACTGACGTGAGCAGCAGGGTTCAGCTGCAAAGTTTGTCACTTTCGATGCACATGATGCTTGGGGTCTTATTAGAAGGAAAATGTCCATATTTACAGAGAATCTGCTTTTTCCCAGATCTTCTTCTTTACTTTCCATCCCATGAGACCCCTCATAGCGTGGGGCCCTCAGCTGCAGCTGAGTTTGCGTATGTGTAAGTCTGGTACTGCGTACTTGGAGAGACTTTTTGGGTAGTGGCTAAGCAGGGGGCAGGAGGTGGAAGCGTGTTGTGTGCCCGCGCTCTCATTGCATGGTGATTGGGTGCAGTTAGACGTGTTTGGGTTGCCACCTACTTCCCTTCAAAGTGCCTGTCCCCCGCGGTGGATTGCCACACCCGCTGCCCTTGGTCACTTGCCTGGGTCTGCCGCCCTGCTTCTCCTTCCCAATCCAGCGTCAATGACGCCGCTGACATAACGGCGCACGCTCGATTTTTGAAGCAGGGCGGCAGATCAGGGGTGGCCGGCACAGGTAAGTAAGTGCTTTCCCATTAGGTCCGATTGGCCGGAGAGCGCGGCAAATGCGAATGGAGCCGGACATTTTTGCCGCCCCAAAACGTTGCCGCATTAGGCCCAGGCCTAACGGGAAATCTGACACTGCCGGTCCCATGTAATAGGTTGTGATGGATATGCAATAAAGTACAAGCAGTTACACAAGAAACATCATCACTGTCAATCCATGGGCTTCATTTTATATTAAGGCTCAAACCAATGGCAAATACCAGTGTTATAGCGTATAATCTATCTTGTTTTAATAATAATTGTTGTTTGCTTGGATAGCGCTGACAGTGTATGCAGCGCTGTACATAGAATTCTTGCAGACACAAGTCCCTTCCCCATAGAGCTTACAATCTACTTTTAGAGGCACAGGGAGATAAAGTGACCTGTGCAAGGTCACAAGGAGCTGACACTGGGATTGATCCAGGTTCCCCTGATTCACACTCGGTGTCAGAGCCTCTACTCCCCGAGCCTCTGCTCCCCGAGCCTCCACTCCCCGAGCCTCCGCTCCCCGAGCCTCCGCTCCCCGAGCCTCCACTCCCCGAGCCTCCCCTCCCAGAGCCTCCCCTCCCCGAGCCTCCGCTCCCCGAGCCTCCGCTCCCCGAGCCTCCACTCCCCGCGCCGCTCCGTCTCCCTTCCACAGTACAAGTTAAAAGAAAAAGAAACTGTAACAAAGGATTTATGAGACTGTTCAGAAACCGTGGAAATTATGTATATTTGTCATTTATATTTTGCCAACTATATAACAAACATTCGCTACGTGCAGCTGGAACACAATAATGGCATTAAATATAAAAGTGTGTGTATATATAGAGAATTTATCTTTGCACCAAAGAATTTACAATCTGACCCCTTGTAAATATGTTTCCCAATATTTATATTCATAACTGATAACTGCCCCTAATGAAGTAGTAATCCCAATAAAGGGAATAGATTAAATGTATTAAAAAGGAAACAGTAAGGGCGCATTGAATTATAGAACTGTTCATTTTAAATGGGCGTATCTTAAATCCCGTTCTCATGCAGTGAATTCTGTGGCGTGCACGTATACTTAAATGTGTCTGTCATATTGATGTAAAACTTTCTGTTTCAAGGTACAAACTTGGATTTTGCCGTTTCTGCACAGTTAAATACACGCCAAGCACAAGTGAGCTGGACAATATGTTTGTGCATCTCACCAACGTTGCCATTCAGAAGCATGGGGTAAGCACGGCTTTGCACTATACATAATACACAATTACATGCAGCTCCACTTACAACACAATGGTATCTTGTGCAAAGCCCCTTCTCTCGTCTTCTTTGTCCTTTCTTCGTCCCGTGCTACTTTCTGAGATGTTCTGACTGTTCTCTATTTTGGAGAAATTGTGTCTGCCAGCATCAGTAACCGTTCTCCAACAGCGAGAAAGTGTCGCCCTGACTCTTTCAGAAAAAGTTGTCAAATAGTCAGGCCAGTGAATAAGGGGACACCTAGATATTTAAAGTTCCCATTATTAAAGCAGTATTGTTTTACTTACATTGAGCGCTCTCGTCTTACATTTTCCAACACTGTGTTTTTGTTTTTTTTAAACCACTGCTTTTTTCAAGAGATATAGTTGTTAGAAATATTAAGCACTTCTCAAATGCTAAAACTTAAGAGAATTCTGATTTTAAGCATTTGTATTGAAAAGCAGGACATGCTCAGGGGTCAAGATACTAGCATTATATGCTATGGCAGTGATTTTCAACCGGGGCAGCCAGGGGGGAGAGGTGAGAGCTGGGATAACTCTCCCAGCCGCCCCAGGCAGCCGCCCAGTCACTGCTATCCTTCCTCTCCCTGCTCCTGTGGGCGTCGGAAGTCGCGTCAACTTCCAGCTGACCGGAGGGAGAGGAAGGATCGGGGTAAGAGCACGCTGTCAGCTCACTTAAAGTGTGTGTTTATTAGCTCCCTTAAAGTGTCTGTGTGTCTCTGAGTGTGTTTAAGTGAGAGGGAGAGTGTGTGTGTATAGATGTGTGAGGGGGAGCGAGGCGAGGGTTGGGGTTCGCCAGAATTTTACAATCGAATTCTGAGGTTCCTTCAACAACGAAAAGGTTGAAGACCACTGGTCTATGGTAAGACTCCTCTAAGTTATGTAACGGGACAGGGAGAATGCTGTATATTCAAAAGGCAGCTGGTCCTGCATTAGAAATTCAAAAAGCAAAGTTTATTTTGATCGACGTTTCGGTCCAAACCGTGCACCTTTCCCAAGATGAGAAATGTCAAAATAGACTTTTTGCTTTTTTGACTTCGGAATACAAATCCACGCGAGTGCTGTATTTTGTATACGCAGCATTCACCATCGCTTGGTGGGACCTCTCCTGGTTTGTGAGAGCACCCGTGTCAGTATTCCCAGCGTGAGTGCACCTACACAGGATCTAGTTACGGGGGATGTGAAATCATACATTATTATTATTAATATTATTATTATTCAAGCAAGTCTATTGCAGGATTGCGAAGTTACGGTGTGTTTTTCCCCCCTATGATTAGGATGATTACAACCACATCCACGGTGGGAAGTGGACAGTGAGTAACTTGCGCTTGTACCTGGAGAGCACGAGCGGCAGGGAAGTCACCAGCAAACTGTTTGATGAGATCCATTGGATAATCGTACAGTCGCTGAAGTCGGTCGCGGTGAGTGGTCTGTACTTGTGTCCTGGCTGCTGCAGGATTTATACACACTCCTAGTCGGGAAACTCAGAGCATCCTACATTCCTTCACTCAAAATCCAACTAACCGTGCTCCAGGCGGAAATCCATGTAAAGAATACCTACATCTCCTTCACTTAGGGTCGCCAGGTGTCCGGTATTGAACCGGACTGCCCTGTATTTGGACACACTGTCCAGTAAAAAATTAGAGGTAATACTGGACAGGTATGTGTATACGTATTACCTCTCTGGACATGTATGTGTCTGGTATTACCTCTCTGGACATGTATGTGTCTGGTATTACCTCTCTGGACATAGTGACCTGATCGGCTTGGGGGGCCGTGAGTTTTCCCTGAGCAGGGCTGTGGCAAGGGGCCTGGGCAGCTTCCTCCATGCTGATTGGCTGCATTAGGCCAAGCTCAGACTGGCTGCTACATCCGCGCCTCCGCCGCGCACTCCTGCAGTCCAGCGATTTGTGCTCAAACTGCAGCAGTTGGGTCGCGGCGTTTGGGGGCGTGGGGGCGTGACGAACACGTCACGGAGCTGTTTCGCCTTTATTGGCTGAACCAGCTGACGCGACTGCAGCCCCAAATGTCAATTTGGGTTGTGGCGGCAAAATGTCGCAGCGTCAACGCTGTAGTTTGCCGCCACAAGCAGTTTCTAGTGTGACAACTGTCATCTACTAGTCTCAAAGAGTGACGATCGCCTGTCTGAGCGAGGCCTTACCCAGCAGCAGCCAATCAGGAGGAGGTGTCAGAAGCCTGGGGGTGGGGCGAAGGAGAGGAGGAAACAGCATGAGCAGATTGGGATTTGTGTGTCCAGCATGTCACACCTTTCACCATTTTGTACCGTTTTTTTTAAGAAGCCACCTGGCAACACTATTCGTGTGTATGGTGCAAGGATAATATTTAGTCACATTGTCCTGGGTGTTCAGAGTATAAGTTCATAAATGCCTTTCCATTAATATACTGTTTTTTGGCCTTTTGATTGATATGCTGACTTCAATTCAGGAAGCTTCTATTTGAAACAGTTATTACTTTGTGCACCTAGAGTTCTCTTTTTACTGCACACCGTTGGATTAATCTACGTTTTCTTATGTCTCTATGAATTAAATATATCTCGCTGTTCCGGAAGCATTCTCTCCAAACAGGAAGAAGAATCGCAGGACACGGTGTAACCTCCGGAAACTGGATTTAAGCGCCTGGTATACTCCTCTTAGGGATATTTAAAATGTAGCGCATGATTTTTGAAAACTATGCCAAAATGTTTAAAGATATTTTTATTATTATTAGAAAGAGGAAACTGTAGTACTCAGTCTCACCGCTTTCATTTTATATTTTGAGAAACATCCATATCCTGAGACCGAAATATCTCTTTGAATAAATACTACTAAAGCTGAAGGCCACGTGAGTGCTGCATTTGGTTCTTTCTGTACGTTTCCTGGTCCAGGCTCTGTGGGCCCACTGCAGTATTGTATACAGCTGTTTAGCATGAGTGCCCCTGTTTATATTCTTATTTTGTATTAATAAAAAAATAGACCGAATATGCACTCGCCTTGAGTTGTATAATGTCTGATGGAGGTGCTAGGATCCTGCATCCATACCGCTGAATGCATACAATACAACTATAAAATAAAACCCGTACGGGATCAGCACGTAGAACATAAATACGAGAAAATGATAGTCACATTTTCCTTTCGGTCTCGCCCAAGTTTCTCCTTTTAATGTATCCAAAAAAAAGCAGCAATACAGAAAGATCAGAACACACAGGGAGAGGAAACTTTAGCAGACACGCAGTTACATGGGCAAACTAAAGCAAAGTTTCAAGGCCCCTGGCCCCTTCATCGGGCGTTCTTATTCTGTATTAAGAAATGTCGGGGTGTTAGGCGACCATGACGAATGCTCTTAGTGGTTAAACATCTACACCCTTGATTGCTTACAAATGATGAGCTTGTTGGTGCCACAAGATTTTGAGTACGGAGATCTCCTATTGCTGCTGCTTGTTAGGAGTGAACCTGTGTGGCACCTCATTGGTTACACACTCACTCTCTCTCAGAAGCTTAAAACCAAGAGACCATGGTGTAGTATATTTTATTCAACAAAAGGGTTAACATGATATAAGTAATGCGCTCCCAAACAAGTGTGTTTATAGTCTGCTTATCTGTGGAGTGGTGAGTGCTACCTTTCTGTCGGCTGGCTTCTATCTGCAGCTTGGGAGGGTTCCCTCACCGGCAGTGCTGGCGCCCCTCACCGGCAGTGCTGGATAACGTGATTACGGAAGCCGACCTGGCTGGACCTAGTTCACTCTCGCACTGCACCTCAGGCTCTACGCGTTTCGCAGAGCTTAGTTTGATTGCACAGTTTTAGAAGATGTTGAGTATACCAGGCAATGAAATCCAGTTGCCGGATGTTAGTGTCGATCAGCAAAGTTCCTGCTTCCCAGGATTCACTAAATGGCTGCCTATTCATTTCGATAAATCCTACAGTCAGTGTAACTCAGCAGCTACAATGTATTCTTATATTATGGGCAACAAATGATCACAAACAGGAAAGTGTTGCAAAGATCTTGCTGGGGAGGTGGGCTTAAACCTGCTATAGAGATCAAAGGATGCTCAGTGTATTAAAACTCATTAAAAATGCCATTAAGAATTGAATAATAAAAAAAACAAAATGCAGTCAGTATCTAATACTACAGAACTGACTTATTTACAAAAAACGTTGAATATTGCTTGGGTTTGCTCCTTTTTAATATGCTTTCAAATATATTATATGTAAAAATAAAATAAAGTACACATTGACTGACTGACATATGTCAATAGTTTCAGGATAACACATGACATTAAAATCATGGCTACGTGGGGCACAATATTTTGTCCTGTTTGTTTTCAAAGCTGGCAGCAGGTGGCGCTATTGGAGCAAAGTCTTGTCTGATCACAGAGTTGGTATATCATGTGGTCTGAGGCCTGGATACAATTTTTGCAGACCGCTTATTTAGTGGTTAATGCTAAACTGTATTTAAAACATAATTACTTGCTATTGAAGTAGTTTGGCTATCCACACACTTACTGCGCTGTCCAGCACTAGACTCCACGGATTCCTGCAAAGTGACCCATGGACAAAATCCGTGCGATTGTGGGGTTCTGCACCACAAAAATTGTATTTTAATGGAAATATTTTGAGTCTTTACTGACGTCTGAGGCGTCTTATGATAAAAATCAGTGAGACTCACAGAAAATAAGTCAGAGTTGATATGTCTGTGCCTGATCAAAAGGGCTTTTATGTGTTATGCGAAGAATAATTATTGCTAAAGTGACAGAGAACAGTTTTTAGGAAATGTAAAAATGTGTGTATCTCTCTCTCTATATATATATATGTACATAGCGTGTCACAGCAGTAACACACGTGACATAATAATTTAACACATAATGGGAATAAGTGCTGGAGAAATAAAACTAACAATAGGAAAAGGCATCCCTGCCCCGAAGAGCTTACACTCTAAAATATATTGTATTTATGTTTTCTAATGACCAACACAACTCCTATAATTGCCGTATGTGTGTACACACACATACACACAGGTTTTGCTACTTTCTTTTGTGGTGTACTTTAGTACTGTTGCGTAGTGCTTGCAGTATAGCTGCAGCTTGCAGCTATAGTATTCTAGACTATAAAACAGTATGGGAATAATCCGGCCCTGTCTTTGGGAGCCGCCCATATGGAGCCTGAATGGTGGATGAATGGATGGAAACGCTTTTGCCAAAGTCGGTTTCAAACCCTAGTTTCTGTTGTCACAGCCTCGTTGCGTTCCCCCCAATGCGTTGTCCGTGCGATTTGTATTCTAGGTGAGTGTAGGAAATGCAATAACCGATCTTTGTTTCTAATATGGAGCATTGAAAACATGCCGGGAATCGCGAACCAAGGGCAAGTCGACTAAAACAATGTAAACTGGGTTTAACCCGGGGGTGGGCAGCTTCAGTCCTCAAGGGCCACCAACAGGCCAGGTATTTGTGATATCCCTGCTTCAGCTTGAGGACTGGAGTTGGACACCCCGTTATAGAGTGTTAGCAGGTCCAGGAGACGAGACAGGCACTCTCTCTGGGCGATGGAAAGGGGTGCCACCCCGGTGCATGGGATTCCGAGGCCACGCGGTGCTGCCTTACGGTGCTAAGTCAAGCAGCGCCTTTTATGGCTCATTCGCTTGAGCCACTGATTGAGCCACCTGTGCTGAAGCAGGGATATCCTGCAATACTGACCTGTTGGTGTCCCTTGAGGATTGGAGTTACCCACCCCTGTGTTAACCCCTCGCTGCCAGTGGTGACTGCTTATAGTCTGCCCTTTGAAACCATACGTTTTTGGGATCAGTCAGGCATGTAAGTGATGTGGTTTATATTCCGCTAAGTATGATATCCAATTTCACATCCCATGTAGTAGACCTCACAAGAGAAACCGACATTTTAAAGCCAGCAAAGTTCCTGGAAGGTTGGACCGGGATACGGTTCTGCGATACCACAATCTTTTAGAGACAGAGCAGGGGGGCCGAGCATCTCGTCGGCTTTTTGTGTGTGTGTGTGCCGTCTACAGATTTAAGGGCTTATTCTACATCCGCCGACGCCTCCGAACGGCCCGTTTTCGGATGGAATTCCTCGTCTTGTTTCTGTGCAGACCTCTGCTATCACAGAACGGTATTTCCTACAATGTAGCCAAAATGGTAAAATACAGATTGTTAGTTAGAATGCTAAGCACAAGTGAAAATTAATTGTACCCAGCTGATTACCATTTTTTAATCCTCATTCTCAGTCGAGATCTGTATTTTATATGCAGTTCACCCGACGTGTTTATTTGTATTATTATTTAAGGACTTGTTTACCAGAGATCTCGTATGATGTCAACATCTGTTTTCCTCCCTAGTTTTTTTTCCTGCTCAGTGATTTTATTTAAACGGTGTATTTTATGCCTAACAAATTGGAGCAAACCCTAAATATGGCTGCGAGGCCCCTCACTAAGTCAAGGGTCCTCCACTCCAGAGCGTGAGAATGGGCCTCACAATGTGACATTTCTGTGAGACCCTCCTGGCTTCCGGAGCAGGGGATCCTGTGTCTGCTGGGGGCAGGGTCTGTTATGCCAGGATGCGGGGTCACTGATGGGGCCAGGGTCTGTAATGCCAGGATACAGGGTCAGTGATGGGGACAGGGTCTGTAATGCCAGGATACGGGGTCAGTAATGGGGACAGGGTCTGTAATGCCAGGATACGGGGTCAGTGATGGGGACAGGGTCTGTAATGCCAGGAAAGGAAGAGAGAAAGTGGGGGAAAAAGTAGAGAAGGTTGGGGAAGGGGGGAAGTGCTTGAGTAGGAAGTCTAGGAGCGAGGGGAAGCGTTGGAAGAAGGAATAGGGGCTGTAAAAAAAATGGTAGACAGAGTCGCAAGGGGGAAAGGGAGAGGGTGGAAAGAGGTAGAGGAAGGAGTTACTAGGCAGGAGGAATGCGGGAATGATGGGATATGGTAAAATACCAGGTTGGGGGGGAGGGGGCTGTTGGGGGCTATAGAGGAAGATAGGACTACAGAGGTATGTAGTGAAGCTCGAGAGCAGAGCAGACGATTAATGCGGGGTATATGTGGGCGGGAAAGCTCTTACATGGGAAGGGATGGTTACTGTAGAAGCAATTGCAGTGGGTAGCGGTAAATGGGAGTAGCGGTCTAATCCATAAGAGGTTATCTGTAGAGGGAAGAGAGTTGGATGCATATCGTGAGGGTGTGTGGTGAGGTTCGGGTGGGAAGGGGTTAGCTTGTGGGTTAGCCCGGGGGAGGTGGGTGCATGGGGAGGGAGGCCGGAAATGGAGGTGGGGGTGGTGAGTAGAGAACTTTGATTAGGCCGTAGCCGTGTGCGGGGGACGGGTATGAAGGGGGGGGGTTGCCGAGGGGAGGTTGGGGGTTCCAGGAGAGATGGATTAAGATGGTGGGCGCGTATGGTACTATTAAGAAAGAGGAGGAATGATTATTGGAAATGAGCTAGTAATTAATGGGAATTGCGACGGACTGTGGAATCTTGTAGTGAACGGGGGGGAGGGAGGATAGTAGAGGCGGGGAGGGTAGACTGTGAGAGGGAGCGATGGCGTTGCGAGAGAAAAGGTGGGAGTGTTAAATGGTTGGAAGGGATAAAATCACCAGTTGCCTTTCCTCTAGCTGGGTCAGTGATGGGGTCAGGGTCTGTAATGCCAGGGGACAGGGTCAGTGATGGGGACAGGGCCTGTAATGCCAGGATACGGGGTCAGTGATGCCAGGATGTGGGGGCAGGGACTGTAATGCCAGGATGCTGGGTCGGTGGTTGGGGCAGGATCTGTAATGCCAGGATACGGGGTCAGTGATGCCAGGATACGGGGTCAGTGATGGGGGCAGGGACCGTAAAGCCAGGATGCAGGGTTAGTGATGCGGGGTCAGTGATGGGGTCAGTGATGCCAGGATGCGGGTTCAGTGATGCCAGGATGTGGGGTCAGTGATGGGGGCAGGGACTGTAATGCCAGGATGCAGGGTCAGTGATGCCAGGATGCGGGGTCAGTGATGGGGTCAGTGATGCCAGGATGCGGGGTCAGTGATGGGGGCAGGGTCTGTAATGCCAGGATGTGGGGTCATTGATGCCAGTATACAGGGTCAGTGATGCGGGCAGAGTTATTGATGTTAGAGGCAGGGTCTGTGACGGGGGAGAGGTTATGACGCAGGGGGTAAGATTTAGGACTTTGTCTCGGCGTCTCCCAGCACAGTGAGATTGACCTAATACTGCATGGGACCCTGTAACCTTCCTGACCCGGCTCTAAAGGATAGTAATGTGCAATAGGAGGGCTCGGCCTCTCTGGCCTATACCGGGTGCTGGGCAGGCGCAGGCTGGGCCTGGATGAAAGTATGAGAAAAAGATGGGCGCCAGGAACTCTTATAACACAAAAAGGTGCTTTATTGATAGACGTCTCAAACATTCCCCTGGTATTGACGCAAGCGGTACCGCCACCAATGTAAATGGCAAATAATAACTCTCGGGACTTCTTCCCCTGGTAGTTTCCAGTCCTAGCCAGGGGAGGTGCATGGCTTAAGTAACCACTGGAAAGGAGGGAGAGGAGGGAGAGGAAACAGCTTGGAGGGAGGTTAGGATGCAGTGAGGACCTCCTGGACGGGCAAGATCAATGTGCGCGCCGGCGTCAGTATAGGCAACCCTATGAGGACAGCAGTGGTAGGGGCAACACTTTGAGACCAGGACAATTGGCATCTCTCTCCCACAAACTTAAGTTCCCCATTCCTTTAACAGGGGCTAGCTTAGAAAGGGCACGTTACTAACTAGGAAACAATAAAGGGTGGTGTAAGATTTGTGCAGAGGTATGCTAATGGGGACCGATTTTGGTGAAATTATAATCTGGCTTTATGGCGCCTGTTCCTTTAAACTCTGTGCAGCATGCTAAACAAAAACCAACTCCACTTTGAAGACTAAATAAACAATATATGCCCTAACTATCTTTAACTGGCTAGATGAGCCAGTTCCCAGTCCAAAAACATAGAACGGTTTATCAGGGAGTAATACTGTATATAGTACAAAAGTCTTATCTGAATGTACTGGTCCGGCGGTTCCAGTTCTCCAGATGCAGGCTTTGCAGTCCAGCCGCTCCCAGGAATATCAGTCTGGTCTTATTGTGTCTTGTAGTCAGCACCGCCTTTGTGCTCAAGACATTGTCTCTCTCCTGTGTCAGCACCGTTGTGTGCCAAGGAAATCTCTCTGTGTCAGTTTCACACAAGGCTTTTCTAGAGCTCTGATTATCCAGGTGGACCCTGGCCAATTGAGTGGCTGCAATGAATCAGCTCCCTGCTGGATTCAGAGCTCTGAGGCAGCTTTCTTTAAAGAGGGATAAGTCCCTGTTACAGGTGGCAGTGTGCATCTTACTACATATTCCTAAAAACACAAACCGATGTACAGGACTCACAGTGAAGCACGCCAGTCAGAACTCTGAAGAACCTGCTTCAAGAATATAAGGGGAGGCTATATATGCCCTTACATTGACATCACACGGTGTGGAGGGGAGTAACTTGAGTGAGCTCACACCGTTAACCCCTTAAGGCAATCATCCTTTTATAGAAACAAGTAGTCCTCCACGAGGGGGCTACAACCATAAAACACAGACCTAATGCGTGGGACTTGATGGGGCTGATTTAGTGATTATAGTAGAACCTCAAATAACCTTATCTGGAAAGATGTAAGATAATGTGACACACTGTGCTCATTTGCATGTCATTACCCAGAATGTAGTGCAGTGTATGCTAAGGCCAGGTCCATACTGGCTACGCTCGCGCGGAGGCGTGCGCGTCCGTGACGTCACCTGCGTGAAGCTACATCGGGGGACGTGTCTAGGGGTGTGTCCGTCACGTCCCGAAGCTGGTTCGTCCTCATTGGGCGAACCGCTCGTGACCTGCCCATCGCGCCGAGAAATCAGTTTCGACTGATTCCTCGCGCAACGCGCGCCCCCTCCTGCGGTCGCACGGTCTATGGGCGCGATCAATGCCTTATGGCAATGTGATTGCGTTGCGCACGGACACCTCAGCGCGGTCTTCGGCAGCATGGACTTAGCCTAAGTGATAATTGGGACAGACAGGGTTGGAGGCCTGTCTGAGGCGTGAATGTACCCACAAGTTCTGTAGTATTTTTATTTGCTGTAGTCTGCATGTCAAACTGCTGAGTTCTGCCGGGTGGAGAAAGTGAACAGGCCGAGTTGCTGCAGGTTTTGGGCCTTTTTACATAAAAAATGGAAATAAAAAAAATGGCACTGACAAAAAAAATGGTTAGAAATCTGCTTAAAATGGCGTCATGTGGGGTCCACTTTTAAAATTGGTCATCTTGGGGAGGGGGAACTGCACCTTTCTAACATAAATGTAATTCTGTGATAGCTGTGCTGCATTGGGATGTGAGAGTCCTTACTGCAGGGGCGGCCAACTCCAGTGCTCATGGGCCACCAACAGGCCAGGTTTTAAGAATATCCCTGCTTCAGCAAAGGTGGCCCAATCAGTGGCTCAGTCAGAATAACTGACCCTTTTTCTCCACGGGAGGTTTCTGTCCTCCCTGAGCTCGCCTTAGTACACCTGAGTTACGGTTTGACCGCCCCAGTCAAACTCCCCACCTGCCACTGTCCTCAGAATGATTGGGGACAAAAGAAGCGGAGAGGCTCCACGGATTGAGGCTCCACGGATTGAGGCTCCACGGATTGAGGCGCCACGGATTGAGGCGCCACGGATTTTGCTAATTTAAATATTTATTAAATCCAGAATGTTCCAACGTTTCGGCCGCCTGGGCAGGCTTTGTCATGGAATGGTATACGGTTGATCCCTATGGATCCAGTCTTTATAATAAATGTGGTACCTGATAACCCAGGTGAGTCCTATTCCACTGTGCAAATGTCCTTGATTTTCGCTCCGTTTCCATGATGTCACTCCTCTACGACATCATCCCGCGCCCGCGCTTCCAGGTGTATGTCCTGTGATTAGTGCGCATGTGCAGTCGGAGACCCCTTCCTGACCTCGCGAGATCCATACGATGTCATCTGTTCGCGCCTGCGCATTGGATTTGTACGTTCACAGTTACATTGTATCCCACCGGTAACCCGTTTTTCCTCTGTGGACGTGTGCTCGCTCTATCCACTATTTTCTTTGTGGGACGATTGACGCCTCGTATTGTCACCAACATGATCCGGCAGTGATTTCATAGGGGGACATGTGGAGACGGAGAATGACTGAGCCACCTGTGCTGAAGCAGGGATATCCCTAATACCTGGCCCTGTTGATGGCCCGCGAGGACTAGAGTTGCTCACCACTGCCCTAGTGGATCATTTGATTGCTCCGACGTGTGTTTGTGGTTTCCCCAGTGCTCTTTCCACGTCTTATGTGAGGCTCAGCCACAAAACGGCCACGCTGGCCAGCAATTTAATGTAGAAAAAGAAAGCAGCAGTTGTAAAAATATAACATCTTTTGGTAGTTTGTGGAAACGTATGTTTGCTAATTTATTTATTTTAAACATTTTTTTAAACATATATTTTTTAATGCAGTCTACAGGAAAGATACAACATTACAGGGAGTCCCACCCCGTCTACACGCGCGCCCACCCCGTCTACACGCGCGCCCACCCCGTCTACACGCGCGCCCACCCCGTCTACACGCGCCAGAACAGGAGCCGGCTCTGGGAATGTAATCTGCAGAACTTTATCACTTACAAATCGTGGATTTGATGATCCTAATAAGTTTTAATGGGCCTTTTATACTGTGTATAAAGTGATTGTTGACATACAGACCTATGAACCGGGACACTTGTGTCACGTACTGTCGTTACACCTGACACTTGTGTTTGCGTACACCTGTGCAACCCAGCGCCGATCCTGGCAAACTGGACCATTCGGTAACTTTAGCCTCATTCAAAAGATTGCTTATAAGTTGTGATGCTTTTTTGACCAGTGAATGCATCCATTTGTGATATTTGAGAACATATGGGTCTCCCCCTCTTCCGATGTGCCAGCTTTATAATGGGGTAGCGTCATTTTGCGTTTCCGTCTTTAATTCTTCCTTTTTTTTTCCTTCTCCAGCCTGTAATGAACAATGACAAACACTGCTTTGAATGTTACGGTTATGACATCATCATCGATGACAAGCTGAAACCTTGGCTTATCGAGGTAAAGGATCCAGTTCTGTGTAGTGGGATAGATGAGTGTTTACAAGGAAAGCACGGGAGGTTAGTTTAGTTTACATAGAAACAACACTACTTGTGGAAATAAACCTAAACGCATTTATTAAATGACTTATTGAAAAGCCAATCGATAAGGATATCCGCGCTCCATGCTGTCCCAATAAATGTGGTGTAATACAGTATTCCCCGTGCAGCCGTCCGCAGGATTACTCTACTAACGCCTATAACGTGAGCTCCCAGGAGAGCGCTCACAGTGGCGCACAAAGACAAGAAGCAGAAAGCGTCCCGAGGAACAGTTTGCAAAATATGGGATGTATTAGTTAAAGTCCTCTAAAGGACAACATGATACACATTAATAGCAGAATGAAACATACATGTGTGCTTAAAAGGTGTAGCGATCACAGATAAACCGCCGGATACACAGCTGATGGGTAAAGGTAGAGTGGGTCCCGATCACAAACACCATCGGCTGGATGGGAAAACCTTGAACCGATCTGAGGCTCCACCAATGAAAACGCATGCAGCAACCTCACGTGACCTACGCGTTTCGCATTTACGTGCTTCGTCAGGGAACTTACTGAAAAGATCATTTATGTTGGGAAAGTTTGCAATGTGATCTTAGACATGTACAGAAGTTATTATTTATTTTTTCTAGCATGTGTCAGACTCTTAACCCCCTTGCTTCTTTAGCACCTTAAAGGTAAATGCCCATTTCCTCCAGCTTCAGCCAAATGATCAAATTAGCAGAACTAGTCCCACGGATGGAAATGACAAGTGAAGCCGGTTCTGAAACTGAATTGGGGAACATAACCTTCAGGTCACTTGTTTTCAACCCAATGTCGGCGTGCCTCAGCCACACCACAATTTAGGAATAACCAAAGCATTTGTAAATATACGTGAAGGTCGTTACTTTACATTTCAAAGTCACACTGATTATAATGGGGAAAGCAGGTGCTGCCCTCTGTGTTTGCTCCCTCCCTTCCTCGCCCCTCCACTTGTGTTCTGAGGCTTACTGCCCTCACCAATACTCTGCCGTGTCATAAATATACCGTACCACGCTACCGGAAGGATAATTAAATTTTTTGTTTTAAAGTGCCCCCAAATAAAAACGCACAACAAATCTGAAGTTTTCGCCGGGGTCCCTGTGTGAGCGGCCTTGCGAGCCCCCACTCCCCCACCCACCCCTACCTCCTCACTCTCACCCCACTCTATTTCTCTCCCCATTCTCGCACACCCCTCTCGCTCCCCTCCTCGTCACTCTCCCCTCCTTTCTTACTCTTCCTCCCTCATACACCACCTCCCTCTCTCTTCCCCCCCCCCCCCTACCCTCCCCCCCCCCCCTCCTCTCTCACACCCTTTCCACCCCACCCCCCACAATCAATCCCTCCACTCCACAATCTCCCCCTCACAGTCGCTCAATCCCCTCTCCCCCTCTGAGAATTGTAGCTTGTGCCCGGGAGGGATGGGGAAGAAGAGGGCTTGTTGCAATGCTGCTCCAGTCGGCTGTGCAGTCAGAGCTGGCCAAGCAGCATACGGCACGCTGGCGAAAGTTGGGTCCGACTTCCGACGCTGGCAACCAGATGCACCAACATGGGGAGGGAGAGCTGCTGCCGCCGCCTGAGACTCTGCTTGCTGCCAGACTGCAGGGCGGGTTGGGGAAGTTTCCGGCGCTGGCCGGGCCCTCCTGGCAACACTCAGTACCGGCTGCAGAAGTTGACACCGACCGGGCCCGCATGCGCTCTCCCAAGTGAAGTTATTATTTGACCACTGTAAAGCACAGGGTATACCCTAATGGTTACAAAATAACAGAGGGTATATCGTGTATACCCGCCACTAAAGCACTGGTGGACCGCTTCATATGAATGAGATATTGGATGGTTATCCACAAACATGCTACAGTATGTCTGAGGTGCTGTAAAAACACGGTTGATAACCACTGGTTTTAGTTTCAGTAAAACTAATGACCAGGGCAAATCATTTTATAGGCAAGGAGTTATAAGATTCAAATACCCACATTTTATTATCCCCTTTGCCTTTCATTAGGTAAACAATAGACTCACATTGTTACATCATCCTTCCTTCCTGCCTTTCATCCTTTCTTCCTTTTCCTAAAGCAGAGACTTTCCACATACGTTCACAAGTCTCCGCTTCCCATGTACAGCAAAGCTGCGATCCTTTCTCCATTACAAGTATTTCTATCAACAATGAATCCTTCACGCCATGTTATGGTATAAGCAGATTTTCCGTGCAATGCTTGAACTGAACCTCGGGCTCAATGCAAAATGTTCTGAGTTTTTTTGTTTGTTTGTTTTTTGCAGGTTAACGCTTCTCCATCCCTCACATCCAGCACGGCCAATGATCGCATCCTGAAATACAACCTCATAAACGACACGCTTAACATCGTTGTGCCTAACGGAGACATTCCTGACTGTAAGTGGAACAGATTCCCACCCAAGGAAGCTCTCGGGAACTATGAAATCTTGTAAGTTGTGATCGTGTCTACAATTCTTCGTATAATTCTGGCATTAGTCATATTTATTATACAATGTTTTAGCTTGTCTGGGGCACTTGGTCTCCCTCTTCGGTAGGGGGAAAAAGCTTGTTGCATAAAAAGCCCCTAATAGCAAAGTTGTTAAAGCCGAATGTGAAGCTGAAACAAAAATACGTTTCTAAACTCTTCCACCTGCAGCCTTTTCAGTGCCCTAAGGACGAGCACACTGATTGGCTTTCTCTTCTTACATACAGTAGTCACATTGTTATATAGTAGATGAGGTTAAAAACAGATATGACCATCAAGTTCAACCTATGCTAAATTTAGATGACAGATACTTTATCCTATATTTGTATTTACAGTATATTGATCCAGAGGAAGGCAAACAAAAAACCCAGTGAAATATCATCTAATAATATCTCATAAGGGGAAAATAAATTCCTTCCAGACTCTCAAAATCAGGAATCAGATTACTCCCTGGATCAACACTCTTCCTATGTTTAATTATTTGGTATATCCCTGTATACCTTTCCTTTCTAAAAAGATGTCCAACCTTTTTTGAACATATCTATTGTATCTGCCATCACCGTCTTCTTGCCGTCTCTCCCTGAATTCTGCGGTAGCTAGAATGGCCCATGGCAATCAAGCTACAGACCTCACGGCAAAAGAGGGGTTTCTGCCTAGAAAACAAAGACCCCAAAACATTATAGTCGACAATTCTGATATTCCCTCCAAACACTAGGATTACAGCTATTGGAAAGGACTCCATATTATTTTTATGGGTTGGTGGACAGTATAAATGGACCCCAAACAATGAACTGAACAGGTCTGGTAAGGATCTGAATATAAAGTAAATATTTCAGCTGTATTTCCTCTATAGAGGAGATTTAAAAAAAAAAAGGTTTAAGTGTTGAGGGACACTCTGATTATGTATATTCCTGTTTCTCACTCAACCTGTAACCACCGGGCTGGTTAAAGCCCACTGTGTGGCAACATTTTAACTCTTTATAACATTACTATTGTTTTATTTATTTATTTAT
>CM071571.1:8246893-8369234 GCA_036426205.1 Ascaphus truei | reverse complement strand
GCCACTAATTAAGCCAGCTGTGCTGAAGTAGGGGTATCCTGAAAACCAGGCCTGTTTGCGGCCCTCGAGGACTGGTGTTGTGCAGGCCTGGTATAGGTCATACTCCAACTTTTTCTCAAAATAAACCACAAGACCATGTCTTTGAATTACAAGTGAATTAGAAACACTGTATGCTTATTTGACTGTGTAATTGGTAAATTATTCCCAGTACATACAGTAGCATAGTTGGGGTTTCATCATCACTTGCAATGTAATCCTCAACATATAACATTCAATGTAATCCTCAACATATAACATTCATTTTTTCCGATATTTCAATGTTCTTAAGGGATAAGCTGCTCTAAGTCTTAATCTTCCACACATCCTGCAGTAAGATTTCAATATTACTTACAAGATCTCAACCCTTTCTCAAACGGTTTCATACATGTTCTTACCAAGACAACGCGTGAGCCTTTCCATAGTTACAGCGTGCCGGGTTGCGCGCCTCTCATGTCTAGCAAGGATGCAGACGTAACCTCAATGCCACATGTACATTTCCCTACTAATTTAAATATATAGCTAGAGATCCACGTGGAACCTGGAGTCACGCTGGTGTTTAATTGTAGTAGGACAGGTGTGTGTTGTCTACTCGGGGCATGATATATGACTTCTGTTGGTTGATAAGTTGAAGATACTCCTGTAATAGTACTTGCAAAGCGAAATTGCAGTCACGGAAGAGTTTAAGATACCAGAATGTGGTCGGAAGAGCGTGTGCGCTAATGATCTGCCCAGACTGTAAAGAACATTGCACGGTTCATAGTAACTGACTACAGGCATACCCCGCATTAACGTACGCAATGGGACCGGAGCATGTATGTAAAGTGAAAATGTACTTAAAGTGAAGCACTACCTTTTCCCCACTTACGATGCATGTACTGTACTGCAATCGTTATATACGTGCATAACTGATGTAAATAACGCATTTGTAACAAGCTCTATAGTCTCCCCGCTTGCGCACAGCTTCGGTACAGGTAGGGAGTTCAACTTTGCGGTTCAGTACGTGCTGACTGGCGCATGCGTGAGCTGCAGTTTGACTATTGGGCGATATGTACTTACTCGCGAGTGTACTTAAAGTGAGTGTCCTTAAACCGGGGTATGCCTGTAGATTGTTTCTAAAAAAAAACATTTCCAGCAAAAGAGAACAAAAAAGTGCAAGTGACCATGTAGATCCCCGATGCGTTTCACAGCTCCTCATATTCCCAAGGGGAAGCCCCTCGGGGGTTCAACGTGGTGACGCGCAGCATATTTGTGCCCTCGCATTATGTATGGAAGAAATTAATTATGTATGTTAAATGAATTGTATAACGAAAGTTAATAGATATGTCAATAAACAAAATATACATTATTAAACCAGTCAAGCTGAAAACCCCAAGCAAAGCATAGAATGCATGTGAGCTATATCTGAATTGTGACATGTATTGCTTGTTATGATGCTTTGAAATACTATTAATCCTCTTATAGCGCTTTTTGTAACCTCTTTGCTGCCAGAGAAGCCTTAACTATTATTATGTATGTTGGAAGTTGATGGAACTGTCGCCATTCCTGCCCCAGGTACGATGAAGAGTCGGCACAAGCTGACGGGACAGATCGAGACGTAAGGAATCGAGCAGGACAGCCACTTGGCCTCAAAGGAAACCGGGCCAGAGATTCTGGGAAGTCTGCGCCTACAACGTGGAAATAGTGAAAGCGAAAAGTACTTGTTGAACGATTACCATTCGGTCACCAAGCTCATGGGTCACGAAGCATGGATGAAAGAGAACAGTGACCCATTTGCCTCTGTACAGTCTGGAGCTGTATGTTCTGAAAACCAGCTTACTCTATCACATGTCCACCATTATTGAAATGTAGCCTCCAGTATATAGAGGTGGGGACAATAGGGTGTGTGCAGGTCTGATGGTAGTAACGCTAATTCGACTTCCTATGGCAAGGTCTCGTAGAGTTGGAAGAGCTTAGAGCAGGGATGCTCAACTCCAGTCCTCAACCCCCCCTTGTCCCCCAACAGGTCAGGTTTTCAGGATATCCCAGCTGCAGCACAGGTGGCACAATCAGTCCCTGCTTCAGCACAGGTTGTTCAATCAGACGCTCAGTCTTTGATTGAGCCACTTGTGCTGAAGCTGGGGTATCCTGAAAACCTGACCTGTTGGGGGGGGGGGGGGATTGAAGACTGGAGTTGGGCACCCTTGGTTTAGACCATTGAAATAATATGAAGAGAGAATACAGCACTGTTTTAGGAGATGAGGTTCATTCGAAACAGAGGGACCTCCATCCATGCAAGACCAGCTCTATCACCAAAGAGGTGGAGGAGACCATTCTTGACTAAAGAGGTTGACATAATTAACAAATATGTTGGCGCTTCACAAATTAACTCCAATAATACATGCATACAATGCAGACTCTCATTCCAGATTAGTTTATACTTTTGCATGTACAATTAGTTTATATTTTTGCATGTATAGTAACTATCTTTAGGCCCTCATACATTGGTGTATGGCATGGCAGCTCTGCACTTGTAGATTTGTACATTAATATATTGACTTTAACACACTCTTTGGAACAGTCTGCCTTGTACAGTTCCAGAAGCCCCTTCTCTGTAAATCTATAAAAACAGGCTCAAAATCTACCTGTTTACCCAGGCATTTAATTCATGCCCCATAACCTGTCCGGCATTTAGTAGCTACAGTACCGTCCCTTCCTGTATTGTAACTTTCTTTGTTTGGTCTCGTTTATAACCTTGAATGTTTTCTACCTTTTTCCTTTTTGTAACTGTGAAAAGTGCTATATAAATAAAGTTGTTGTTATTATTATTAAACTAGTCATAATGACACATTGATGGAATTAATATTTTCTCGTCCAAATCTTCATGGGTGGTTGATTTTTATGTATTTATTCCAGAACCTTGGAAAGACTGTATTTTGTCATACCTGGACTGTCTCATTCTATACAGAATGTCAACTAACAACATTCCAGAATGTTCCCTACCACTCAGCCATGCTCCTACATGCAGATATGCCAGAAACCTTGGTTAAGCATGAAAGACCTTGCATTTATTGAGCCTAAATAAAACGAATTGTGCGGGGTTACAGCAATTTAGGTGCCTTGATCCATTGAAAAGAACTAATAGTCATTAATGCAGGTTGTGAAGATTGGAAGAGGCACTGCAAGTGAAGCAGAATTAAATAACACTGCTTCAAACACGTGCCGATGTGCATAACAGCATTACATTAACCAACACACATCTGGGCACAGAGCGGGAATAACATCCCATTATGTTTAGGATGACATTTGCGACAAAGTTAATTGCAATTATGTTAATTGGTAATTAATGAGATTCTGCTAGTGGCAATGCTAAAGAGACAGTCCCATCGCAGTTCGATTATAATGCAGCCATGAGTATAAACTAAGGTTGGCCAACTCCAGTCCTCAAGGGCTACCAACAGGTCCAGTTTTAAGGATATCCCTTCTTCAGCACAGGTGACTCAATCAGTAGCTCAGTCTTTGACTGAGCCAGCTGTGCTGATGCAGGGATATTCTGAAAGCCTGACCTGTTGCTGGCCTTTGAGGAATAGTTGGCCAACCCTGGTATAAACACATAGCTCCACAGCTACAAACGATATCCTATCCCTGGATGGAAATATATTGCTAACTAAGGCCGCGCGTATAGCGCCCGTGGCTGGCGACGTCACCCGTCGCCGCTAGCGAAAGTTATATTTCGCTTTGTGGCTGCGTCGCGGGCATCCGAGCATTTGATTTGTTCAGGGGCTGTCACATGAGACGACAGCCCATGAAAAATCAAATATTCCCGGCTTCCAAAGTCCACGACGCGATGTCGCTCCGTCGCCGTTGCGCTTACTATTAGCGGCGGCAATTTATTTGTTTTTGGGCAGTGGCGCTGGCACTATACGCACGGCCTAAGAACTGAGCTGCTAGAAAGAAATTGGCAACCTCGCTCATTTATCACAATAGAACGTCACTGTTTTGCTCAGATAAATTAGCTACAGTAGCTACTTATTAGTATACACAACTCAATGCTCACCTGAGTGTAACAATGTTTGTCTACAATTTAAGAGAACACTTGCAATCATTTTTCCCTTGGGTTGCCAATGGGGAGTCCACCTAGAAAGAGTCTAAACCGGGTGGGCAGCTCCAGTCCTCAAGGGTCACCAACAGGTCAGGTTTTCAGGATATCCCTACTTCAGCATAGGTGTCTCAGTTAACTGAGCCACCTGTGCTGAAGCAGGGTTATCCTGTTAACCTGACCTGTTGGTGACCCTTGAGGACTGAAGTTGCCCACTCCTGGTCTAAAATCAATTTTGTTCGATCAGTTTAACCCTTTCACTGCTAGTAGGCCTTGTAATGCATTTGTGACCTGCTCTGTTGATGAAAGTGTTGGACTTGATTTCTTCCTTTAAAGCATATATTTTGGTTATAAAGAGCCAACTTTATACTTAATGCTTTCAAAAACTAGCACCCAGACATTTAAATTAAATATAAGTAATATTAATAATAGGAACCACCAAACAATAAAGTACATATTGGGAGAAAGGAAAACATACCCTGTGGGCTTACAATCTAAGGGCTGTAATATAGTGCGCGCGTCAATGATAATCGCAGGGTATGACCTTGCAGTTGCTATACTTCAGACGCGCACGCAATTGTATTTTCGCGCTGCGAGCCAATCACAGCGCGGCCTGACACTGTGATGTCAGAGCCATGCCTCCTAGCTGCGCACGCCGCCGCGTGCACTAATTTAATTAAATACAAGACGCCCAGGACTGGTGCTATGAACCATGTAGAACAGTGGTTCCCAACAGGAGGTCCGGGAGGGATTTCCAAGGGGTTTGCCAAACAAATCAGTAATGGCGGATCCCAGGCATATAGCGGGTTCCTGAGCCCGTGTGGACTGCGCACTGTGTAAGGCCCCAAATGGCGTCCTAGTGTTGGTGATATAGCCGTCAATTACAGCATGAGTTTCCAAATGTCTCTCCCCACAATGCTTTGCATCCACAGCAGCGAGGCATTGTGGGGCAAGACTTTGGAAGCTCCTGCAGTAATTTACAGCCATACCACCCATTCTTTCTGCACACACTGAGGGGCAGTTTGGGGCCTTATTAAGCCCCCCCCTCCAAACCCCACCCCACCCTCCAAACCCCACCCCACCCATGAGCTCAGGATACTATACTGCCTGGGATCAGTCAAGATGTATTAATTAGGGGTTTGCAGATTTTTTTTTTTGGGGGGGGGGGGGGGGGAATTTCATCCAAAAACTGCCTCTTTAGACTAAATAGAATTTATTTCTAAGACTCTTACAAGTTGGGTTTTAAATAGCACTAAGATTTAGCACTATTATATCTGGGCCATAATCTGTTAAGTATCCTTGACTATGTCCAAGAATGCCCAGATTTACTGCCTCATTTATTCAATATTAGACTTTCTCTGCTACATTGATCATATTAAAAAAGCTGTGAAAAGAGCCGTAAATTTTAACTTAAACCTCCTTGAACAGAACATTTAATCTGCTTTCGTTTAGGATTTGTAATGCGATTTTCATTGGTGAACCTTGATTTATTAATTTTTTTTCCTTTGCAATTTGAACAGATTCACGTTCTCCAGCAACCATATAACAGCAAAAACATAATGGACAAAAGTAATGAGGAGGGGTACTTTAAAGTTTAAACAAATACATAAATCAGACTGCAATCATTAGTGATCCTTTTTTTTATGTCCAAGTAGGTACTGAAGAATTAAATGCTGATTTATTTATTTTTTGCTTCTATAATCTGACAGTATGTGTGGAATGCAAAATAAATATGCCGTTACCTTGGACTTTGTACTTATTCACTAAGGTTTTGCTGTGGCATTAACTATGCAGGACGTAAGCAAGATACCGTGATACGCTTATATTGACCAAATGAACATGGTTTCTTTGGGTTTGGCTCTCATGCTGAGCTCTCTTACTTTGGATACTGTAGATCTATTAGAATACAATAGACATGTATCCAGTTTACAATGGCGAGTCCATTCGTAGGTAAGAATAGGTTGTTTAAACCTGTCTGGCATGTGAATTCTGCTTTGAATGGGATTGAAAGATATCTAATCTTTGGGAATCATCAACCTGCTTGTTTTCGGAGTTTACGATTGTTTGAGTAGCAATTTAGGGCTCCAAGGCCCTTGATTCATGTTGCTGTGACGCCACTACCCTGTACTGGACACGATTGTAGTCTTATTCATTTGAATAGAGCAGATCTCTTCTCCAACATGGTTAAGTGGCTTCACAGCATCTGGAATCCAAGTCAGAGTCCTAACATGCAACTGGGCTTAAAAAGGGAAAACCTTCAATGGGGAATTTGGGTCAAAAACAGCCCGAGCGGCCACTTTGGCACATATACAATCAGCCCCCGACAGCTTTTCTCCACTTGTTTGTATTTACTAAGAATTCTGTCTGACTCTTATGCCGCGTCCATACTGTGTGCGACTGTGCGCGCGGCGTGAACAAAAGGCCACACCTCAATGAGACCGGCCATAGGGCGCGACATGGCGCGGTCGATTTTTCGGCAGATAAAAATTATTTATTTTGCTGCGCAACGGCAGGGTCACGTGGGCGGTTCAGCCAATGAGGGAGAACCGCTCATGTGACATCACGGCCACACCTCCCCGCCACGCAAGTCATAGGAATCCTACAGGCCACGGATCGCTTCTCATAGAGGCGCGCACCACGCACTCCGCCACGCGCACGGCTAATATATCCGATGCCTTACTCCGGTGTTCCTATACCACACAAGTCCACTTGTAGATCAACATTTTTATAACCATAAATGACAACTGGATTTCTAGGTTTTCCTCCCATTGTGATGCTGTCGAGAAAACAGAAACATCCGTCAGTCAGGATCCTCGAATAATGTTGATGATTCTGCTCATAAAGTCTAAAGCAAAGGGAATATGTTAAATAATGAACGTACGACTCAAATGGCAAAACGTACTACACTATGCAAGTTGTTTTGTTCTTCATTTCACTCCACTGAGATTAGCTCAAGGAATACTGCTTCCTCAGCTTTATTTTGGCTCTATCTGGAATTATTTAGTACATGTAGAGCAGGTGTCTCCAAACTTTTCAGTACAAGGGACACATCGTATATTCTACACATTTTCGACGGGCCAAATATTTTTTTTATTTTTTATAAATGAATGAATACATTTTATTTGAATCTTTTTAGGGTAAATAGCACGATATGATTCAGAACAAAAGAGAAATGTGACAATTACAAAGATAGGATGCCAGATAAAGTCTTGTGGGGGCCTGATGTGGCCCCCGGGCCGTAGTTTGGAGACCCCTGATGTAGAGGCTGATTTTAAATTGGCTAAGCCGAAGTAAAGCAGCTTCTCAACGGGGCTACTCAATTGCAACACAGGGTGTTAGAAGGACTTGAAAAATGAGCAAAGAAATATGTGAAATGAGCCTGAAGGCATCTCCTAAAAACTGTTTCCATTCATAATGTCTGCTGAGCTAAGAGAGATACGGATGACACACTTGGCAGGGACCACAGTTACTGCAAGTCATAAACGTGTACATGGAAGGGAGGGTCAACTCTTGTGCATTTATGTCAGAGAGCATTATGACATCATGAAGGAACATGCACAGCCAGCTGCAAAAGGTAAGGTGTCCAGACAGGATCAATTATTTTCAGAATATTGAAAAAGCAGCCTAATGTTCTTTTTTTTTTTTAATACATTAAACTCATTGTGCCATTTGCTATTTTTTCTTCTCTTACGGTTTCATTTCATGTTGGGTATTTTCAGCCTGGGAAATCTGCTCATTTTCTGCCATACTGTAAGTGGCTGAGGGTTGGGCCACGCTGGCAACTCAACATATCCAACTAGCTATTACTGCTGGTCTCTAGGCTGACAGATGTAGAACCACTCACAAGGAAAGAGGCTGGTAGGTCAAGGAACTTGGCTTCAGTGGTCGGAAATGGAAAAACAGCCGAAAGATAGAATTGATCAACATGCAGAATCAACTGGCCTGCAAGGTGCATGGCGGCATGGTTTGGGGTACACGGCTGATAGATTTTTTGGGTTGAGTAACCAAATTATTAGAGGGGTTTTACCTAGATTCAAATTAAGCCTTTGATATGCACCAAGAAGGAAAACTTGTTAACTAGCTCAAAAGCCTGGCAGTGGGAGTAAGTGATGATGAGGGAATCTTCGCAGGAGCCAGGAAAAATAGCAAATGAAAAGAGCAGCTGAAAGGAACAGATGGTTAAAGATGCAGGACATTTACCGCTAGCTGGTGAAACAGATAACAGAAGGTCTGGAAAAGAAGAAAAACATAAAAGCCAAATAAAACTCTGGGTTATTGGAAAGATTTATTGTGGGAAAGGGGAGACTTGAAACAGTCTGAGAATCGCGTGCATAATAAACTGTAGTTTATGCAGCGCGTTATAAATAAATGTGGCATTCTGCATAGCAACCACGGGTCAACAAAACATAAATGGGATCTAAAAATATGTCAGACTGGTTTAGATGTATAAAATAAAGTGGTGTTGCTCATTGAGGGACCAAGCAGCAGGAATTTATTAAATTGCCCGCACATCACTCAATCAAAGATCAGTGAAATACTATTTGGAGACCTACATTTTATTTTATGAGGTTGGGCGTTAGTACAGACTTTATATCATCTTTGTAACGATAAGATTATTTTTGGTCCTGAGAATCAGCTCCAGCTATTTTTATTTCGTCTTCTGTTTTATAAACAAAATAACTATGACATCTGCTCAAATTTCAGAGGACCTATAACATTAAAATGTATTCAATTTACACAATACACAAAAAAGTACATGTTTCACATTAAAGGTGATTAACTCTAAGAACATTAATGCCCTCAATAAAGCCAATTAGTTTTGCCTGATTTTTTTGGATTGGACAAAGCTGCATTATCCTATTGAGAAACAATGTGATATATTTACCCCCCTTTAGCCTGTTCACCTTATTGTAACAATACAGTAGTTTTCCATTTTGGATAAGTGATGTAAAAAATAATAATTTGTGGACACTCCTAATTGACTGCCATTGCAATCTTCTAAAATAATATTGTGATTTGACTATGTAACTTGGAGGGTATTTTGAGATGCTTGGGTTTAATACTATCAACATGGTTTAATCAACCTTTGAAGAATATCTTTTTAGCAAAGCCGCTGCTACATTACAGCTTATGGTCTTATTCTAACAAAGATATTTTACAGTATCATAGTTAATATATTTTTTACATTACAACATAAAAGGCTTTATACATTTATTTAAATGTAAACAGCCAATAAAGAAAATATATGGGCCAAATAAGTTATAGACAAATGAAATATTCACCATTATCAATTATTTTCACAGAGACCCCTGCTTACCTCTCATGGAACCTCGTTGTTGCGCACATAACCCATGCTTAGTTTGTTGGGCTTAGGTATTTTGTATTGCGGTACAGAATTTAAAATGTCCTCTTCCCAAACAACCAAGTTTTCATAACTCTTTTTACTACATTGAACATTGTGTATTTTCTTTTTCAGACCAAATGAGTTTCTGGGATCATATTCTTCATTTAAAAAAAATATATATTTATACTTTTTTTAAGCATACCACAGTAATTGCCAACACCACCAGTTATATTGTGTGCAATAAATGCCCAAGAGGATAACTATTACATCCCAGATCACCCTAATGCAAACCAGAGCCTGTGACTCACACTGATTCATTTAGCAAAACTAGTGCAAAAATACAGCAGTGGATTTTGTCTTAGAAAAATAACTAA
Organism: Ascaphus truei; assembly: GCA_036426205.1. Taxonomy (NCBI): domain Eukaryota; kingdom Metazoa; phylum Chordata; class Amphibia; order Anura; family Ascaphidae; genus Ascaphus; species Ascaphus truei. Next base: position 8,359,402 of record CM071571.1, on the reverse strand, counting down.
TTGCAAATGATTAATTCATGCAATGTAGTTTCATTGCAGTTTTACTGCAGTGTTGCCCTCAATTTGTAGCATTGCAATCCCTTGACTAAGGATTTCAGTGCATAAGGTCACAGCTGTGCGTTGCAAGCCTCCTTGCTGGCATGATGCAGCATGCAGGTCTATAGATGAAAGCGAGGCTTGATACACTGGGCCCCGCCTCCTGGTGTTACGTCAGGGGGAGGGGCAGTGGACCCTGAAGGCAGCCAATCAGGTTGCGGGTGTGGTGGTATCCGGGTGTGAGGGGGCGGGGAGGGTGTGACCGTGGTGCTGGGGAAGGATTCAGCGGCTCCCGCCTGACAGGGAACCTTGCACCGAGCCGGGTACGGAGAGGAGGTAATGCTGGGAACTATCACAGGGCTAACTCACATAAAGGTATCACTACGCTGCTACATCCCCCCCCCCACCACCCCGCCACATTCCCCCCCTCGTGGCCCATCGTTACTCCCATGTCGTGGCCCATCGTTACTCCCATGTATGAGCTCTGTAGAGCGGGGATCGTCAGATATTTATTCTAATGATCAGATCAGAAAAAAATCGTATGAGTAGGGAGTGCAATGTAAAAAATGTACTTATCTATATCTAGCACTCATGTAAAGTATACATTTATTTAGAAGGATTGATGCTTCGATCCCCAGCGTGACCTTTCCCGCCCTAAAGGTATCTTGGGACCGAAATATCGATCCTTCCAATTGCGCTGATCCTCAATATACCGCGATTCAATCCCTTTGACCGCTGCACCCTGCCTTACCACCATAGAGATTATAGGTCTCTCGTTGTTGTAGAGGTACAACTCATGGAGTGCATTTTTGGCAACAACGCACTTCCCAAACCTAAAACTCATTAAGTATGATTTTTGTCAAAAAGAACATTTTTAATCGCCTCTTCCTCAGTACTTAATGAATGTAGTTAATGACTTTTACCTCCACAACAACGTCTTAAAAAACATTATACCCTAAAAATGTGCACATTTTATACACCTTGTTAATATTTACGTCAAATATATGAATGATCTTGGATGAAGAATTAGTTGAACTGCTTGAGCCACTGTCTGGAGATTATCAGGAGCAGATGGTCTGTGGGCCTCTTGCTGACTCTCCATGGCCTGGTTTTGGCTCAGTCTGTAAATTGAAGAGCCCTGCTGCACACCCTTATATAAGCTTGTAAATACACATACTGTAGGTACATAGACTCACTAAGACCTCGGCCATGGTCAGCGCTTAGGCGCTGACCCGTGCTGAGGCGCGCTCGCGCTTACCAGTGAGCCCCTGCAGCCGCAATGAGAGCGACTTTAGCAGTTGCTTGCGCACGCTTCCGCAAACCTAATTTCCTGAAAACCTGACCTGTTGGGCTGAGACCTGGTGTTGAGCCCCCCTGGCATAGTTAATGCACCGTAAGTGTGAGTAGTGGTCTACACTCCAGTATTTAAACAAAAAAAACGTTTTTCTTTGTGCTGAGTGGGTGATTTTTCTGCGAGACCGATGCACCCTTAGGCTAAGGCCCCGCTCCCTCAGTCAGCGCGCCCGCACTGCAGACAGGCGGCGCGCTGACAGGCAATTGACCGCAATATGCGGTCTGTAGGGAGCCGGAGGGGGGGGGGGGGGGGGGGTAAAACTTGAATGATTATGCAAATCAATATATGATCCAGACTGCATGAGTCTTGAATTATAACTACAGTATATGGATTTCTTCTGTCCTGAAGTGTTCCCACTAGCTGTCACGTGAAGGATATCGTGTGGACACCACACACCCCACACACACCCCACACACACCCCACACATACACCCCACACATACACCACACACACCACACACACACCACACACACACCACACACACACCACACACACACCACCCACACTCCACACACACCACCCACACCCCCCCACACCCCACATTTCCCCCGCAGCTCCTTCCCTGCTCCCCTCCCAAGCTGCCTCCCATCCGTAGCTCCTCCCCTCCTTCCTTCCGTAGCTCCTCCCCTCTTTCCTTCCGTAGCTCCTCCCCTCCTTCCTTCCGTAGCTCCTTCCCTCACCTCCTTCCCTCATTGGCTGACTGCCGCACCACGTGACGCGTCAAAGCTGCAAATCACTAGGAGCTTGCAGCATCGGCCGGCTGACGCATCACAGCACGCAGTCAGCCAAGTAGTAAGGAGCCAGCGGGGACCTCCACACTGGAGGAAAGGGGCTGGTGGTCCGCGGCTGTGCACACCGCTGGACGCAGCGGGACCAAAGCCTTATTCAGATGCTTTGTTGTGTCTGGAATGCCTTCCAGTTCTCTGTACGAGTCTGTGGGTTATGCTGCTATAAACTCCTTGGTATACAGTCTTTTGGTTACGTGACCTAAAAAGGGAAGCATTTCAATTGAAACAGAAGTCAATCCAGTTTAATTCCCATCTCATTATATCAGAGACTATTTACCTGTCGAGTCGGATAAATAAGGGACTTGTTCAGCCTAACCAAATAATCTAGTCTGCTACCCTAACCAGCACCAATAATATTGCTGGCTAAATGAGGGGGGACAAAAGACAGGCCCAAAGCTACATCCAATATTACAAAAAATACACAGTGAAATACCTATATATCTCTTGAAAAAGGGTAATTCAGTTAAACCCTCCTAATATAGAGGTAAATGAGAATTTTAATCAGTTAGTGTTAAGACCTGCGAAATGTGGTCATGCCTTGATGTGGCTTGCAGGGTTATAACGCTTTGGCCAAAGGGTTCAACTAAATTACCCATTTTCAAGAGACACACAGGCATTTCACTGTATTCTTGTCGTATTGGATGTCGCTTTGGGCTTTTGTGTCTTGTTGTACACATTTAGCCACACCCAGTAACACTCCTTTTGACGTATGTATGTATGTAGTATGTTTTGGGGCTTCTTGAGCTTGCTGCGATTCTGTGTATTTCTAAAATAAACAAGGGGGAAACGAGGTTATAAGAGCTGCTGGTGGGAAAATATACACTTCCTTTTGAGATTCCCACTTCTGTGCAGTATCTATATGTCCGGCACGTTGGTAATGCTGTCTTTGCTTACGCTAGCTACCACCTCTGCTGAGAGGCGGTTCCACGTATGCTCAGTGGATAAATTATTTCTCATACCGTAATCCCCCTCTCCCACTCCATGACGCATTCTTCCAGCATTTCTTTTACTCTGAAATAGGCTCATGCTCTTGTTTACAAATAAGGATGACGAGAGTACAATGCGGTTATTAAATCCCTGGTTTCTCATATTATTAATAATAATAATAATAATAATAATAATATATCATGATGAAAGTGCTCTACAGAACCGTCGGTGATCAAATGGGCTGAGCCACCCAAGTGAAACTTGGCCCCAACTCTTGTGACGAAGAAGTGATGACGAATCCCAGTAACTGTAAAATATGAATCATGTTGATTAGCAACCGGGCATAGTTGGGAGCTGAGAATTCTGCATCACACCCTCTCCATGTTTGCTTTGTGTAAAGACGATGCAATAACCTTGGTATGCAATGTAACGTGTTCTCTGCACACCCTCTTGCCAGGCTTCAGAGAAGTCACCGACTCCTGTCCCGCACACTCTTCACTGATTGTTTATTTACAACGTGCTTTCCATAGGGGAGCTCTTAGAATATTTCTTTCTCTCTGAATGACATTCCATATATTTTGTGTCCTTTCTAAACTCCTTTTTATGCATTTAAATGAGTGGTCAGTATGACAAAGCTAGGTGGTACAAACTTATTTGCAGGGTCCCACAATGTATTTGTGCTTTATTTACAAGTCTTCTATTTAATGCAGATGGGAATGGGGTTTTGCCAGGTTTTTCCCTTCTGTTTTTTAGGGCATAAACACAGAATAAATCTTTTTTATTTTTATTTTATTTTTTTATATATATAGAGTGTTGCCCCATTGAGCAGGTTCGAGTTACAATGACTTGAATCCATGCATTAAATACCCCAGTAGGGAGATGTCTGATTGATGTAGATTTTTTTTTTTTAAATGAAATCAGTAAGTGTACTTTATTGGATGGTTTGTGCAGACTTTAACTCCATGATTTTTAGTTATTTGTGCCACTTAATTGCAGTTTTGTTTTTAAAGTGCGTTATTTACCCTCGGAATGATTAGTGTTGTGTACTTTGTGCAGTATAATCTTGATAAATTGCGTCATTCTTATCGGTCCTTGCAAGAACAATGTCTGCCTCAGAAAATGAAAGTAGGTGCGTTGTTTGCACTTCACAAGATATTAACTTTTTTTTAGGCTTTTTATTAAACCCCTTTAGCCCAAAGACCCCCATCACAGGGCAGAACAAGTAACAGACCTTTCATGGCTAGGACTTTAGGAATGTATTTGGTGTCTTGATAGATCAGTAACAAAAAGCCAAGGTGTACCCGCAGTGTGGTGGAAATGAAAGCGCATGCGTGGGCATCATTGCGGTCTCAGTTGGCACCTCTTCAAAGCTACTCCGCACACTGTAATGTTGCATTGCATATTCCAGCTCGTTTGACTTCGACCTTCTCTGATCCACTGATAGCTCCAGGGTGATCATGAGGAATCCACCTCATGTTTGGAGAGCAAGCTTGAACATATCACTTAAATGATAAATGACGAAGAATAAAATATCGGCAACTGCACAAATCACCTGGTCTGCCCCTCCCCCTCTCCCAAGTTCTGTATTCATTGATGAAAACATGTTTTTTTGTGTGTATAGAAGTCTGTTTATTGTAGCCACTTTTGAAGTCTTTCCTATACACTTCTCACAAGACTTGTTTCGCTTAAGCTATTTTGTTGTTTCTGCTAGATTACGGGGGGCTTTTTGGTTTTTAAAAGTCATACATTATTCTCTCTTCCCACAGTAACGAGCTAGTTCTCTAAATGTGTTTCTCTGTAGACTTATTCTTCTCCACATTTTGCCAGGGCAGGGAATTCCAGCATTAGATCGGCTACGATACCTGTTTTGTCAAGGAGTACAACAGTAAATACTCAGTAGTATAGCAATTGTGAGATTGCCAGAAAAAAACGAGGACATTTTAATGTTGAGTCCTTTTATTTTCATACCAGGTTGATCAGCATTAATTATTAAGGTTTCATCCCATGCAAACTGTTTTTACATGAAGACTTGTGTAATTCAGTTTTCAAAAGTATTAGTAATTTTATACACTTTGCTTTCCCTCTTATCATTAGGATCACACTTTTGAAATAATTAGATTGGGTTTGGAGAAAATAAATGATACAAAATAAGGTTTGACTTGCAAAGTTAATTGGCCGCCTGATATTATGAAACCGCCTGTGGAGAAGTTGCTACGATGATGAGTAGTTTCTCTATGTGGAAAAGGGTTATATAAATAGATAGGAAGAGATATCCATCACTTTACATTAGAATATTTTGTCTGAATACTGTCCTTCTCTCTGTCTATAGCAGGTAGAACTGCTGCCTGTCCCCCCTCTTTTGTTTATTTTTTTAATTTAATGCCAAAAGGAGGCTATATAAATAAATATTCCTTGTGGAACTATTCTGGAGGCTAAGCGTAGTGCAACTGATGATGAGCTGGTTCAGGGGTGGCCGTACAGGCGACATGTGTCCAGGTGTCGGTACAACTCGTGAAGAACAGCTGACGGATCTAATCTAGCATTGTATCCTAGTCTAGATCAGGGGTGGCCAACTCCAGTCCTCAAGGGCCACCTATACCAAGGGCCAGGTTTGCTGAAGCAGGGATATCCTGAACACCTGGCCTGTTGGCAGCCCTTGAGGGCTGGAGTTGACCACTCCTGCTGCTCTTGTGTGGTGCATCCTATTTTTAACCAAACTGCAGCTTGCACATTGAGGCTGTCATGCTAAATAAACCCGTTCGCCCCTCCTCATTCTGCCCTTTTATTTACTGATCTTGCTAAACCTGTAAATATATTAACAATCTCCCTGCAGTTGAGGCATTTTACAAAGCTACTTGTTTGACTTTAATGCTGAAAATACAATGACCCTGATGGTGAATACAATCTGAATCTATGATTATTATCTCGCCTTGAGGTGACATCGGTAATCCTCAGAGAGGAGAACACTGCAAATGATCATAGGGGAAAAAAAAAATACACAGTGGCTGGTCGTTTAGAAACAAAATGCCCTTGGGGTTTGTAGTGTGACCGGCGGAGAACAGGCCAGCATGGTGCGTCCGATCACTTTCAGGAGCAGCTGTGCAGAACTGTTACTATGGCTGCCTGGCTCTGTCGGGCCATCTCTGTGACATCTGCTCTCTCCCAGAGCTGATCATGACCTCCAGTTTGTTAAAGCCGTGTTGCAGTTTCTGTCTTCCCCCGTCCTGTATAAAGCAAAAGTCTCTAAGTAAGAGACACAAACCCTATCCCTGTCCCCTGCTAATAGAGAGGACCATGTGTTTAACAAAATAAGATCTGAAATGCTTAAATGGAACAAATAATGATTTTAGAAGAGATGCATTTCTTACCTCCGGGTACAGTATATTGAAGTATGCAAACTGCACCTGCTGTCATTACAATACCGATGAAAGCAGCCGTCTGCGCTGATTGCAATGTTCTGGTATTTAATATTTACTACACTTTAACCTGACGCTCTGTTCCGGAGATATAATCATTTGAAATATTAAGTGTCTGAGAGGTTAAAATGGGGCGGGTTACCATGATACAATCAGAAGCTGAAGTGTGTGTTCGTGTGTGTGTTCGTGTGTGTGTTCGTGTGTGTGTGTTCGTGTGTGTGTTCGTGTGTGTGTTCGTGTGTGTGTTCTGTTCGTGTGTGTGTTCATGTGTGTGTTCGTTCCCAGGTCAGGTAATAAGAGACAGCACTCGAAGTTTGCTAACACAGCTGTATTCAGTGAATAAGGGGTTACATCAAAGACCCTTGATGTAACCCTTATTCACTGAATACACCTGTGTTGGCAAACTTCTCTTATTACCTGACTTGGGAACGGTATTTTATACATATAAATAATATATGTGACCGGCACCTGCATTACGGGAGAGCCTACTGCTTCGTTTGACGAAATATATTTGTTTTTATTTTTTCTCTCCGTGAGCAAGGTCTGAACATATGAGTTAAACTCTGGGGGATTGCTGCTTTTAAATGAAATATGAACATGTGTAATAGGGGAAGCAAAATTTGTTGTCTGCTTCTGCAATTACCTGGGGTTTTTGACTGAGGTTTGTGGATGGTGTGGTGTTGTACATATTGAGAGGTAGCTGAGACACTGTTGTTCAGGAAGTGCGCTGGGGTCAGCTTATGGAAATACGGCTATTCTCAGCACTACAACATCTACACCAGGCCTGCACAACTCCCGTCCTCGAGGGCCGCAAACAGGCCATGTTTTCAGGATATCCCTACTTCAGAACAGCTGGCTCAATTAGTGGCTCAGTCATACTGAGTCACTAATTAAGCCTGCTGTGCTGATGTAGGGATATCCTGAAAACCTGGCCTGTTTGCGGCCCTCGAGGACTGTAGTTGTGTAGGCCTGATCTACACCTTCACAGGGGGCTTAAAGCATCTTGTGACTTTTTGCCTTAACTTAAGTTTCTCAAGATTAATGTTGGCTCTTTAGTATTGATGTACTGGGTACCTGGAAATGACCCGGCCATTTTTAAAGTACCCGGAACCTTCCAGGGTGCTGGGATCCCGTGCAGGGTATTTCCGTCCTGCTCTGCTGCCTCGGTCCATCTCTTGGAGAACGGCAGGAACAGAGAAGCAGAAGGGGACTTGCCGGCGATGGAGGATGACGATGACATGCTGCAATGGTCAGCAGGCGGAGGGTGAGGAGGACCACAGCGTCAACCTGGTGGCGGTGGGAGTAGATGAAGACATCCTTCAGTCTGTGGTGGTGGGAGCAGAGGAACATGTGGCTGGAGCGTTACTAGAGGTCAGCAGGGGACGAGCTGCGCTGTAACAGCGGTAGACACCGGAAGTTGGAAGACTTCCCTGTCGGACCACTGGGGTGTGCTCCTCCCCGGCTGTGCTCTAGTAATGCGCCTACTCTGGTCACATGTTCCTCTGCTCCCACCGCCACCAGGATGTTGCCATGGTCCTCATCCTCGACTGCAGGATGTTGCTGTCATCCTCACTCTCTGCCACCAGCTGGAGGTACGCCAAATCTACCCAGTTGGCCGGCCAAATGTAAACAATTTTTTTCCCCTTTTTCCCCTACCCTGGGTACCAGGTATCGGTAATTTTTTTTACCTTTAGGCCGGCTGATCGCAAAGCTCCCTTGAAAGTCCCTGTCTCTCTCTGTCTCTGTCTTTTCATGAGTAAAAAAAATATTCGGAATTTATTCAACGGGGGGGAGGAGGAAGTATTTGATAACAAAACTACAGTAGGGTTACCCTTTAGTACAGGGATGACCAACTCCAGTCCTCAAGGACCACCAACAGGTCAAGTTGTAAGGATATCCCTGCTTTAGTTTAGCACAGGTGGCTCAGTTGCTGATTCAGCCACCTGTGCTGAATCGGGGATATCCTTAAAACCTGACCTGTTGGCCAAACCTGGTGTTGTACCATCACACTTTGACCACTGCATTCATAACGAGATGGATGAAGTATTGTTGTTTGTTCTGTAGTGAGAAACCTCGGTTCAGTACCGTTGGCTTTTCTTGCTTTACCATATAGAACTTCACGCAGTCCGTGCTATAGAGGAAAAACTTTATTTTATTTTTTATAATACTTGTTTTATTCTCCCTTGACAATATTTGCATGCTGAAATGGACTGCTGCCATGTCTTCTCTCCCATCACCTACCCTGGTTCCATGCTGGTCTACTCGCGACAGCCATACGTATTAACGGGTCTTCCTGCTGCTTCGGTATCTCCGTGCTTCGTTTGTCTATGATTTTCTTTAATGGAAGTCATGGATATTTTAAATGTTCGTTATTGATTTTTGCAAGGCCAGCCTAATCACTCACATTGACGATGTTTTGCTCATCATGCTGGCTCTTCATAATCAGTCTCCTATTATTCGCACTGAAAGTAGATGGCGGGCTGATGTAATCGGCGACTTGTAGCCCCCGCTGCTCATACTGTGTTTGGTAAGGGGTTTAGTTAACCATTGTGCTGGCAGAGGTGACTACATCGCATTATTTCCAATGCCCTGCATGTCAAACATATCGCCGCCGACCGGTCCGTGACGGAATTGGAGGTCCAATCCTCAGCAAGAATCTCTCTCCAACATAGAAAATATTTCATGTTGCGTTCTATCCGTGGTGATCGGCTGCCTCAGCACCTACAGAATCAGATCCCTTAGGCTCCAATTAAATACACTGTGAAACTCCCTGCTCGTGAACACACACACACACACACACACACACACACACACACACACACACACAATGACTGGTGGGGGTGGGGACGGCAGGGAAGCCAGAACTCCTTCCCCCCCCCCTTTGCACCCAGCACAAACCTGGCTCCTAAAAATAATTCTGTCTGGCTACTAAGTATTTGATATTTTCAGCCACCCCTGATTCATAGCAGCATTCTTACTACCTGAATTTCAGCCATGGTTTCATATCTTCTTCCTTATTCTTATTTGTGTACTCTGCGTAACACAGATTTGCTGAAGGGTGTTTGACGGGAAAATAAGGGAACGGGGAATCCGTGTAAATGTGACCGTTTCTTCGGGGATTATTTGTGACGTGAATGGAGGTAGGACCAATATTTATAGTAACGTTACAAAACTTTATCTTGTATTTCTGCGTTGATTTGATTCTAATCTTGATCTGTCCTCTGACTTCCGGGATTGAAGATGAGTTCCCACTGCTCCCCGAGAGCTGAGCACACATCTCCCCTAGAAAGAGCAATGCATGGCACCCCCCAGCATGGCGTAGGGCCCCCCAGTATGCAGGGTTTGTCATGTCCAGTGGAACATCATAAGAACACACTGAAGGTTAGCTAGGCTGACCAGACTGCAGCCAAAAGCTGGTAGTAAAACTGAATGTTAACTGGGACAGCTGCGTGTCTCATTTCACAGCCTTAAAGCTGCTCGCTGCGATCATTGCATTAAGCCGCTAATGCATGGTTTGTGGTGTTCTCACCGTGCTGTTAGAGTACCCTGGTACTATTTACATAAATGATCATCTCATTTACAGTACTTACGGCGGCTGAACTTTCTCTGTCGGCGTTTTGTTTTTAGCAGTCCTGTCCTGCAGTAAAGTAGTTATTAAAACCGGCATTACCTTTCAGTCCCCAGGGTAACATTCGTCATTTAATAAGTTGGTCACGTTGCCGCAGCCGCCTATGATTGCGCTGTGTGTGTCTTCACCGTCACATTGCATCAAGTGACCTTGTGAGGTTTGTGTTTGTGATGATGCAGCCGCTCCCCTGGAATACGAGTCACGGGGCAAATCTTTTGTAGAGTATAATTTGTAATCCTTTCACTGGTCCTTATGCCAGGGCAATGTGTCTATGGCACCTTTTTATTGGTGAACTGATAAATGGGGGCCCTGCCATTAATACCTACTGCACATTCCAAATCCGCGTTGTATCTCTTTATAGGAGATGGGTTACCTTGCTCTTCTGCGCACAAATCATGCCTTTTGCAGGCTTTCAGGTTCACTGCCGTGTCTTGATTATATATGTCTAGTTTGGAACGCATTAAAGCAAATTAAAATAAATTTTAACCTGTAATACGTATAAAGGCCATTTTAATCTGTACTACAATAGTACTTGGAGTATACAGCCACAAATTCCCATCCATCCTATTTTTATATATTTTTTTTTTACTGATTATAATATTAGTACATTAAGTTACGGAATAAATGAGAGCTGTATTCTGAGGGATATTTCTCTTACACTGATTTAACTTCTTTTTAGTTCATCTCCATTCAACGGAGTGGGCCTAAAACCTTCTCCAGTAAGGGGGGGGGGGCGTTTTACACCGGGTATTAGGAATAACCGATGCACTTGCACAAAGGTGAATGCACCTCATTTGGTATATGAACATAATATTGACAGCCCCAGAAACCTATCCTGGCTCAGGTCCCCGAGGAGATGTCTGAGAACCGCTGCAATAGGGGCTGTTTTTATTTGAGGTCGCTGCTTGTGACGAGTCTTGCTCAAAGCGCTTCTCTTCCCTTTTTTTTTACTTTACAAAGAAACCATATTCTATGCCACAGATCTTTTGGGTCCAAAGAGCTCACATTGCTACATCTTTCATGCAATGGATTAAATATTAAGTACATTCCTGAGCTGTTTCTCCTTGAAGTGTTTGGCATCGGCTAATAACCAAGCCCTGCAGGGTGTCGCAGCACCCACCCTCCGCGCCTCCAATTCCTTTGCCCAGGAGCGCTCTTATCTGTTCCCTTTTTTCCTGGTGCTAAAGTGTGCAGTATAACGGCATATTTCCAGGTCATTGCCTAGCAAAGTAAATGTTGCATGTTTTGGAAACATTCTGTTTGTACAGTAAAGTATTGGGAAATATTCCAAAATGCCAGCCCCTTTCCCTCGGTCGTACACCATCTCCAGGCTCCCCAAAGGCAAAAAATGAATGCAACGTGATGAGTGAGCTCTGTCCATTGTGTTTCTCTGGTAACAGACTGTGTAACTGTGCAGGCGGGCAGAGAGGGTGGCGCTGGGGCAGCTGGAAGTTATTGTACTGGTGTCTGTGTAGCTCAGGGCGCCCCAAGTTTTTAATGTTCAAAAGCAAGCGGCAGTCCGGGTTGTCAGGACTAGACACACCTAAGCCAGGTGTCCTGGTGATAATTAGAGTAGTACGGTTCTATTAATGTTACCTGGACAAATCTTGAACATTTAGCCTGTGTGTGGCATTTGGACCTGGAGACCTGTTGAATGTGGAGCGCAAAGTTTTTAGCTTTGTGTTTTGAACCAGGGAACTGGAATCCTTTCCATGTTAACCTCTCGAATATACAACCACCTTTGCTCTGCATACTTTCACCTGACAAATTACCCCTAAGGCTTCCCGGGAATCTCTTACAAATAGTCGGCAATGAGGAACCAATCAAGACCAATATGCTGAAGGACTGATTATGTTTATTTGGCGTCTTCAGTTTATATTTATTTCTCTTCCTTTTTGAGCTTCTAAATGGCCATTTGTTTTTGTTAAATAATCACCAGCTGAGGTGTCTCTTAAGTACGGCGTAGAGTCGCTTGTAATAACTGTTCCATTGTTGGGTGCTAGTAGACTGGGATACAGGTGCTAGCTGTTCCATGGGAAAATTTCATGTCTCTGCATTGAGAGAATCCCTGTTGCTTTTAATCTGTCGTACAGTTAATATTTAATCCCCTGTTAACCTGTATTGGAGTGCTAGCAACCTGTGCCTGACGATCACTTGGATTAAACCGTGTAAGCACCTTGTAGTGGCTGTAAGGGATGAGTTCAACCTCAGAAATTGTAGGGAAGGCATTAGTAACTAGTGCTTTTCACTGGTTTGCAGCCACAACATGTATTGCTAAGGTGAAACTCCCAGAAGGGAATTTAAATTAGATGCTAAATTGTGCCTTAAAGCGCAATAATCTGAAGGAGCAGCTTAAGTGGTAATGACAGCCTTTGAAGTGTCTGAACCTAACCTAGAATGTAACCACCCTACAGCAGGGGCTCATGGTTAGTGCAGAAATGATATGCTCAGAGCTGTGTACGTGGTTGGCTCTGTATGCAACAAATATTATTATAAGCCTTTTCTGAAATGTGGGGTTTGAAAGGCAGTGTTCTGTCTCCACATTCAGCTGCCCTAACTATAAATATTTGTTTTTTCATGATGTCACCTACATGACTTATTCAAGAGATTGTGCGCTCTCAGCCCGGTGACGAAAGGGGTGCCAGCTGCTTGAATCCGGCCAGGTCTAACTTCCAGAAGTCGACCCGAACAGCCCACACAAGTGGTCCCACCCTGCTCAGCGGGTTCAGACCCCTCTATTCCCCCCGCTCAACAACCTGGGGCCGAGGTCTAGACTTCTGTCCTGGGAAGCAGGTGGGGGGTCGGGATATCTACATTAAAATGTAGATATTTTTAAAATTTGTTTAATTTTCTCATAACGTGACTATTTCTTACCAGCGGTTACCTTGTAGGTGATTAATATTTGCCTTCAAGAAGGGGTTGGCCTACTGGGGCATCTTATTACTTAAAGCTGTCTTGCCGCTCATTCATACTATTCACCTCCCCCTTTTCGTAACATGGGAATGGAGATTAAAGGCACATCCATAAAATTGTTTTGGGTGTGAAGTTGGTGAGTCAGTTTTTAATGGGACACAGAAAAATAGAGTTGTGGATTATTCATGTGTAATAACATCTGGAAATACTTGTTTTTTTTTATATTGGTTATTTACATGTAATTTTTCGTGTGGTGATTATTCTAGAATGCAATGTTTGTTTCTGAGATTGATCTCCTCCGAAAATAGATTGCTCTAATCTGTAGACCATTACTGTATTGCTTTGAGATCAGAAAACACACCCACTCTATTAAGCACTACAACTAAATGGTTAAAATACCAGCAATTGTCGCTGTTCTTCCCTCTTTGTATTTTGATCTGTGCGCTAGATCTTTCTGCCTGTAAGGGATTAGCCCTCTCTGTGTGAGTAAATCCCAGACTGCCACAGCTCCTCCGGCACCCGCCATCGCTCAATCACCGGCGATGGGAGGGATTCCTCCTTCTTTTCCACTTCCGCAACGTGATCTCCCCTCCAAAAATCCTCATGGAGCACCTGGAAGGACAGACCCCATGACGTTAGTAGCTACGTATAAAGGGCACCGAAAGGGTTAAATGGCATACGTTCATATTTCTGGAATAATGTAAGAATGTTCTCTCTCTGTGTGTGTTTTCATCCTTGAGCCAGTAAGCTGACGTGACATTCTGGTTTCACACCGTGTATTTTGACCTCTCTTGCTTTTCCATCACGCCAAGGTTCACTGAGAATCACGCAAGGATCTCACATTCTTTACAGCTGATCTATCCTTCACTCGTGTTCTGCCAGCGAACGCATCATATAGGCTGTGACGAGATCTTGCCCGCCTTTTAATGTTGTGTAAGCAACACTTACATTTTTAAAAGTGTGTGTGTGTGTGTGTGTGTCTCCATCCTATCTATCCGAACAAACGGGACATCTTTTGTTCCAGTTTATTTAAACCGCTAATTGAGGCCAAACTTTCCTGTAATTGTGCACTGCACCACTTTGCACTGCACCACTTTGCACTGCACCACTTTGCACTGCACCACTTTGCACTGCACCACTTTGCACTGCACCACTTTGCACTGCACCACTTTGCACATGATGTGACTCTCTCTAGGAATAAATACAATCTCATCTCGAAGGGCGGGGGTTTCACAATGGATAGACAGACTATTCCCAGACAGTCATTTCTTTAAGTTCCCAGTGCAGATTGCCTTATTTGTAACCCTATGGGTTTCTTGTGAGCTGCATGCGTGGGTTCAGCAGCACTGTACATAGGCCACCCACCAATGCAAAGGCCTCTGTCAAAATGTGCTATCAAATTCAAGTGTAAAAAAAAAAAGTTAATATATATTTATATTCCTTGCAAAGCAAAGCGCTCCTAAAATATCCAGCACTTTTTTTTAATTTTTCCCCCCCTATAAACACCTTCTGTTAGAGGTGCCTGCAACACATCACCCAGCCAGAGAAGGGGTTAATGGTTTTTACGAGAAATATGGCGACAATGAAATGCGTAATTACACATCCATTTTATTTTCTGGCAACAAAGGCTGGTACAGAATAGCAACGTACAGATTGCATCGGGATAAGGAACAACCGTCACGTCCATATAAAGGAACGTCTCCAATGTGATTGGGATAGCAGAGGTGTAACGGCGGCTTTAATAACGCTGAGTCGGATACTTTTTTATTGTCGCTATTGGCAACCACATTTTATTTTGATTTACTAACAAGAAGGAAACTACTTTGGTTTCAGATGTTGGACGCCTGGTGTAATGGCTTATTCAATATAAAAGACGCACAGGACACGCCACACGCCACACCACACACGCATTACTGTCTGCAGCAGAACTTGCATACATACTGTACGTACATGTGTCTTTATGTAGCGCCATCCATGTACTTAGGCCTTTACAGCAGTAATACATGTGACCTAATAGGAATAAGCGCTACATACATACAAAGTAGACCCATGAGCTTACAAAATTCCTATTGCTTTTTAACCTTGGGCGGAGGTCGTTCTAGTTTTTTTTTTTTTTTTTTCATGAGGACGCATCACAGTGTTTCTTATGAAAACAGTCATGTTTTATTTACACGTCAGACAGGCTTTAATGCTTTCTACACAGGTTCTGTTCTTGCTGGGAACACAGAACAAAAGCTTCCTTTGTAGTGACTTCTGGTTTTTATTTCTAGCTCCAACCTCGTGTGTCTTGCAGTATGATCTTGGGTAGTAACACAATACGAAGTACTCCTGCTGCAATACACAACCTCGTGTCTTGCAGTATGTATGATCTTCGTAGTAACACAATACGAAGTACTCCTGCTGCAATACACAACCTCGTGTCTTGCAGTATGTATGATCTTATGTAGTAACACAATACGAAGTACTCCTGCTGCAATACACAACCTCGTGTCTTGCAGTATGTATGATCTTATGTAGTAACACAATACGAAGTACTCCTGCTGCAATACACCGGCCATTAATGTGTAACATTGCGGGAAAGGGACCTTGTTCAGAAGGCTTTCAGGGGTAAACTCTATAGAGTCTGACGCTGCTATTTGGACCATTTTCTTCTGATAAATTCCCGAATGGCCACTTCTGCGTAATATATAGAATAAGGCCCTTAGTCTAACTCCTACTTAATGTGCTGTGAAGCATTAATCCCTTCGCTGGCAAGGTTTCAGCTCTATTCATTGGAGTGCAATTTAGCAGCTTATTTAGTATGTGTTTAACCCATAATGTTATGACTTTTCCCTAAACTTGAATGGCTGTAAATGCCAGATCGGGGGGCGATGTCCAGCATCGGCTTTTGGTGAATTCCCCCCCCCCCCCTTTGGTCTTTGGTTCTCTTGTGTGTTAACATCCATATGCAAATCATTTTCCTAAAACATGGTATTGATGGCTTGAAGTAGCAATTCTTTACCTGGATATGAAATGACAACCTACTGGAGATATAGTATGGGACCCCTATGTATATTTATCTATATAGCGCCTTCCATTTACAACCATGTATTGTTATCATAACTCTGTGCCGAGGACATACTTGAAAATGAGCAAAACATTTTATAAATAAAAGAAATGGATACACACACACACACTCACACACACACGTATATATGTGTGTAATCTGTTTTTTTAAAAGAAAACATAGGTTGGGTATTTTTTTTTTTTTTAATAACTTAAATCTACTGGGCCAATGGGAATCATCGCAGTTTCCTATTGGTCCGCGTCATGCGAGGGATTTAAACCTCCATAAAGTACGGGGTACTTCTTGGAAACCAGGGGCTCCCCAAAACTGAAACGAATGTGGTTCAGCTCCCTAGACCCCCCCCCCCCACCTTGCTTCATATACATGTAAAAAAAAAAAACAGGGAAAGGCAGGAGGAAATCATTTGTAAGACTAAGAAAAAGATAAATCGAGCGGGACATGCTCCATGGGCAAAATACTAACATTGTATGCATCATCACCTAGGCTTCTGGGGGGAGGGAAGGGTTGGGGGAACCCCCAGTGCAAGCTGGAGGGAAGGTCCATGCATTGCAGGTAACATCTTATCTGTGTGTGTATTTCAACAAAACTGCCAATGCAGCTCGGTGGAAAAAGCAAACGATGCATGGAAGCTGAGCGGTTTTGCTGTGTGATTTTTACCTGTCGGGAGGGGGACGGGCCCAGTGTGCTGCTGCAGTATGTACACAGGAGGCCGAGCGGGGGCAGGGGGAGGGCATGTCCAGTGGTGCAGTGTGTGCAGGAATGACCTTGCCCAAAGCTGCCAGGATTCCAGCGGCTCACAGGAAATGATGCAATGTGCTGGGAGAGGGTTCTGCCCGAGGAGCTGCAGTGCACAGCAGCTGTGCAGGGAGACGCGGGTGCCGAATGCTAATGTGCAGAGGGGCAGCCCTTTCAGCATAAGGAGACTGTAAGTACTGCACGGGTAGAGGGTTTCTTTAGCTCAAGGGGAGCTGTAAAGCATGCTGGACTTCTTTCTTTATATTTCATATCAATTTCTCAGGTTATTGATCATTCAAACAATAGTCCTCTGCAGATCCTTTCCTTGCACTGTCCGTATCTGACTTACTGGTCAGGGCGGCTGCAGTTAAAGGAACAATCCCATGCAATATCCCATGCAATATCCCATGCAATATTCTACGCAATATCCTACGTGGCTTTTAAAAAATATATATTTTTTTTTTATTGGTTTTGGATAATGCTTGCTACTTTTTTTGTTTGTTTTTATTCAATGCTTGGTGACATTTTTAATGAGTTTTTTTAATATACGAATCACCCATTCGTCTATAGCATTTTTTTTTAGCACACCTCCCCCAGCAGTGCAAGATATTTGCAACACTTTGCTGTTTGGGATAATTTGTTGCCAATGTTCCCAACAGTTTGAGTTGCAAACTGTGACAA
This sequence comes from Ascaphus truei, assembly GCA_036426205.1. Taxonomy (NCBI): domain Eukaryota; kingdom Metazoa; phylum Chordata; class Amphibia; order Anura; family Ascaphidae; genus Ascaphus; species Ascaphus truei. The sequence goes on along the minus strand of CM071571.1, from coordinate 8,341,857 downwards.
TAGATAATATTACTTTGGTAATAGAGTACATTGTAGCTGCTGAGTTATACTGACTGAAGGATTGTTTTTAAACAGAAAGGCAGCCATTTAGTGAACCCTAGGAAGCAAGATTTTGCTGATCGTTCCCAGGAGAACGAATAGATCGTCCGCTTAGGTCATTAGTTTTCGATAAAGGTAATCAAAGTGTGTATTATTATTATATATTTAAGTGCAGCATGTATTGCCTCTTTACTGCTCCCATAGCTATATCACTGTTCGCACTAGAAGTGGCATTGTTGGTACAGGGGTGTCGTCCAGCTACTGCATGTGTATATAAGTAAGATATGAAGCCCTGACGAGAGGAGCGTTATTCCTGTTGTTGCTGTAGTGAATGTAAGTGTTGTGCAGCATGGTGTCCCTTCCTGTGCCATGCTGCTGCTGGATCAGACTGATTTTACAATGAGACTCTTGTATTTAACTGGTAAAAAGAAAATGCTTCTGTAAGTTCCTAACCTGCTGATTTCCTGCTACACTCCTGGCTGGGGCACAGAAGCCAGCGTTATTTCACTCTAATTGTATCATCGTTTATGTATAACATAATGAACAAAACCATGTCAACATGAATTGCGAGCTGTATCCTCATTACCGTTTATCCTTTTCATAGCTTTTGTCATTTTATATTACCCAGTTTTCTTCCTCCCCCTACAACACTTCCCCACCCCCTTGTACCACGCTGCAGAATATGCCTGCGCTTTATAAACAATAATTGCAAAAGTCATTCAAACTGCTCCCTGGGATCCTGCAGTACAATGTGTTACATTTCTCTCCAGTTGTGTATGGGGTTACGTTTTAATTTGGGATGCATTAGATCATGGGACATGGCAGCGGACCGTTTAATTCCCTTACACGTAGCGTATAGATGAGGCTGCTCCTTGGGGAAATTGATGCAAAACACATTTGACTAGCTATCTGCCCCCTCCCTTCACCCCCCTTTTCACCTCTGGAACATTTAGGAATTGGTGACTCTGCTAATTGGTACCCTTCAGTCTTGCAGTGATGTGCTCTAATCAGATACTGATGAGTCCGGCTTTAACTGCTTGGTGCCCGAAGTGTAGGTTACGTTGAACTATTCTTGAATTGCCCCAGCATTTTAAGAACAGGCTGTGCCTGGGACTTTCTTACTTTGCATCGATCTTCTGTGTATTTCGGTTATTTTATGCTGCTTATTGGAGCATCACATTAAACCCGTGTGTGTGTGTGTGTGTGTGTGTTATCCATACGTGTAAACACATTTGATTTGCTATTTTTCCCCCTTGCAGGAAGGTCTTTCAGAAGCTATTCACTTGCTTCTTGTTTCTGGACCTAAACATCTGTGCTCTCCTAATGGAAACGGTAGTGTGTACATTTCCATAAACAAACATAGGTTACAGTAGAACATTTATATTTACTTTGATTTGAAATTCTGCCAGGCAATGCAGGATCCAGGATCTTCCCTGCTCAAACTCCTTCCCTACTTCCATACTGCAGAGTAGCACGTTCTGGGGGCTTTCTACCCAAGTGCCCTGGCTACAAAACTGGGAGAAACCCAGTGTGTAAAACAGCATTGTACAGGCATACCCCGGTTTAAGGACACTCACTTTAAGTACACTCTCGAGTAAGGAGTAAGTAGCCCCATACCCCTGTGTACATACGGTCGCTTCGAGTGTACGGACACTTATTCTGCTCTACACACCGCCATAGTAGTGACGCGCTGGTTCCCCTCGCCCAATAGACAAGCGGCAGCTCGCGCATGCGCCTGTCGGCACGTCCTGAACAGCAGTACCGGCTCCCTACCTGTACCGAAGCATCGATAAGTGGGGAGTATGTACATATCGCCCAATAGGCAAACGGCAGCTCACGCATGCGCCTATCAGCACGTCCTGATCAGCAATACCACCTCCCTACCTGTACCGAAGCTGTGCACAAGCGGGGAGACTATAGAGCCTGTTACACATGCGTTATTTACATCAGTTATGGACGTATATGGCGATTGCAGTACAGTACATGCATCGATAAGTGGGAAAAAGGGAGTACTTCACTTGAAGTACATTTTCGCTTTACATACATGCTCCGGTCCCATTGCGTATGTTAATGCGGGGTATGCTTTTTTCTTTGTTAAATTGAGTGCAGTACCTGTACCCAGGTTATTGCAACTGGGAGACTGCAGGTCTTTGAAAAAAAATAAAATAGGTATTTCTTTGTAATCGAAGTGTTCTTAAATATCAACTCCAAATGAGTTTTCTTTCAGCTCACGCTTGCATTTTAATCGCGGGTGTGGGGTTGACCTGCAAATATTTCCTATCAGGGGGGGAAGTGGTTCATCTGTCGTGTGCTTCAGTGGTTTTGTGTTGGAATGACTTCCTAAGATAAAACCTCACTTCTTGGAAATGAATCAGGTTTTGGGTGTGGTTCTCCTGCGGAAATCCCTCTGTGAGATAAACCTGCGGAAGATGGGTTTCCCACTGACTGGCAGGTCAGGCTAAGGTCCTGCCTTCTATGTTTTGGGACAGTATAGAGACGCAGTCACTGCAATTGTCCGGGAGAAAAGTATTTGTTTGCAGGTGGTATTGCTTGGGGGGGGGGGGGGGGGGATCATCTTCCCCTTGGCTGTAAGGAAGTAACATTACATGGCAACTTTTGACCCAAATGTCATTAAAGAATTGGGAGGCTGCTTGACAGCAAAAACAAATGGTGTGGGCCGAGCACGCGCATTTTTAAGTGAAAATTTCTTTTGTCTTTTTGTCACTGTTTTGTCACAGAAATTGTATTTGTGATGTTTTTAATAAAAAATCAAAACACGTCAGTGCCAAAACGCAAAGAAGTTTGACTTAAAATGCGTATTTTAGCTATTTGCACTTTTATATTAATTGTGAATTCCTTGTCAGTCACTGACACACAATGTGTGTGGTGTCAGTATATATATATATATATATCTTTTATATAGCGCCATTAATGTACATAGCGCTTCACAGCAGAAATACACGTGACCATCTTATAAATAACAAATAATACAAATAACAGGTCATGGGAATAAGTGCTTCAGACATAAAAGTAACATTTCAAAAGAGGAGTCCCTGCTCCGAAGAGCTCACAATCTAATTGGTAAGTAGGAAGAACGTACAGAGACAGTAGGAGGGTGTTCTGGCAAGTGCGTTTGCAGGGGGTCAAGCTTTGTGTATCGTGTATAGTATTAGCCACGGTGCTACTCATATGCTTCTTTAAGCAAGTAACAGACTAAGGAGTTTCCTTTACTTTAATATGGATGTAGATGGGGGGGATCAGACTCCATAAGTCTAAGATTTCTATCTCTATAACTTCCATAACTAGTATGAGTAAAGCATAAAAAGGCCATTGTAATTTTTGTGTGTGTGTGTGTGTGTGTGTGTGTGTGTGTGTGTGTGTGTGTGCGCGAATATATGTGAGGACACAAGTATACAGCCTTTCGCATCATCTCTACTGTCCTCCTATATTGGCAATAAGAGAACAACCTCTCGCTGAGGCTTGCCTTCAGTAGTAAGCTAGGAGTAACAGAGTATCAAAGCCCAAAACGGATTCCCTTTTTTAAAATACAGTACATACACTGAAAGGTGACTGTCCTTGGGTACATAGTAACACTTTTACACTTGTCTCACAATGGTTCCCCATGTTACCACTTTAAAATGTATCAATCAACAGGATAAAGACTCCAATACAGTGAACTGGGGCAGAAATGTTTATTTTGTTCTATGAAGTCTGTTAATTGTTGCTCCGTGTGTCCTTTCCAGTATGTGTGGTGACCACGTCGGCGACGTTGGTCCACGTAGGCACGATCATTAATACAATGTAGGAGATCCGTGGTGTAGGAAACGCCATCGAAACTCCTCTCCTCGTAAATAACCTCAACCACGAAGGTGTAGTGTCTACGAAGGTGTAGTGTCTACGAAGGTGTAGTGTCTAGCCTTAAACACTACCAGCATGCACTGTAACTTTAAGAGCCGTATGTGAGGTAGACAAGATGTGACATGGCAGCTATCTTGGGAGGAGGCGTTCTAACCTGCGGTTATGTTGAATACATACGTTTTTCATACTTGCCTGTGTCTAGCAAGTGTGCTTGGAAGAAAGTAATGAAGTGTTTCAGTATAACAGGGAACATAACACAAAGTATGGGCTAGGTATTTGCCCTCTATGCCCATGTCACTTCATCACTTGGATACGCACCCTAAATGCGTGGGAGGGAGATGAAAGGTGTCGGGGACACCATCGAAGCGCAAATCCTCCTTCCCTATCAATCACATTGCAAAAAATAAATGGGAAACTATCACTGGGACACTTCATACAGACAGCAGGTATATGAAAGTTATTGAGACGCACGGTCTAATAAACTCGCACATGCGTCCTCTCCCAAGAACCCGATTACTTCATCAAAAGGTGTATAACCTAACCACGGCACGCGTTTCGCGTGTTCAATACGTTACGTCTAAAATCTCGTGCGGATTCACTAAAAGGTATAGGTAACTGACCCAGTTAAATGGAGTGCTCAAAAACCTTGCAAAATATTTCTTCCAAAAACATTGTTCATATGGGATTAGTTACCGAAACCTTCAGTGCAGACCAGGTCTGCCGTGTGCCACCAGATCATGAAGCGCTGAAGGAGTTTGTAGTTATTGTCCTGATAAACTCAGGAAGAAGAGTTTCCCATTAAGGTCTTTGTCGTTAATGTCTTCTATATTTTCTTACTATGCATCTTCTAGAATCTGATGTAGGGGGTCTCGTGGAGCTGTACCGTGCCATCGCTATACTGCGCCATCGCTATACTGCGCCATCGCTATACTGCGCCATCGCTATACTGCGCCATCGCTATCTCTGAGAGACCCTAGTTCTTGAAGAAAAGGGGCGTTTGATGCTTTAAGTAGAATAGTGGACGCATGAAGTAAAGTGAGACTTGGTAGACAGAGAGGGCCCGGGATTGAGAGCTATGAAATTTATTTGTACGTGGGAAGCTACGAAGGTAAATACCTCTTGCCTAATTTTCTGTTAATATCCCGCATTTCATTATAGAAAATCTGAATCCAATTTTGTCTAGGACGAGGTTTCAAAAATGAGCCTGAAATCATTGCCTGCTGCAGATGTCTGTAATTAGGAAGGGATTTCATTCAATGAAACAGGGCGGTTTTTATATGATGTGCATTCTAGTTGAAAGAATCATTCTTTGACTTCAGGGTTAACTTTCTAAAGCTTGTTTTAAAGAATGTCTGTAAGAATTGCTAAAGTAAAGGCCAATGGAGCTTTTTTCTGTCCTACCTCATAGCTTCACCTCCCCTTTAAACCCAATTGATGAGACAGACCATATATTGCCTTGTTGGGGAGGGAGGGGAAAGAAGTGGGTCACGCACTACTCGTACTGCTGACAGGAGGCAGCGCAAGTGAAGCAGAACACCCACGGTTTGAGGTTCTGACCTCGCCAAGGATGCAGTCACTTTGTAACTGAGCAATTACTGTTGTCTCGATTCTGCTGGCTGTGTAGCCCCTTGGGCAGGTATGGACTTCATATTTATCTTTTATATTCTGTAGCGCAGTACAATAGGGTTGGAGGACGAACACAATAAAATGACAAACATTAACATGGTTACAGTATGTAAGGCGGGCCCTGTCCCAAGAAGCTTGCAATCTATAAGGAAGGGCAAGTGGGAAAATAAGGTGTGGGGGGGTGAGCAGGTGTCGGGTAGCTGCTTGTTATCTGAAGGTGTTGGAAGCAGTAAGTGGGAGTGTGCGGAGGTAGAGCTGTGAGAGCAGGTAATGTGTGAGGGAGTTGGGGAAGCAGTAAGTGGGGAGTGTGCGGAGGGGATGAGCTGTGAGAGCAGTAGTGTTGAGGGAGTGGAAGCAGTAAGTGGGGTGTACGGAGGTAGAGCTGTGAATGCATGTAATGTGTGAGGGAGTTGGGGACCAGTAAGTGGGAGTGTGCGGAGCTAGAGCTGTGAAGGCATGTAATTGTGAGGGTGTTGGGAACAGTAAGGTGGGGTGGTGCGGATGGTAGAGCTGTGAGAGCAGGTAATGTGTGAGGGAGTTGGGGAGCTAATGGGAGTGTGTGGAGGTATAGCTGTGAGAGCAGGTAATGTGTGAGGGGGTGGTGTTGGGGAAGGAGTAAGTGGGAGTGTGGAGTAGAGGCGGTATGTGTGAGGGAGTTGGGGTTGGGAAGTAGTAAGTGGGTAGTGTGCGGAGGTGAGCATGTAGTGTGAGGGAGTTGGGGTTGGGGAAGCAGTAGTGAGAGTGTGCGGAGGTAGAGGCTGTGAGAGCAGGTAATGTGTGAGGGTGTTGGGAAGCAAATAGTGGGAGTGTTGGAGGTATATCTGTGAAGCAGGTAATGTGTGAGGGGTTGGTGTTGGGAAGTCAGTATGTGGGAGTGTGCGGAGGTATGAGCAGGTAAGGTGTGAGGGAGTTGGGGTTGGGGAAGTAGTAAGTGGGAGTGTGCGATGTAGAGCAGTAAGTGTGGGAGTTGGGGTTGGGAAGCAGTAAGTGAGATGTGCGGAGGTAGAAGCTTGTGAGAGGCAGTATGTGTGAAGGAGTTGGGGAAGCAGTAAGTGGGAGTGTGCGGAGGTAGAGCTGTGAGAGCAGGTAATGTGTGAGGGAGTTGGTGTTGGGGAAGCAATAAGTGGGAGTGTGCGGAGGTAGAGCTGTGAGAGCAAGTAATGTGTGAGAATGGAAATGCTTCAATATACATCTGAAATACTTTACCCAAGACCAGTAACGGAGCATCTGTATCAGCAAACGACTGATACCCTTTGGCCGTCGACTTTTCTGCAACTCTGGTGTTCAAGAGCATCTGAGGTAAAGGGAGTTAATTTTCTGTCCGTGTTAACACAACAAAGCCTGCGTCCTATAAGCACGTGTGACTGCTCCCAAAAGCATTGTTGTAATGAGCTGTTGCAGTGTCCTGTTTTTAAGGACATGTCAGTTGTGTTGATTCTGACAATATAACAAACTGGAAGACTGATTATCATGACTTTATTGGCCTGAAATGCATTTATTTCACGTGTTCAGCTGTGCTAAAGCCCCCTGCTAATTAATGATGCCATCCTCGGATAACCCTTTGCAGATCCGCTTGGAGATGCTTTGCTACAGATTCGGGTAGAAATGCACCAAAATCCAGATAGATGAATTCTTTGCTCTGCTGCTGCATTGTTTCTTATAACACTGAGTGTTTAGTCTAATCCCACTGAAGGGGATTAGATGCATTGGGAAGAGGCGCAGCCTTGTTAAGGCGCTGGCCTTTGAAGTGTGTAGCGCTGCTTTGGCTGCAGTTCAGATGCCTGGGATTAGAGTATATAGCCTGTTTAGAATAAGGACCAATTACAGCTGCGTTGATTTATTAAGAATAGTGCGACCTCGTATACTGCCAGTACGATCTAAAGAAATAGTATCCAGTTCCCCACCACTGCCCAATGTAGTAGTCTGGTATCGGGTGCACAGCAGCGCTGCTGCTTATAGTCTGAGTGGGTATGTATGATGATGGCCAAGTACACTTGGAAGCACAACGTTAATGTTCTGGCCCTTGTAGTTGCAGTTCTAGGAAATGATCTCCGCAGGAGATACAATAGCAGAGACCCAGATGGGGCGACAGCCTTGTGTACTTTTTCAGAGGACATTTTTCATGATGCCCAAACCGTTTCTAGCGCGTCTCTCTAGCAACACGGTCACATCCGAACCTTGAGTGAGCGGATGTACCAATCCATCAAACTAATTTATGGGTAAAACAAAACCGGCTCCAAGATCAAGGAAAAAAATGACTGTATGGTACATGAAGTTCATAAATGCTTAAACAAGGTTCTCGGGTAATAGGCACCAGTTGAGAGGTAGCAAGGGGCAGCGATAAGGGTGGATGTCAGCAGAAGATAGCTATGAGACTATGTAAAAAAAAGTCTCCCAAGCCAGGTAACTGCTGCAATTACACTATAATCCCGAAGAAACGCTGTATGACCGGCGTGGAGTCGGCAGAAGTACTCGCAATAAATCGCCGGTTCCCCTTCCTCTTGGCCAGGCAGGACTTGAACGCAGCTCCTGCATCCGCCGCACGGCGTCTCTCCAGTCCACAAAAGTCCAATTGATAAAATAAGAGATCAGGGTGATGGCCACACCGCGAGAAAGCGGAACTCACCAGCCAAGGTAAGATTTAAAAAAAACTTTATTGTAGCTACATTAAAAGTGAAGACATCACAAACAAACAAAACGAGGAGGAGCTTTTTTTTGTTTGTGTTGTCTTCACTTTTAATGTAGCTTCAATAAAAAAAAATTAAATCTTACCTTGGCTGGTGAGATCCGCTTTTTCGCGGTGTGGCCGTCACCCTGATCATCAAATTTTTTTTAAATCCATCAAACTAATTTACCCCTAAAGGTGGAAGGGGTTTCTCTGATTTTTCTTGGAGATCTAAAGCTTGGTTTTGCCTCACTATACAGTATGTATTTTTAAATCATAACCTGTACATATTGTTCCTTTCTACTAATCTTTGTAACCAATACGTCAAGAAAAAGACATATAAAAAAAAATTAATTAAAAAAAAATTCAAACAATCTATACAAGATAAAATAACGCCGTTACTGTAATTCTGTGGCTTTTCTTTACCTTTTATGATTGTCTCCTGTCTCCGACATAAGGCTGCGCTTATAGTGCCGACTTCGCTGCAAAACAAATCCATTGCCGCCATCGCGTGCGCTTATACTAAGCCCGATGCGACGTATTGGTCGCGATCGCTGGAAGTCGTCTCTATTTGATTTTTCCAACGACCGTCGCGTTGCCGGCACTAGAAGTTATAGCGACGTCAGGCAACGGTCACTGGAAAAATCAAATTGAGATGACTTCCAGCGACCTCGACAGCGGCAATACATTTGTTTTGACGCGTTATCGCGGTCGCCGGCAGTATAAGTGCAGCCTAAGAGTCTATAAACTAAACGTTATACTAGAAAACACAATGTTTGTTTATATATATATATATATACTTTAAAAGGACTGGAAGGGTAGGGAAATAATAATTTAAATCTATAAACAAACTATATATTGAATATTTCCACAGTGCGTTCCTGTTATTATTATTTTGGAAGATTAAACACGGACAGTAACGCTATTGTTCTGGTTCACGGCTGCAGAAGCCACCCTGAGACCTGAATACCGGGGCTTAATTCCCTCTTCCTAGCGCTCATTGTGGTTCCCGGTCTTTTAATGAGTCTTTTGTTCTTATACTAACATTCCACACAATCAACAACCGCCATGAAAACCGCGTACAGTACCAGCCTTGCAATGCATTGAACCGTCCTGGTAAATTGTGTAACTGAACATGTGTAATTTGGTGTGTAGAAATGGTTAGTGAAATAATTGCAGTTGGCCGTATACCCCCAACCGTGCTGTACTGAGCGACACGCAGAGCACATTCTTCTACTTTTCATATCTGCTCTGCCAGCTCGACTTTTTACTTTGTTTTGGACGGTAGCTGTGTGTTTGTTTCAATATACAGTATCCATATGTATATCTTTATATAGCTCCATCTATGTACATAGCGCTTCACAGCAGTAATACACGTGATGGGAATAAGTGCTTCAAACATAAAAGTAACATTAGGTGAAGGAATCCCTGCCCCGAATAGCTTACGATCTAAGTGAAAAATCATATGAAAAGGTCTTCTATTTTCTTATTTAACCATCTCCCCCTCGTATGGTTGGTGTGTAACGGGCCCGACCCTGTGTTGTCATGGGACCATGACCTCCGATTATAAAAGGGGAGGGGAAAGGTCGAGAAGGTTAGGTTCCTGGAGGACGAGATTAGAGGAGCCTTGTGGAGAGTGGATAAGTAATGTTTATGAAGTGGTGGCACAGACCAGGGCCCCTCTGCTTATGTTACAGATAGAGAACGTACCCTTTAAATCAGGATCCCATAAGAAGATTAAGGGAGTCCAATATACTGTAAGCTTGAAGTATGCAAACGGCATACCTGAAAAGGCCTTGGTAAAGAGGACTTCTGGGTGTCAGCGGATCGGCTGCAACTGCGGATCTGCATTAACCGTCCTCTCCGGCGGCAGGGAAGTGGTGGTTCCCACACTGACTAAAGGTAATAGGGCCATTTGTACAGGATCCGCTAGGAGCCCTATTGGGACGAGCATTACAGGGATAATACAGAGCAATATCCTGAGCAGGAGAACAAGGGGGGTCTTGGGTCTCAATGGTTAAGCAACTAAGAAATATACCTCTGAGTGTTAAGAGTAAGCATTCATGGAAGCACACAAAGCATCGATGACCATAAAGAAATAGAGATATTACAAAGTTGTATATGGACACATAGATACCCAACAAGCTCTCAGAAACTTCCCAAAATTACCACAAAGTGTGTGTGTGTGTGTGTGTGTGTGTGTGTGTGTGTCCCCAAACGAGTGCTACTGGGTGTAGCTAATTGTATAAAACAAGAAACAAAAGTCCAGAGCAACATTCAATGTGACAAAAATACACCGTGAAATACCTATATATCTCTTGAAAAAGGGTATTTTAGTTAACCCTTTGGCCAAAGCGTATAAGCCTGCGAGCCACTTTCAAGGCATGACCAGTTTGCAGGTCCTAACACTAACTGATTAAAATGCTTATTTACCTCTATAATTAGAGACAGGAAGGTCCTGGCATTGAACCTGTCGCAACCAGCTGCATGAAAAGAAAACCTGCTTACCTGGACAGTGGGGAGGGGCGAGCTTTAAACCCTGGGAGGGAGGAGCCACTAACCTCCAAAACAGCTGAGACCACTTTCTAAGTAAGAAAGCAAATGGTGAGCCCCCGCTACTGCCAAAACTGTATTGCAAGCGGTGCTCTTGGGTATATAGCAAGAATAATTGTAGAAGAGAAGTACTTCTCTTCTACGTTTACACTTTCCAAGTAAGCAGGTTTTCTTTTCATGCAGCTGGTTGGGACAGGTTCAATGCCAGGACCATCCTTCCTCTAATTATAGAGGTAAAGAAGGATTTTAACCAGTTAGTTTTAGGACCTGCGATATTATGGTCATGCCTTGAAAGTGGCTCGCAGGCTTATGCGCTTTGGCCAAAGGGTTAATTAAAGTGTGTGTGTGTGTGTGTGTGTGTGTGTCACATTGGATGTTGCTCTGGACTTCTTTCTTTTTGTTTTATAACTTTGTACATGGTCCTGGGGACCTGAATAACACTGTTGTATGACACAAGTTCCTGGCGCCCATTATTGTACAACCTTGCTCCCTCATCACCCAGCCGCCTGAATCCAGCCCCCTCAGTCAGGGTAACCCGTGGGGAGTAGTAATACCTTACATCGGTGTCTTCTCTCCCTAGAAGCCGGGCACCGGGATGACTTATGTCTTGATTCCGTGAATTCAATGCCTCGTTTCCTAGCAACCTTTTTAGATCTGGCCTTTTCTCCAGCATCCGAGAGTCAGAAACTCATTGGGTATGAAAGGGGTTAGTGCATCGAAACCCTCTGAATTAGGCAGAGCCTTTATAATAAGCTTCAGGGCCACGGTTATTTAAAGGGGTGTTTGAGTGTTTGGAACATGCTTCCTGTGTAATAGATTTTCAGCCACCCAGAGAAGATTGGGCTTTTATTTTTTAAAACCTTATGGAGCTGCTCGGTACCTGACGTCCTCGGACCCCTCAGCTCCCTGGTCTGACCCCTGGCAGGATGGTTTTTGCCTCAGGGTTGCTCCTGCAGCCAATAGAAAGCGATCATGTTGCCGCTTTCTTTTAGTGAAACGGTGGCCATTTTTAGTAGCGGTTTTAGAAACCTTCACAGTCTTGCTGTGTGGGACCCCCTGGTTCAGGTAAGCTTTAGGCCGCGCTTATAGTGCTGGCGACCCGACCGCTGCCGTCGCCACCCGCGAAATGTATAATTTAACTTTCAGCGACGGGGTCATTGATTGATTGGTTTACAGACAGTAACATGTGGCGACAGTCTGCAAAAAATCAAATTTAACCCGCTTCCAAATTTTGTTGCTCCGTCGCGCTTACTATAAGTGCTGGGGACGGAGTCAATTGTTTTTTGTTTTTGGAGCGACGTCGCCGGCACTGTAAGCGCTGCCTTACAGCGGTGGAAATGGCTGTTTTGAGTAGATATTTAAGTCCGTTAGACGTGTACAGTCACACTGCTGTATATTGCCTCATGTACCCTTTTTTTAAATTTATTTTTTCTAAACCGTTTGACTTTGCAGCTCTCCCTTACTTGTCCGTGGCTCCCTGCACCTGAGCTGTGTGTGCCTTGTAAAGCTCATATTTACCCAACAGTGTAGTATAAAGAGGGTAATTATGGGGTGTGGCGCCATTTCATAATGATGCCTGCCTTGGCTTCACGTGACTCTTACTATATATATATATCTTTCTTGCTCTGTTTCTCTACGCGATTATTGGCAGAGATGTTAATTAACCCAAGAAGGAAAGGAACATCTTTTGTAGGAGAATTATTGTAACCATAAAAAGATGGTTGGTGTTTTGCCCTGAGTTTAGACCTCATCTATTTGGGTATCTGTCACAAATGCAGCTTGAAAACGTGTATTTATTGGCTTTATGCAAACGGGACAGTAATGTTTGTGACATGATTTTAGATGCTGCAGCACTCACTTGCGTATATACAGTATACTAAAACCTTTTTCATCCCGCATTATAATCCATTAATCTTGTTTACCCCCCCCCCCGCCTCTCAAGTGATCTGAAAAACATTCCTGATATCAGTGTCTCGTCTTCCCAAACTTAACAAGTATGCGGACATTTCATCGGGGGTATTAAAAGAAGGATTTCTGACCGCGACGTGTGTGTGTGTACAGCAATGCCCACTACTGATCCCAACCCCTCTGCCCTTGATGGGATCCCGCGGGCCATTGGAGCTGAACGCCACTATTTCTCGTTCTGGGTACTCAAAATACTAACCGGTGACGTTGCTGGTTTTTTGAAGGGGCAAGCCAAGTAAGCGTATTCATCTTTAGGCAATTTTTTCTGGTAAATTCAGAGGTAGTGTTTGGGGAATGGGAGGGGTTCTCAGCCGGAGCTGAAAATAGTGGAGTTCAGCACTGAGGGGTTGCTGCTGTAAGCACAACATGTATTATTGTGGTTATATTTACATCTTGACCATTTTGTACGTGAATTGCTGTAAGTCTGTTTTACCTCCACATGCAGCAGTGAGGCTTACAGGACACTTTCTGTACGATGGGGCCTCAGAGTAACGAGAGGGCTATTAATACAGTACTGAGGGCTATAGAAAGGCGAGAGTCGGAAGGGGGGGGGGGCAGTGGGTGACCAATGGGAAGAGCAGGTCAGGCCGCGTTCAGGGTGATGCTGCGCGATCAAAACAATGTACCTGAATTGTAGTGTCCATACTGCGTGCACCTGAGCGTGGGAAGGCGCAATGCGTGCAGAGACAACATTTTTTTTTTTTTGTCATCGCACGGTGCTGTGGTCACATGCGCGCGGTTCAGCCAATGAGGGCGAACTGCTCACGTGACATCACGGGCACGCCCCCCGTCGCACTGTCCTGCAGGCCAGGAATTGCCACAGCTTCATCCGAGCGTGACGTCACACGTTCGAGAGCGCGCACGTAATCACCCTGGACGTGGCCTCAGACAGTTTTCCTGTCTTGAGTTTTGCAATATATAATTTTTGTTACTCAATGTGAGGTGTATTTATTTTTTATTTTTTATGAGATTTTTGAGGGTGTCTAACCTTCACATCTTGGCACTTTCTATGGGACCCTTTTCTGTATTCAGTGCACAAGTGGGGGATCCCGTTAAAAAAAACGTTGTCAACCAGTCTTCAAGGCACCTGATGTTTTGCTGAGATTTCTTGTTGAGGGTTACACTGTATTCTTACTGGTTTAGCATCCGTAACATTTGTGGGGATTTCTATCACCCTGGGTATGTATGTGTATAACTGTGAATAGATAACAATCACATTCTCGGTAACTTATTCTCCTAGATTTCAGTCCGATGAAGCTTTAACCTTTAACCTTTAACCTGCAGTAACCACCAAAACCCAAGAATACCTCACAGACGTCTCCATTTACCACCGAGATGTTGGTTGTGTTGCTACGGCGTATACGTTCTTTATTGGGGCATCTGGATCTTCTTGGCAGACCTTTTTTATCTGGACTTGTAATCGTACCATAATTATCATTACCTTTTATTTTTTAAATGTAACCCTTACGCTGCCCTCCGACCTCTGACATTTGCAGACATGCGATTGCTCCTCTACCCTGACCAGGCCCTGGATGGCTAAAAATGAAGGGAAGGGGCTTCCACTTCATTTTCGATTGGGGGCAGCCAGCTTGATCTACCCTTAGAAAATTAGCTAGTCCCCATGATGTACCTGGTACGTTATAAGGACACCCCAAACATAAGATGCACTTGTTTTTTCCCCCCCCCCCCCCCATGCAAACGACCAGGATCAGCCGCTACTCCGCAGTAGGGAAGTCTGAAATATCGAGCAACTTCCATCACTGCATAGCCATTTATGCCATCTACATTGAGCTGGATACTTTGTGGCTCTCTAGCTCGGTTTTATTTCTGGCCCCCCTTTTTATCTTCTATGAACACTAAAATGTTTTTTAGTATAATTAATGCATACATCCATACTGTTGGGACATATGTTAGCCAGCAATGCGGTGGCATTACACTGAGTGAGCTGTTGATACCATCAGGCTAACCATGTTCTATATTTTCGGGTTATCTTCCCACGATTAGGCTGGGTCCATGGTGCCACGCGCTCGTGTGCGTGACGTCACCCGCGTTTTTAGTGGGAGCGTTTTGTGGGCAGGCTAGACGCCATGGGGGTGGGGGGCGTGGCCGTGATGTCACTGAGCTGGTTCACCCTCATTGGGCGATCCGCTCACGTGACCTGGCCGTCGTGCCGTGGAATCAGATTTATTTGATTCCTCAATGCCCCCTCGCGCTGGCACACCCTCCGCGCGGTCTCGCCAACCACAGATGTGGCCTTGGGCTCCAGGCGAGCATCGAGTGCATGTTATTGGGACCTTCCTGTTGTCTCCTCGGTATCTTGTGGGGTTCCTTGGGCTTCAGGCGAGCATCGCGTGCATGTTATTGGGACCTTCCTGTTTTCTCCTCGGTATCTTGTGGGGTTCCTTGGGCTCCAGGCGAGCATCGCGTGCATGTTATTGGGACCTTCCTGTTGTCTCCCCGTATCTTGTGGGGTTCCTTGGGCTTCAGGACTTCCTTTTCTCTGTTCAGCATTGCTCTTCCTGAGTACACCTGTTCGCTCCACACATCATTCTAGATAGAGCGGGTATCCTTCTTGTTTCCAAGTCTGAATTATCAACAGCTTTTTGGGGATAATGTCCCTTCTTGCACAGTCTTTCTGTATATGTGGAGCATATAAGCAGCACGAGCTTTGTGTCTGGCTGCATTATGTAGTTTTAACCTCTTGTCTACCAGAGGGGCCTGCAACGCGTTTCTCTTGAATATCAATTAAAGAAACGTCCTTACTTCCAGAGCGCACCTGTCCTTTTATATTACATCCATAACATCCATACACTATAACCCAGACCAAAGAGGCTGTATTTTAATTCTGCACATTTTTTATTTTTTTTGTTTAATCAGAATGCATTGTGGTGTTTTTGCTAATTAAATTCCGGCGTGATTGGGTGACTCACTGCAGATCTGATTTGGCATTTCAAAATCTGGGTTATTTTTAAACCATGCTGTGCAACAAGATGACGTCGTCTTCCCCCACCGTTGTTGCTATGGCTTCTTAATGCTATCCCAGAGCGTTCTTTGCGCTGTTTTAGAAAAATAAATACAAATAACCATGTCCTATGAAGGCAGCTTCATCCTTTATTGTGCCGGATTGAGAGCGGAGGCAGGAGAAGACTTTACACCTTAAGAGCCTGAAGGGTCATTGCAGGCACTTCTGGCACTATAGCAGGAGGGGGCCACTTACAGGTCAGATTTAAGGATATCCCTGCTTCAGCACAGGTGGCTCCAATCAGTATGACTGAGCCACTGAATAAGCCACCTGTGCTGAAGCAGGGATATCTTTAAAAGTTCACCTGTTGGTGGCCCTTGAGGACTGGAGTGGGCCACTCCTGCTCTAGATGATAGCATTCCTTTTTATGTATCCAATATTCATTATTTTATCTGGCCTCATGCTGTCTGCATTTATCATTTATGCTCTAGGTTTTGCCATGTGACTATATTGAGGTTGCCAGTAGATTGCATGTTCAGTTTCCTGAGAATAATATGGTTGCCGGGGCTAATAGAAAGTTGTGATATCGGAGGGAGATTACGTATTTCTACTGGTGACCCCGATGGCCAGCTACAGACAAGTCCACTTTACTGGCAACCGGGCACCCCTTTGCGCTGGAAGGCGCACAGCTAATCTCCACGGGGGCCCCATGCAGATCTAAGGTTAAAAATCTTTCATTTGTGGGGGATCTTCCAGCTTTAAAGCCACAATCACACTTGTTTCTTTCATTTTATTTAAAAAAAAAATTAAACCGCAACCCCATAATTCTCGAGATACTTTGTTTTCGGTGCCCGTGTTCTCTCCATTCCAGGAATTCAAATAGGAAGGCCAATCACAAGGCCGGATGACAATGTGGCATTCTATTGGACACTGGCCGCCGCCATGTTTAAATAACCAGGAAGTGTACTGGTGTACTGTAGGTGAAAATAGTTCAGTTCAGCACTGGAAGGACCCTCTGGTTCGAATAAAGTAATAAGAATTTGTCAATTTGGACGGGATTGCTGCTTTTAAAAGGCATCGCATAGAGCTCATATTGGGAGAACTGCTCTTTTAATATAAAGAAGTCTGTTGGAGAACTAATTCTTACCGGGAAAAGCTGCCCTGATCCAGGCGTTGCGTGTTTTCTACGTGACGGCTTGTTTGCAGACCTTCACAATGCTCTTAAGACATCTCTTGTGCGCAAAGACTTTAATTAACGAAGTCCAACGTCAGGTGACTTTAAACTTTCTCCTTGTTAAATCCAGTGTCAATGGGATTTATTCAGACACGGGGGAAGGGCAGTTGAAAAGATGAGTGCAAAGTGATTGTACTCCAAAGAAAATTCACTTAAATGCACACTACCAGTTAGTTTAAAATATAACTTTTAATGCTATATACTTAAAACATATATTACAGAAGAAAATGTGTAATAAAGGATAAAAATAAATTAAATAAAGTAACATATGCACCAAAATCACCCCTCGTGTATAAATACTCCAATATACAATTGAAAATGAAGTGTTGGAGGCTACAACAGGTGCAAACAGCCAGCGTGAGCAAAACAAGCCCACTACTTCACTAGCTAGCCCAATAGAGTCATAAATAAAGTTAACAGCAGGGATGGAACACTATGCTAGCCTTAAGTAAGTGGTAAATCCAGATAATTAGTACCAAAATACATGAAGAACCATTCCCTCACTGTTAAACTATTGTTATATATATATATATATATATCTAAACTAGAGAGATGACTGACAAACACTGTTTTAAAACGGCCCCATAACGGAGGCTGATGACATCATCACGCGCCCAACGCACGTTTCCCTCCTATTACGGAGCTTCGTCAGGGATAATTAGGTTGGTAACGGGCAGTTGGTAACGAAGAAAAATTAAATGGTGGTGGGTATATGAGGCTTAATGTGTTATTGAACAGTTCTTATAGGACCAAAAAAAGACTCCTTTTTAAATCCCTTTTTTTAATATGTTTTTATATTTGGCGTTGAAACGTTTGCAAGCAATATAGATTTAATTTAAAGGCGAGGTAGCTCCTTTCTGCCTTTTTTCTTAGTCGGACTTACCCTCGTAATTGGGTCTCTGGATCTGATCGCTGAGATCCTGAAACAAAGACCTCCCTCCAGGTCTGTGCTGTGAGTGGAAACTTTGCAGGCATTTAACCCGTTAAAACTTGTTGCTGTAGCAACTATCCATGTTGGGTCCCCACTGCACCTGTGCCACGTTCTCTCGTGTGTACGTACGTAATGTTCTCTCCTCAACTTGAATGCATTGTCTTCTGAAGTAGCAGGTGGACGTGACCTGGGTTCTTAGTCTTTGGCAGGAGACTGTGAAACTAGAAAAATAATATAAGTTGCTCTCTCTTTGGCTTACGCTGGCCATAAGGAGAAGGATGATAGAATGTGGAAATCGCTGGACTACAACGAAGCTCCTACCGTCCTTCGCGATACTTATAATACGGAGAACGTGTCCCCTTTATTTCATCACTAGATCCCTTGCGAGTCGGGCTAATACCTGTGCAGAGATGTAGGTGAAGTACAAAGGTGCCTGTGCACTCCATCTCTCCTTTTAAAAAGGTCTCTGTCTTATTTTTGTTTTCTTTAGGAAATTTGCGAAAGCATCTCTTTTTGGGAAGCTTACATTTAAAATAAAAGCATTTAAGTGTTTAGTGACTTGTTTAAAAATGCACGCCGTGTGTTAGTGCACTAAATTAATTAGTAATGTGTTTTTATAGTAGCATAAGAAGCAACACATTAGTATTTTAACAACGAATCAAGGAAGCATTTTTATTATTATGCATATTTCTTCCGGTGTATTTATATAGTTGTTATTTTTTTGTACTAAATAGGAAAAATAAAATAGGCGCTAAAGTTTTTATAAACTTTCCAAGTCAATGTAGTGATGCGACATACTTATATAGAACACCTACTTCATTGGGATTTTTTTCTGTTTTTGGCAAAAAATATTTTGCGTCTTGTGACGATGCCGTTGCGCCTTGTGACGATGTCCTGGCTCCACTGCAGCTTTCAAACTTTCCGATCACATACAGTATGGCAGAAGTGTGTTCTAAAATGTATTCAGCTATGTTTCACATTATCATGCTGCCTAATTCCCTGGGCATACCCATTGTGTGTGTGGTGTGTGTGGTGTGTGTGGTGTGGTGTGTATATCCAGGTGTAAAGGGCTATTTTTAAGTTTGTTGATTAAATAATTGGTAATCGCCTTTTGGAATTTGGCATTGATTTGATCACCTTGGCAGTCGTAGCTGGTTATCAATATTAATCTAGAATTAGAAGTTCTTATTTCCAATGCACAAGCAAAATACAATAATAATACACACTAATTGTGGTAGAATACGTTTTTTTTTTTCTTGGTCACACTTAAATACTTTTGCTGTATTTAAAATGCCGCAAAGCATGCTGCAGTGTCCACATGGCGTCTTCTGTTTTGTTCTCACTCTCCCCACTCCACAAGGCAGCACAGAGCTTGGTTTCCATGCAGTCTACAAGGAAGTATTTTCTTAATCCTCTCGGATGAGGTTCTTTTTGAAGTCTACTAATGTTACCAAGTGATGGAGAATTACCAGTCATAAAACTTTAAGTTTTGGGCTACTTTTCAGAATGAAATCCACAATGGGGGGAAAAAAAATCATTGAGCAGGAAAGAATACGAGGGGTGAAAACCAACCTCAAACTGTAAGGTACATTAAACAAACCCCCTGCTTTTTAACACTGCATACTTAATATTAAATATTAAACCATCCTCTTCCAAAATATTAGAAGGCTTGGTCTCCGCTGAACAATACAACCTAAATGATTACACACCTTCTAAAACTTGCTAAATCAGAATTACTTCAGACCCTGTTTTTATTTCTAGGTTTGTTGATGCAGAATGTGTTCATTGTAAATACTTTTATATTCTGATTTTTATATAAGTGTTTGCTTTTTTTCTTCTCTGCAGATTCTGACGATCATCCGTTTGGGAGGGGGCGAATAAAGCGCATTGATCCCGCTAACGTAACCCTGCCTCCCTCCTACAGAAAATCATGTCTGGTAACTACGACGATTCTGTTGGGGTAGAAGTATCCAGCGATAGCTTCTGGGAGGTAATCCTGTTTTTTTTTTTTAATTTTTATATATTTCATTTAATTTAGCCATCAGGTTTTGGAGGGGAGCAGATTACTGCTGAGGCAGCTGTTTCCACAGTTGCGAACATGCTCAGGATTTGTGTCGCTATTTACTTTAAATGGTAGCCATGATAACTTGACAAAGAGAGTTTTAAATCAAAGCCAAACAGATTTGTAGGAAATAAATCTCCAGCTATAAAAGTTTTCTAATGCATAATATCTCCTTATATAGTGTTGCATAGTCTTTTTGATCCTTAGAGCTAAGTGGATTTGTTTTGCATAATAATAATAATATTATAAGTGAATCAAGATAAAAATGTAACATTTGGATAAAGGTGTCCATGCCTGGAAGAGTTTACAATCTAATCTGCACGTGAGGGAAACCGGCAGAAATAGTGGAGAGCCTAAGGGATGAATTTTGTAATGAATGACAAGTTTTTAATAGGAAGCCAACAGCGTTTTCAGGAGGAGAGAAGCAGAGACTCTGGGACACTGAGGATATCCCCACAGCAATTTAAAGGGGGTATGCTGCACTCCTCAATAATAAATTAAATTATACAGTTTACCGGTGCTGCTGGTTCAAGGAAGTACCTGTCAGTTATGTTCCAAAGCAATACTCAGGAAAGAAGGATCCAACACTCCACAGTTTTTTTAAATACAGTGATTTTTTTGTGCCACACAACGTTTCGACCAATAGGTCTTTCTCAAGTGACTAGGCATACACCAACTGAGGATAAACCCAGTATATATGTATGTGTGTATGTATGTATGTATTTAGGATATAGATCTACACACATCCATAACTATCACCTGTTTCAGATGACAACTGTATCCATCAACAAATCCCAACATCTGCAGTACGGTCCCAGGTCTCCAATTGTGCCAGCAACCAGAGACTGCTCATAACCCCATCTAAATCAAGCCCCACTGTGCCCTTTATATCAGTCAGTAACACTACAACCCATCCAGTTCCCTGAGCCCGTTGTTCAGATGTCCTACTTGACCCCTCATTCTCCCCTCACCTTAATACTACTGCTACATCTTGCCACTTCTTTCGCCAACATTGCCTAAATATGACCTTTGCTATGATTCAATGACTAAAATGACTGTTTCTCAATTACTAAAAACGGCAATGTACGCCCTTATTCTCTCCTTGCTGGACTATGGCAACCTTCCATTTACTGGCCACACGTCCTCACAGCTCTCTACCATCCAATCACAATGCAGCGGTGGGGATATCACCTGTTGTATTGTCTTTGGTTGAGGATATATATCTACATATATATAATACTACAGGTGAATCCTCAACCAAAGACAATACAACAGGTGATATCCCCACCGCTGCATTGTGATTGGATGGTAGAGAGCTGTGAGGACGTGTGGCCAGTAAATGGAAGGTTGCCATAGTCCAGCAAGGAGAGAATAAGGGCGTACATTGCCTAAATATGACCTTTGCTATGATTCAATGACTAAAATGACTGTTTCTCAATTACTAAAAACGGCAATGTACGCCCTTATTCTCTCCTTGCTGGACTATGGCAACCTTCCATTTACTGGCCACACGTCCTCACAGCTCTCTACCATCCAATCACAATGCAGCGGTGGGGATATCACCTGTTGTATTGTCTTTGGTTGAGGATTGTGTGTGTGTGTGTGTGTGTGTGTGTGTGTGTGTGGTTTTTTTTACGCGGCACATTAATGCATGTGCTCTCAGTTAATACAGCTATAGAATTGCTGAGATCTGCAGTAATGTTCTGTTTCCAACTGCATTGTTCTACCAGGAAAATCATGACGCGTGGTCATGGGGAAATGCTGTAGGAAATTTCTAACAATTGCAGTGAGTCATCAACCAAAAACATGTGCCCAGTGAGGAGGAGGCTGCTTTAGAGGGGAACTTCTTGGCAAGTGAAAGGAAGCGCCTCTGATTTTTGTGTTTCACCGGAAATTTGCACATTGCCCATTTCGCAGCCCCCCTCCCCCTCAAAGCAGGCCCCCTTCCAAAAAATCAGTTGAGTATATTGGGACTTGGATATCACACTTAGAAAAGATGCTTATTTCAGGCGGCTGGTGTCTGAGTTTAATTTGGACAGAACTACCAGGAAAGTTTCACTAACTCTTGGCTTCTTTTCTTTAATCTTCGAATTAACTTTTTTTTATTTGATATACAATACAACACCCAAAAGTTTTGTAGAACATCTTGGTTGGTTTCATGGGTTAATGTCGATGAATTATTAGTTTCCGCTCTTGTTTTTGTAATCCTGCACATATGAACGCGAGTGGCTAGGTGGAGAGCCAAGAACATAGACTTTAGGTACTTCTGTCATTAAATAATGTTATATTTATTTAAATTAAGCACTATACGTACAATCTCCATTAAAGCTGCAATCCAGGCAATATCCTACGTGGGTTGTTTTTGTGTTTTTGTGTTGTGTGTTTGTGTTTTTTTGTGTGTTTGTGTTTTTTTGTTTTTTTTAATCCGTTCTGTCCTATGAGAAAATACTTGTAGCATTTTTTTTTTTAAATTACATTTTTAATGTATTATGTAACGAGCATTTTTGTTTTTATAGCAACAATTTACAAAGTCACATCCGCTTCTTCTTCTGAAACAAGCTCTGGCACACCCCTTTTTGAGCCCTGCCCCCTCTCTAGCAGTGCACCAATTGTATCTAGTGACTGCCTGGTCACATGATCTTCCCCACAGAACTTTGCATCTTTGGTCCTCGTCTGCTGCACTGACATCCATTTAGTGAACAAACCGAGCCGAATCTTCGCCGCTCGATTGGCAACTTATCTAATTACTTATCATTATGTGGATTGTATTGATGCGCATATTAAAGGAACGCAGCTTGGACTGCAGCTTTAAGGACATCTTACTATACTTCTGAAACCTTGTCTGTAACTTGAGACCCCCCCCCCCCCCCTACGTAATGTATCGGAATACTTGACATTGTCTGCAATTATATTGGGATAATTACATGACGATGGCAACTTTTTTTTTTTTTTTTTGTATGTTATGTATTTTTTGTTTCCTGCATCTCGAGTCGGGTAATAGGGCCTCTCGGCTTTTTTTCCTCTGTGGCAGAAGGACCGGGAACTGATTGCGGCAGTGAAAGAAGGCTCCTGTTTGTAGTTGGGCTTTTGTGGTGGTTGGGTTGTGTACATTTTGGCCAGATGCATTTACAAAACACTGATGATTAAACAAAGACCAAGTCAGATCCGAGGATCCCAACGCGATTAGAAAACTAGGTCAGGACAGGAGAAGCGTTTCCTTCCTTGTGAGATGCGAGGAAGGCTGAAGGTCAGGATGCGTTTATTCATTTGTAAATACTCAGCTGGTATTCGATTCCCGGCACACAGAGGCCAGACTGTCTGAGGACAGCCAGGCTACACCAAGAAATACCTCGAGTGAATGAGAAAATGCCTTCACTTCCCATGACATAAAAAATAAAAGCATCAGACTTCTTTTGAAAAGAGCGAATGAGAATGTGCACACAGCGCAGCATATCCTGCGAGTGCTGTGGGAAATTACAGGCGTTTAACTATATTATTTTGGAGCATTAAACTTTGCTTTTCCGTTTGCACATTTTCATTGTGTTGCTGCCTCCTTGGATTGAAGCAGGTTAAAGGTGCGGGTTTGTTCTTCTAGGTATGGAGCAGGGGGTCTCTGGAGCTGAGCTGTGTTAATTTAATCTCCGCAGACCCCCTGCTTCCCCGAGATACTTCTCTCCGTATTTGCCCCTGGTAGCAGTAGTTTGGCCAGATATCTTTCCTATGGGGAAAAATAAAATGACTATATCCTGACCCCTGGACATCGTGTACACAGAAAAGTACTGTAGCATTTATAAAGGAAAGCCGAATAAACTGCGTAGCTGCTTACAGGTTCTCTAATGAAATAAAGCACCTTTTTAAATCTTTTCTTTTTGCGGTTATTTGTGCAGATTTTTTCAAGCTGTGTTGCCCTTCTTGGCTTGATGGCTGTCTTTACAATGAAGTCTTGGTTAATTCAGGAAGTCTCTTCATAGTGAAATAACCCCACCACTCAGCCTCTCAGCAGCTCTTCCATATTGATTTTGTGTGATACCTGGCCCTGTAATTCATTTATTATTAACACCAGAGTGTCTTCCGATTGTAATGGTTTG
Organism: Ascaphus truei; assembly: GCA_036426205.1. NCBI lineage: Eukaryota > Metazoa > Chordata > Amphibia > Anura > Ascaphidae > Ascaphus > Ascaphus truei. The sequence goes on along the minus strand of CM071571.1, from coordinate 8,317,874 downwards.
CATGACTGGTATTGGAGGATCTGAAAGGGAATTAATTAATGGCTGGCAGCCGGAGAACATGAAACTGTACACCTAATATTTACTGTTTTTTGTATGCAAGGAAGTTAGAAGTGTATAGTGCAGTGGTTTCCAACCATTTTACCGATTAAGGAACCCTATACTTGTGACATTCTGCGGAACCCCGGCCCACTCTACAATGCATCTGATCTCAGACGCGCTATTAAAGTGGTCTAGAACGTTTCACCGCGGCCAAACAAAACTCCATTGGGACACTTTGCCGCAGTGTCGGCTCCTGTGCCCAACAGTCTGTTGCGCTCCGACAGCTGCATGTTTAAAATGTCCCGTGCGGGACCGCTGCACTGCCTAGATGGCGCATCGGAGTGGGCTATCTTTAAATGTCCTGCGGGCAGTGCAGTGGTAGTGGGACATTTAAAGATGCAGTTGTCAGAGCGGCAGGCTTGGCTTGTTGGGTCTGTTGCGCTGTGGACTGGACGTCACAGCAAAATGTCCCGCGGTACAGTGTCCCGGCGGCAGAGTGCTGACTGCGTTTTTGGTCGCAGCCAAACAGCGGCAGCAAAACTTCCCATTCCATTGTAAGGAACCCCCACCCTCTCTAATAGCGCGTCTGAGATCAGATGCATTGTAAGGAACCCCAACCCTCTCTAATAGTGCGTCTGAGATCAGATGCATTGTAAGGAACCCCGACCCTCTCTAATAGCGCGTCTGAGATCAGATGCATTGTAAGGAACCCCGACCCTCTCTAATAGTGCGTCTGAGATCAGATGCATTGTAAGGAACCCCGACCCTCTCTAATAGCGCGTCTGAGATCAGATGCATTGTAAGGAACCCCGACACTCTCTAATAGCGCGTCTGAGATCAGATGCATTGTAAGGAACCCCAACCCTCTGTAATAGTAAAATGTATAGGGAATGTAGCACAGGGAGAGGTTGCATAAACAGGCAAGGACTGGTCCAACCTGCTTTTTTTTCTTTCTTTTCTCTCCAATGGAGAGGACATATATTTAAGTAGGGATGTTGTGAAACTATATATGGCTCATCCTTTCGCTGCATTTCCGCATTGAGCAAATGAATGTCTTAGAATTTTCCGCGACCCCCTTCGCATCAACTACTCCATGTTAATATGCTATTTTTAAAGCTGCAATCTGATCTACTCGCCGCTATTCTTACCATTGCAAAGTCCCATTACTTCCGTTTTTAGCAATGCCACTCTTCTTAAATTCTGTAGTTCAATTCTGGAACTTTGCCTCCCCGGGATGTTAAAATGGCTCCTGTCACTCACACTTTTTGAGCTGAGGCCAGGGAAATAGGGGAGGTACAAAATCTTCAACATTTTTTAATATTTTGAAGATCTGAGAAATAAGAGGGTCAGTCAGATAAAGAAATTCTGCCGTAATCTTGCTGCACCTGAAGTGGGTGAGCCCAGAAGAACACCCGAATCAGCTGTCCTTGTGACCTTGAGCAATTCGTTCTGCTTCCCAGCACCGTAGGCATAAAGAATTAATCAATTGTACAAAACATATTGCATATTACAGGGTTGTCAGTCTGTGGAGGACACGTTGTATACCACTGCTGCAGTGATTTAATACGCTTTCGTAGAGTTTCTCAGAAAATGACAGCCATGGCAGTGGTTATTTGTCACCAATACGGCTCAGAAATTGGAAACGGCCAAAGAATCTGTGGGCCAAATCACACATTTCAAAGCGGGAAAGGCAGATTATAGCGTTTAAGGGAGAATAACTAGTGCAGTCTTTTGAAGCGGGCTATTGATTTTTATTTATTTATTTCCCCGTGCCTTGAGGAGTTTTAGGCTGTTGGGATGGGGAGCTGGGGAATCATTTAGTAACTGTAAAATGTTGGATATGCTGCATTACACACGGTCAGCTCTGTATTACAAAAATACCCTTGTTGCTGTTTTCCTTAATCGTGTGATCTTGAGTCTCGTGAAATAATTCACGCTGAGGCTATACTAGGCGGACGTGGCGTTGCACGCGCCTGCCGCAGAGGCGATTTGTGGCCTATGGGAGGCGTGGCCATGACGTCACGGAGCTGGTTTGCCCTCATTGGCTGAACCGCTCACGTGACCCGGCCGTCACGCAACAAAATCAAATTATTTTGACGCACGAAACATACGCGTGCTCTTGCCATCCTCCATTGAGGTACGGCATTTTGTTTGCGGCGCAAGCGCCGTCACTCTCGCCATGGCTGCAGCCTTGGGAAAACAAGGTGTTTACTCTGTTTCCAAGTACATCATATAATAATGCTCCCTGTAATATTCAGTTTTATTGTATTTTCTCCTTCCTCTTCTCCACATGAAGTGTATCTGAAGGTTCTGCACCTCAGCAGCTAACCACTGATCTCTCATAACTATGCACATCATGTTTGGCTTGGCCTTCAGAAGTCCTGGAAGATGAGCTTGCTACTGAATATCTGTCAGTGCCAACCTTTTTATCACCTTTACTGGTTTATGTCAATATTGTCAGCAGCTATAAACAAAACATATACTGTGGATGTAATTTGGGGTCTTCTGCTCTTTGTATGCATTATACAAGATGGTTTATAACCAAAAGGGACCTTGAAACACCCCAAATATTGTATACATGCATATCATGGCTTTATAGAGCTTTTTCATGCATCTCATACTTTTGTGGGACCAGCAGACCAAAAAGTCTTTGACCTAAATGGTGCCAATTTGTAGATTTCTGGACTGTTAACAAGAAATCTCAGCTCCATTCTCCAGTAAGCCAGGTCTCCATCATGGACCATGGACATCCTTCACATAAGTGATTTCCTTACCATAGAGATGCAGCTTCAGAGGGAACCTTTAATTTGGAACACATAGTGTCTGACTTGTTTTATTTTGATGCATTAGAAGGCATCACTCCCTGAAATTCTACTTTCTCCTTGAATTATAGTCTTTGGAACCATGTACTTGAATGTGGAGAACTACATCTTGTGGTTCTGTTTTGGTCACAGTGTTATAAAGGGAATGAATGGTATTCACCAAATAGTTATGTACTGTATTTCTTGCCACTTAGCTGCGTGTTTTTTTTTTTTAAACTTGTTATTGTAGCGTGACCGATAATTGCTCGCAGTGTTGGCATAGTGGTATCGTATGGGGAGCACGTTTAGAAGTGGATATATACCATAAGTAAATAAGCTGTATTTGACAGTCACATTAATGCCCTTTAACGTATTCAGTTGTGTTAACAATACAGCAACCCCAGTGTTAACTTTCATTTTTAAAATGGCTATTTTTCTCCGTCTTCTGTGAGGTTCCCAGGGTCAACATTGTATCTGCATTAATCGGCCAATAAAACAATGAAAAACAATGTGTTTATAATGTACTACAGATTTGACCTGATCTCCATGGTATCTTCAAAGGGAACATCGCAATTCCTGTGTCCTTTCTGTCAAGCAGACAAAAGGGGACAGAGCAAACACCCTCCATTTCCTTACTGATTTACAAATGTATGATTAAAATCTGGTCCAATTCACAATGATTAAAATATATTAATTTGTAGTTAGCCGTAATAAAGGCTTGTACCGACCGGTAAATATGACCGTGTGTCTGGGTTGCATATTTCAGGTATTTGTTTCCTCTCAAATTTAGAATTAGCCCTGACAGATGTCCCGGTATGCATTAAAATCATAGGAATGCAATAATGAGGTTGGCATTATTCTGGGGGTTATAGGGAGAGAGTTGTAGAGTATTTAATACTCTGATTCATTTGGGTTTAAAATCACACTTTCTCCTAGCCATAGATGTCACAAAAGATTGAGGGGGAGAAAAGACGCCCACAAAAGCGTGGCCTGTCCTTGTCAGAGACACAGGTTTTGAGCAGAAAAACGATTATTTTCAGTACAAAAATCAGAATTCAACAAAGGGGGTGTTCTATCAATAACACTTTTTTTTTTTTTTTTATTTCTTCAACTTAAAGACCTCTTGGCAGAAAGACACTCGGATATTAGATCCCTTCAAACAAGCACGGTGCCCTTTTTGCATCTTAAATATAATAAGTACTATTTTGTGACGAGTAGCCACATTTTCTGACACATTTTGATATATTTTTGTTGTTGTTAATTTCATATTTTTCCAGTTAAAGGTGTCCCAGGCACTCCTGAGGGTTACACTTTCAATTATTCCGGGTGATGGGAGCATAGTTGAGGGATAGTGTGATGTTTTTGGGAAGTTGTTGGTCATTTTTAGTGCCCTATGTGGAGGAAGTGAGTCCGCTGGATGTTTTTAACCCCTTTCACATACACACGTCACATACTGTACAGTCACATTCATTTAACCCCTTTCACATTCACACACGTTTGGCGTTCGTGACTGGTGATGGTTTGAAGACACACATTTTTATTTTTTATAGCATTACACTGTTTTTTTATAGTTTGTTGCTGCTAGGAATAAAAAAAAGTAAAAAATATCTATTCCGTGACATTTGAAACTCGTGGGGGAATTTTTTTTTTTTTTTTAACTTTTCCTTCTACTAGCGTCATACACTGCATAATGCTACAATGTTTTTCTTTATGCTTCTAGTACTGTCCTATGAACAAGTGGTCGTTTCAGTTCCTTTAAAGGTGCAATCCCACGTAGTTGGCCGGTTGAATTTCTTTCATTAAGGGGATCTGAATGGGAAAGTGTTTTGTCAATGAAGGGCTTTCTTTCCCCTTCTCCTAACCCACCTCTATCAGCGAACCAATAAGGTTAAGGGGAGGTGGGATTCTGGCTGCACAAGCACTTGCTGATCACACAGTGACATCACACAGTGACATCACACACAAGGGAGCAGCCAGAGGAAATCAACCCCTCCCAAGTCTCGCGTTAAAACTACGTACAGGTGTCAGATTAGAGTAAAAAGGGTATCCATTACCACGGTGAGACCCCTTAAACATGTCACTTTGATCCAATGAGGGATTGCCCCTTTTACGTTGGGGCTCCCCAAGTTAAGTGCTCAGGAACAACCAACTGGCCCATAATTTCACAATGTCTCTAACAATAAACCACATTGACTTAACTTTTAATTATCACTAAGACCAGTTGCTTACGTTTGTGTGGCCTGTTGGTTACTCTTGAGGAATGAATTTGTAGAAGATGTTTACACAGGTTGTCATTTTTAGCCCCACTCCTTGAAGTTGATTTTCAGGAAGTTTGCCAACCTTTTTACAGGGGTTGTGAGGGCCCATGCAGCAGCTAAAGGGGAAGCACAAAGGCTGGGGGGGGGATATGAGGAGAAAAAGGGGCGACTAGAACAATTTAGTGGCAGCCAAGGAGTAACGCCAACGGAGCTGCTTCAGTGAGCAGTGTAAAGCCCCCCTGCCCACCCAATATCGTATAGCAAAAATATAGTTTGAATAAGCGCACATCTGTACTGTAAGGGTTGCACGCTTCTCTTTTTGTTGCCAACAAATATTTACATGTAGTGTGCAAGAACTCTGGTTGGGGTGCTGTGTAGAACATGGAATCTGTCCAGCCCCAGGAATACATAAAGGAAATCTTCCGGCACTTGGAAAAGCACAACAAGGGACGTGCATTTAGCGAGAGAGAGGATCAGTAACTAGAACTACTTAAGAAAAATGGCAATCTCCAACACACAGTCTCTCTGTACCCTGCATGTTTTCCATGGCGAGCATTGGGTGCATGCGCAAACAGGTGCCAAGTCCAAGAGAGCAGGTTTTTCAGTGTTCAACCCTTACTCGTGAAACAATTGTAGTCTAACTTGGCAGTTGAAGGTATCCGCCAGTAAAGCTCGCTTAAGCTGCTCAGCAGACAACGGTCCTCATGAAATAGTCACGAGGCACTTAGAACAATCCATAAACCACGTTCGCTGAAAATAGCACATTCAGTTGCATTGATATCCAATAGATCACGGTGTGTTCTCACAGATTTTCTGGAAGTGTCTGCATGTGTACTGAGCTTAGAGTGCACAGATCAATACTTTACCTAACTAGACCACTATATTTGATGCGGCCGGAAAATATAGACTATAGTATATACAGTGCATCCAATTTTGAACTTTGACAATATCCCAGCGAAGCAATAGAGGCTTCTATTTGAGAGTTCCTGCTTCAGATGTCATTGAGCATTAGAAGTTACTGTTGGTTCCAACTTTCAAAAGGTATTGTATAGTCCAAATTGTAAGTGTTATATATTCAACATAAAATCAAGAAAGATGAGCAATGAAAAAGTTAAATACCAAGATACAAAATACATGTTCAAAAGGTATAGTATATTGAGTCTAATACAACATTGCAAGGATATCATAGTCCACGACTCCAATCCTCACAAAAGTAAACACAACGTGTATATAGAGAAATCTAATACATACAATGTAAAGGTAAATAAACCTTACCACAAATCATAAAAAATAGTAGGCTGCCAGCCTGCTGAGTGAGACTCATTCTCCAGAGCAAGAGGAAAGACCGGAAGTTTGCAACGTTGCTCAGTTTTACAGTATTGTATTTTAGTTTTTTCTGATAGTGATTTAAAAACTATTTTCGAACTATTGGAGTGCCACTGACCTCAATTGGGGGTGGTGCGTACCTAGTATATAATTCCATGAACAGGTTTAATACTTTTTGCATAGTGTCGTCATTTCCATAAATATCTCTTAATATTTTGTTCTCTTCCCCGGTCTCAGATTGGCAATTACAAGCGCACAGTGAGGAGGATAGACGATGGGCACAGGCTCTGCAGTGATTTGATGAATTGCATCCACGAGCGGGCGAGAATCGAGAAGTCTTATGCGCTGCAGCTCACAGAATGGTCCAAGAGATGGAAACAGCTGGTGGAAAAAGGTGGCAACACACAGATGTGTACAATATATGATCTGGTCCCAAGCACTAGAGTAAAAGTTCTGTTTTATATATAGATATACAGCAGGGCCCCGCTTTTCGGCGATCTGCCGTTCACGGCGGTGCCGAGAAGGGGGCCGCCATGTCTGCGCATGCGCAGAATGGGCCGGTCCAGGGTCACGCATGCGCAGACCGGGCCGGTCCGGGGTCGCGCATAATGGAGGGGTTTCCTGCTGTCGCGCATGCGCAGAAAGGCGCATTGCCGGTCTGCGCGTGCGCACCTAACGAAAATCACCTGTTCCGCTTTCCGGCCATTTTCGCTTTACGGCAGGTCCTCAGAACGGAACCCGCTGTATTAGTGGGGCCCTCCTGTATATGCGCTATGATGGAAATGGTTGAATTATTATTTTGAAGGATGTTAAGCCAGCAAGAGGGATTGTGGGGTGAGGGGTGGTCTCGGAGCTGAACCGTGCCATATTCAGCTCAAGGGTCACCCATATTACCGGGGTAATTATTGCGTTGGTTGCCAGGGAAATAATATAGCCGCAGCGTGATCTGTTGCAACTTATTTATACAATGTTTTTCCAGGAAACATTACATTGAGCGTTACCTCTCGTTGTCATTGTATGTATTGTATGTCCTGGGCACAGAGTTATAATGACGATTATGACAAAATGGTGAAATGGCTGTGGCCGTATTGGAGTTACCATGACATATTAGAAACTTGTGCGGTAATTACCTATATAACGGGGGGGGGGGGGGGGGGGGGAGAAAGGGGGTCCCAATAATCTCGGGTCCCCATAATCTCGCCTCTGGAAATGCAGCTTTAAGGCCTTGACCTCTGAATTATTCAAATTAAACCTATTCACAGAGAGCCAGATTGCACATGAAGGTGCTGTGAAATAATATAGGATACAGCTGTGCAATAATATAGAACATAACACTTGTTGCTGCTCATTCGGCTATTTTAAATACGAGGTTGTACATTTTCATATAAGTGTGACTTCACGCTCTTTAGTAAAGCAATAAACATGTAGATACCTTTTTTTAGCAACAGAGTTGGCCAAGCTCCTCTTTGATTCCTTTAGAAATGGTCTGTGTTTTGTGCACACTCCATGCTGTATGTTTATGTAAATGACGAGGAACAAATTAAGCCTGGGAATTCATCTTAGTTTTCCAATCTTTTGGAAAAAACGAGAACTAGGGCGCTAGCTCGAACCAGGGGCACCAATAGGCGGAGGAAGGGGAGTATAAACACAATGGGTGATACTACCGTCATAGGTAACAGTGGTTTTCTCCAGAAATGAGTCCTATCTGCTCAAACCCCACTCGGATCTGTCCAAGATCCTTAGAACATGTGGAAAAAAGAGAGACAACAGGGGAGCAAAGGACAACAGCCAGAAGGGAAGGTCAAGACTGTGTGGTAAACAGCCAAAACTCTGACAATACAGAACTGTATGTATGTATGTAAAACGAGGAGTGCACAGATTTACACTCAAAGGGGAGTAAGGATGATATGGTAGATCAATAATTGCATTACTTACACGGCCATGTGTAAGCACAGAAGAATAGAAAGGTATCTTTTGTAGTTTCCTTCACATTCTGCACGGCTGTGTGTAGGGTCAATCTGTGGGACTGGTCTGGGTGTGGGACTGAGGTGCCGGTAAAGTAAAACTGCTCTGTGCTGCTCCTGCCAGGTCCTCAGTATGGAACGGTGGAGAAGGCTTGGCATGCCTTGATGACGGAAGCAGAAAGAGTCAGCGAGCTCCACCTAGAGGTGAAAAACGCACTGATGAGCGAGGACTTTGAAAAAATCAAGAACTGGCAGAAGGAGGCCTTCCATAAGCAGATGATTGGAGGGTTTAAGGAGACAAAAGAAGCAGACGATGGGTTCAGGAAAGCTCAGAAACCATGGGCGAAGAAGCTGAAAGAGGTAATTGCCCAAGGAAGATCCAAGATCTCTCGTGCAGATAGATGTGTGGTTCTGGTAACGGTAGAGTTTAGAGGCACTAGATGCAATATACAAATACAGAGCGATTTTTATACAAGGCACAGAGCACTTTGTCAAAGGCTGAACTGTGCTCTGTTTTGTAAAAAGATGTTCTAGATCCCAGAACCTGCTGCTCTACACTTCTGCCCCACTTCTGCACGAATAAATCAGTGCTCTTCCAAGCTTGGGTCAGTAGATGCCATTGATTTGATTTGAAAATGACTTGAGGTTATCTTGATATAGTGCGCATCGTGTTGAAGATTCACAGAAACATGCGCTTTCTCCCTTGGCCGTTTTTTGCGTCGTTCTTGCCTGGTTACATTTCTGTTCGTGTCTTTATGGTGTTCGTATTTATAGGTGGAGGGTTCGAAGAAGGCATATCACGCTGCATGTAAAGAAGAGAAGCTGGCAACCTCCCGGGAAACCAACAGCAAAGCCGACCCTGCCCTAAACCCTGAGCAGCTAAAGAAACTACAGGACAAAGTGGAGAGAAGCAAGCAAGACGTGCAGAAGGTAGCTGGTGTGCCGGCATCTTTCCTCTCTTTTGGCAAATTATTGTTCCGTAAGAACTGTTTGCACAGGAAATCTTCTATTTGTTATACACATGTAATGCCTTGCTGTGCTGTCTCCACGTAAGGGAGGAAACGCCCTATAGAGTAAACACACTTTTCTGTCTCTTGGGTAGGTAAACTTTACTCCACGTGTTGCAACAAAAAGCAAATACACGGCAAGACTGAATCTCTAGAGGTTTTTTCCATAGGGAACAGAGATCCTGACACACGTTTTTGAAGCTCTCCAGTAACTACAGATGCTAACACTCGCTTGTTTTGTGATCTAATTTAGGGGTGTGCAAACTGTTTGCCCTGCGCCCCTCTGCTGGCTCCCCCTCTGATCGCGCCCCCCCTCCTTACCTTGGCTCCGGCGTTCTGACATCACGACGTCATGTGACGCCATGGCAACGTGGAGTCACGTGACCCCGCAGCAGCATTTGATGCAGCGTCGTCTGAAGCCATCAGGGCCAAAGTAAGGTAACTTAGAGGCCTTCACCGCTCCCCCGGCATTTCATTTAAATGACTTCGGGAAGGGCGCGGGACCTCTGTAAGCGCCGCTCCCAGCAGGGTCTAGGTGGGGTATATTCTAGGCATTTTGTGTCATAACACAAGCAGATCTTTTAGCTGCAGCTTCCTATATATCTTTATGTACATAAGCAGCTGTACATGAAAGTAGATGACAAAACCCTATTAATGCTGATATTTTGTTTCATCAGCTACGCCAATATCTACCAAGACCTGGAATACTCCATCAAATCAGCTGATGTGCTGGAGGATTTGAAATGGTTTCAAAACAACAATGGTCCAGGCATGTCCATGAATTGGCCACAGTTTGAGGTATGTGCCTACAATCCTGATTTAGTGGGGATATGTATCGGTATCCTGAGTGTAACCCAAATTTTACCAAAGATAAATTAATCCTATTGCATTAAATGGGATATTTTAAATACATAAAAATGTACTGTATGGGACTCCCCCAAGTCTAGTTTTCTTTTGACCTGACAAGATATAAATGATATGCACAAAAAATACCCTTTTTGCCTATTAACAGATATTTTATCAGTTTTCATAATTGTTGAAGGCTTCATTCTCATCTAATTGTTTAGAATGGCCTTTTAATGACGCTAATAATATTATCATTGACCCACTTGCCCTCAGCACACCAAACCCCCTGTTACAATGTCAGGTGACATCTATGGCATTGGATGGGGTGTGTGGCACAAAATGAAAAAAAGCTAAATACAGAATTATACCGTTTTTTGCTTTTTTTTAAATAAATAAACACCACAATCGCTGACTATATACCATTTGACTATGGTATACAAAATAAAAGCAGCCGCACTTTACAATGAATTAATCAAAGTGTATTACAGGCATACCCCAGTTTAAGGACACTCACTTTAAGTACACTCGCGAGTAAGTACATATCGCCCAATAGGCAAACTGCATCTCGCGCATGCACCTGTCGTCACGTCCTGAACAGCAATGCCAGCTCCCTACCAGTACCAAAGCTGTGCGTAAGCGGGGAGACTATAGAGCCTGTTACACATGCGTTATTTACATCAGTTATGCACTTCTATGACGATTGCAGTACAGTACATGCATCGATAAGTGGGGAAAAGGTAGTGCTTCACTTTAAGTACATTTTCGCTTTACATACATGCTTCGGTCCCATTGCGTACGCTAATGCGGGGTATGCCTGTACTCACATTTGTACAACCAACATTCATAACTTCCTTCTTAGTCAGTGAGTCACTGTGCCCAGAACAGGGGCAGGCAACTACACAAGTCACCAACAGGCCAGCTATTGGGGATATCCCTGCTTCAGCACAGGTGACTCAGTCACACTGAGCCACCTGTAGTGTAGCAGGGACTAATATGTGGCCCGCTGGTACTGTCGCGGCCCCTTTAATCCTCCTGCTTACCCGTAAAAATGCGGGGATGTTGTACGTTTGTCACGGAGTGTTCCCGCGCGTCGGCCGGATCATCAGACGAGCGCTAATGGCGCTTTACATTGAAAGCGCCCGCGGCGCGGGAAAACGGACATTCGCTGCATCTGCCCGCGTTTTTTTTTTAAATCCCGTGGTGGCGGCCGCAGGAGGTTAAAGGCGGCAGCCACTGTAGCTCTTGAGGACTGGTGTTTGCCACCCCTGTCCTAGTCGAACATTTGAAGTACTCCAATAGAATGAATTTATCTTCTAAACGCATCACTGAATCACTTCATCAGGGTCTCCGTTGCTAGAGACCTGCTTGGTAGTTAGAGGAAAGACTTCGTCATAGAGATCTAATGCAGTTAGGATTATTACCATTTCTTCACATTTTAAAGGGAAGCAATACAACCTGTCTCCGCTAGCCTTTCTTATCGCCAGCAATTCTGCATAGGAAAAATCTGATACCTCCTTGTTCTTTGTGTCAACAATCGGGAGCAGATTTTGTTTAGCGGTTTCTGGCAATGTAGGATAATCAGAGAATATCGGTGTCGAGTCTGACAATATGTTCATTGTGTTAATCTTCTTGCTCAGTTATAAAGCTTACAAATATAAGACAGAGGCAGCAACACGTCAAAATAAGTGAATCCGAACGTATTGCTCTCAACGTTTTGACCGTCACACTTGGAGGACCTCCTCGGGGCAAAGGTCCCTATAACAGTCAAAATGTTGCTTGTACTAATGTGAGTAATATATTTTGATTGAGGAGTGCTGCTGCCTTTATCATATATTTGTAGGTGATCCCTTAGAATTATTCTCAAGGCTATTCTATATATAACTACTTTTTACTACTTAACGTTGTCATTTCCGGAAACTGGGAAATCCGTCTCCAAATAAGTCCTGATACTCGAAACATTGTATGCATTTTGTTAGCTGCATGTAAGGCCATTCTAACCAAGTGGATAGAAGTGAATGCATCCCGCAATTCTGCAAACTGATAACATGTTTCACTTTAACCAGGCTCGTTCACAGATTGAGAAATGCTGCAGATGTCTTTTCTAAGTGGACCCCCTATATTTAGGCCCTCTCCCAGCAAGTGCAGACAGGTTCTCAAGCCTTTTTGTTGGATCAGCGCCCTATTTCTAAACTCAACTTAGTGTCTGGTCTTGAAGTGACCAATTTTAACATTTCTGCGCCCCAACACCCTCTTCTCCCCTTTCCCCACCACCCCTATCTAGCTGTGTGTTTTGTTGAGGGTATTGTAGTTCATATATCATGTTACCTGGTCTGTTTGTCATGTTTTCTAAATAATGCATAATATCTGGCTCTTGTATTAGCAGGCTTTCATTCAGACAATGTCTAGTGTCACTTTAGTGCAATATGTTTTTTTTTCTTCTTTTAAATAATAATGAATTCCCAGCGTTTTTGTCCTAAAGTATCGCCCCCCCCCCCTCCCCCTTGTATTATGTTTACAAATCTGTTTGAATGAAACACAGCAGTAAATGTGAAGGACACTATAGCCAGCCCCTTGAGCTGCGATTTTATGATTGGGAGCTCTGGATCCGTGTCTCTTCCTTCTGATCTTTGCTTTGTTGGCAGTCCGTGCAGTGCAGCTGGCTTTTTGTAAAGGGAAATTTGCCCTTTGCTTTTTGAAATGTCAGAGTTAGATTATGAAATGGACGTTGATCCTGCACTTGGTGTATAATAATCACTGTTGCTATTAGAGGTGCACGCTTAAATTAACTTGGCATAGGGCCCTTGGGCAGGACGGGGGAACTTTATAAACACTCGTCTCCTTGCACTGATTTTAAGTAGAAATAGCCATGTTAGTCCGGTTGTGATGGTGCAGAGTAAATGAGTACTTCAGTATTAGGCGATACCTTTTAGTTTTTTTTCTAAATTGCTAATATAAGACACGATTTCAAGAGTTTTCTCAACACAATCTTATTTCCAGTCATTTTAACCATTTTTAATTATTCCATATTTCATGCTTTCTCTGGCAGAAGGATGAAGTAAGTCTCTAAAATATTATTCAAATGTGTTTGATCTTATAGTGGGGTGAAGTTTCATTCATGTATCTCACACGGGATCACCTACACTGTTCCAGCCTCATTCATGTATCTCACACGGGATCACCTACACTTTTCCAGCCTCTTTCATGTATCTCACACGGGATCACCTACACTTTTTCAGCCTCATTCATGTATCTCACACGGGATCACCTACACTTTTCCAGCCTCATTCATGTCTCACACGGGATCATGTGTCAGGACATCATGTGGAGTGCAAAAAGTACTTTTTTTTTTAGTTTCCCCCCTCAAAGATATTCCTAAAGTTTAACTCTGCTACATTAAGTGGCTTCTACAACCAAGTGCAGAGCCAGAAGCCCACTCATGGGTTGTTGGTTAAACTCCTTGGCCTCTGACAGGTTAGGATATGCATATTTTGAGCAGAGGACCTAGATGAACATTTCACTGCCATTTGGTTCTTCTCCTCAAGAAGATGTTGAATTATTGTTACCAGCATCGTAGAGACTCAAAAACTTTCTACTAGGAATAAAGAAACCCTCCTGAAAATGTGTACATATGCATACAATAGTGTAAAGTATTCCCTGATTAAAGGTGCAATCCAAGCAGGGGGTGTCCAGAGATGAACCCCCATTCATTTCAACTCGGAGAACCCCCATGCTTCTGGAGATAACCCCAAAGGGAGTGCCGGTATCTGCAGTTTTCAGCTTCCTCTTCACATGGGCCAATAGGAAGCTGCACCTGATGATGTCGCGGCTTCCTATAGGCCCGTCGAGCCCCGAAACTTTGATAAGCAGACACGCGGTGAACCCTGGCGGGGCTACCTGCACCCCCTACAGAGGCAAGTATCTCTGGAAGCAGGGGGGCCCCGGGGCTGAAATGAATGGGGTTCAGCTCTGGAGACCCATGCGTTAATTCTGTATGAAGAAAATGGCTGGGATTGCCTCTTATCTGATGTATGCCTTACCCCAAATTCCTTTTTACCCTTTGACGCCAATTGAAGGGATCTTTCTGAAGCCCTGATAGACAAGGAATTTTATTTGCCAATAAGAAGCCCTTGGCTCACCTTCTCTGCCCATTTATCTATGCCATATGAATCCTCGGACTCTCTTCCATCCTTTCATGTTTAGGTTGGCTTTGGATCCATACAGCAACAAAAAATGCACAAAGCAGCGCACTGACCACGGAGACACGTGGTGTAACAATGTATTGTCTATCCAACATTACAAAAAGGTGTAAGGCCTTACACCTCCTTTTTGTAATGTTGGATACACAATACATTGTTACACCACCTGTCTCCGTGGGCAGTGCGCTGCTGTGTGCATTTTTGTTGTTGCATATTTTTGTTGCTGTATGGATCCTTATCTGCGGCTGGACACGCCACCAAAGAATTGGCTCTAGGAGTGGGTAAGATACAGTGAAATAATATTTTTATTCAAGATTGAGTACAAACTTTTGGTGCGTTTTTGGACTTTATTACACAATTGTCTCCAATGAGGTTCGGCGAAGTGAGAGCATCATTTTTTTTTCCTTTCTGTTGGAGGATTAAGAAGTGTCGGGCTCCAGTTAATCACCTAGTCGTACACCCACTCCTTAGTAAAGCCATATCTCTGATTCATTTGTGGAAAAGAATTAATAATTGGTTCCAGGTCTGTTGGAGCACCCACTGCCTTCATATTTTGGCCTTGGATCTAGCAAATTTGGAGTCCCCTTACTGTACTAGCCTCGGCCACCTCTCCGGCTATTCAATGAATCCACGATTAAGTGCCTCTTCCCCCTTTCCCCTGAGCCTGCCACCTGCCTGTGTACGACCTCTTGTTCTTTCTCCTGCATCTTTCCGATGTCTCCTGTGAGGACTTTATTAGGGAAACTGTGCATGTTCGTTCCCTAATCCAGATCTGTCCCTGGCCGCCCCTCTCTTAGATTATTTTCTTTAGGGTAACATCGCCCCCTAATGGAAATGTGCTGCCATACCCAAATAATTGGGAAGCCGTGGTTTCTCCAACACTTCCGTCTCCCAACTCTTTAGGGGTGCTTAACTCCAGTCCTCAAGGGCCACCAACAGGCCAGGTATCCCTGCTACAGCACAGGTGACTCTGTCTACGATTGAGCCACCTGTGCTGAAGCAGGGATATTCCCAATACCTGGGCTGTTGGTGGCCCTTGAGGACTGGAGTTGGCCACCCCTGAGTTTTTTAAATTAATTTATAGATGTAGATATGTCTAATCTCATACACAAATGTCATGTTTAAAGATAACGTTTTACCAGTACAGTAATTGATGGCACTTCCATCTCTCCTCGCGGCGTGTAGGAATGGTCTGCTGACTTAAACCGTACGCTAAGTAGAAGAGAGAAGAAAAAACCCGGAGAAGGGGTGACCCTCACGGGAATCAACCAGACGGGAGAGCCATCGACCCTCCAGAACAAACACAGCAGGTACGGTTCCATGGCGCGGCGTGCCAAATCTGACTGCTAGAAAAATGTCCTGTGTTTAGCCCTTTCGGCGATGCATGGTCTCTGCAATATTGATCTTGGGTGACTGTTTTCTTTTCATTTTTCGCTTTAAGGTAACAACTTTCACATTTTTTCTCTAATTTGTTTACAATGTTAATGGTTTGATTTTCTTTTTTTTGGGGTGGGTGGGAGGGGGGGGACACACACAGGAGCAGTGGTATGTGGCCAGGAAGTTTAGGGGATTGATTTCCCAGCTGTTATCCTTTTCAGGCCTTGTGGAGCCTGTAATGCCAATTCTGGCCCTATCGCATTGGGAATTAAGGTGATTTGGCTCTAAATCGCCTTTCTTTTAAATGATTTTGTTATATTTTGCAAATACTTATTCTGCACGTTTAGAGAGCTGTGCAGCATATTCCATACGTATGCGCATATTCTATTGTAGGCTTGCCACATGATTATAACATTACTTGCTAGTATGCAAGAATACTTCCTGTACTTCCATGAGAAGGGGAAGCCGGCTAAGCTTTATTCCCATTCTGCCATCGTCTGGGAAGTTGATGTCGCTGCTCTCTCTTTCCCAAATAGCCACCTTAGCATCCAGTCAGTGCAATCAAGTAACAATCCCTTTGAAGATGAGGAGGAGTCTGGCAGTGTCCATGAAAAGGAGGACAGTAAAGATAAAAAGTTGGTGAAGCGATGTTCCTGTTCTTGTTTCTGATCCTCACACTCCCTCTGTCCCAAGGTTTGGGGTTGGCGAGACAAGTCCCACATGGCACGCAGCATGGAGCCTTTACTAGTGGTCTAAAACGTAACCTTTACCTTGTTTTTCCCCAACTAATGTCCTTGCCACTTCTTCCCCCCCCCCCCCCGCTCCTCCTAGCATCGGAAACTAACACCACTTTCTGATTCTATTTTATGTTCTTGTGTGTTAACAAGGTTATTAAAGCACGAACGGTGAGGTTGGCACATGGGATAACTCCATCTCTATAAAACTGCTATGGCTTTGCTTAAAATGTAGCTTTGTGCAAGATCGTCTTTTCCAAAGCTTGTACCTTAAGTGTTCTGTGGCTTTCATTACATTGTGTTTGGGAGCATTGGAGACCAATCGGATTTCAACGGTATGTTCCTGTTTGGACCGTGTGTTTCCTGCACTATATTTTCATTATATGCATGCACTGTGCAAACCAGCTCAAAATACGATAATTCTGCTCTTGAGTGTCTATGCCAACACATTGCTACAAAGCATGCTGTGGTCCTTCCCAGCAATGGAGGGGTTAAACGGCGCCTGCGTGGCGGCCTTGCTTGTGACTGTTTCCGGGATAGAATCTTGCAGGATTTTACAACGCCGGCAGGTCTGTAACTGGGAACTAGTTCTTCCTTTATTTGTAACCAGGCTCTAGGCTCCCAGTGTGTATGGGCGCAATAAGTGACCAATAAAAGGATCTTTCCGTATAGGACTAGATGCATCAACCAGGCCCCACGCCCTGACCACGGATACTGGAGTCCGTTAAATTGCATGAAGATTTAATATAGCATTTTAGAGTTAAGTTGATGCGGAGGCTCGTTTTTATTTAACAGTAAATGTTTTAAGAAACTTGGCACCTCTTCTTTACTGCTAAATGAGCAATGTGGAGATGGATGTCGGTTTTTTTGGGGGTGGGGGTTCAGAACAGTCACATAGTCTGGTACATCAGAGCTGGAAGAAATTTAGCAGATCAAAAAAATGTTATGCAGATGTAACAATTGTCTTGTTTTTAACATGTGATTCAGGCAGACAAAATACGCGTGTCCGTTAAGACTCCCCTTTTGATGCAGCTGTATGATGTAGGCCGTAAACTGGGTCCCAACGTATTTCAGCCCACCTGAAATATCCCCAAAAAGCCGATTTTTCTTATTGAACTTGTGCTTTTGTTGTAGCGTCAGCAGCTATGAAAAAAGCTATCCCACAGAATGGTCCGACGACGAGTCCAACAACCCCTTCACTGCTAATGATGCCAATGGGGACAGTAACCCGTTTGACGACGAGGCTCCGGCGGGGTTAGCGGTTCGTGTGAGGGCGCTCTATGATTACGAGGGGCAGGAACATGATGAGCTCAGCTTTAAAGCTGGTAAGGAGACCCTAATAAATGTGTTTGTGGTCGAGCTGCCTGTAGCAGTCTTCCAATCTGATTATTCGTATTGGAGGCAGAGGAACATTAAAAGAGCATTCCTGTCTGGAAATGTTTTGTTTTTATTTTGCATAATTGGAATCAGGGGCTTCTCCGGTGCTGAATTTTCAGTGCTGGGATCCATTGGATCCAGAGATGGTTATCAGCGCTGTGAGGCTCCAAAATAGTTTTATTACTTTGGGAATTGGCACCGGGGGGGGGGCGTGGGAAAGGGGGGAAAGAATCGGGGTCACCCCCTGCGTAACACCAGATGGTGTTCAATTTTTTTAAATTTTTTTTTCCTTTCTACAGCACTGCTTTAGGCAGCTGATACCTGAAATGATTTCAGTCTTAGTTGACTACAGGTTAAAAAAAAAACCTGTATTCTGCTACTGACGACTTGATTTAGATGTTACTCGTGCTTAACCTTGTTGCTTCTACAAAGAATTGTTGGACTTTAAGATGGGTGTTTTATGTATTTATATATTCAAAAATGAATAGACGATACCGTTCTGTGGCTTACGAAATGCTTTTATTTGTGCGAGCTTTCAAGATCTCTTCTTCCGGCGGTGTTACAATGAGTAAAGCAAGCAAAGGGTTTAAATCGCTTGAAGAGATCAGTGCATCTCGAAAGCTCGCACAAATAAAAGCATTTCGTTGGCCACAGAACGGTATCGCCTATTTGTTTTTTTATTGTTAAGCTCGGCTAACACGGTACAGATACACACAAAATATAATATGTTTTATTTATTTATTTCTCGGTTTTTCACAGGAGAAGAACTGACAAAAATGGAAGACGAGGATGAACAGGGCTGGTGCAAAGGTCGCCTGGCTGGAGGACAAGTTGGCTTGTACCCAGCAAACTACGTGGAGTCTGTCCAGTGACACAGAAGGGACACCTGACTTGGGGCACACCTAATTCTTGTGATAACATTTGTTCATGGAGATGAGATGTATGATGCATCGTGTGTATATATGTGTATATATATTATAGTGTAAGGAATTATGGCTGACACTATGGAAAAACTTGGATACATTCGGTAGAACTGGTAATCTTGGCTTTTGATTTGATTACTTTTTTTTTATTTTATTTTTAACCCCCTCAAGGTGCTTGCAATACATTGGTGGCTGTTCTTGCTTTGAAAGGGGTTAATTGCAATTAGTGCAAAATCAGCACATCCAAGAAACAACCTAGCTCATTTTCTTGCTGTTTTTATATCATTTTATTTGCATTGGTCACGGGTGTGGGCAGTGTCGCACATTGATCCGATGTTCGAGTAACCACACACTTTATTTTAAGTGACCTTCTGTGAGGTGGAATATATATTTTTTTAAGCGTTGCCGTTGCTTTATGTTTGTTTGTTTTTATGAGAATCTTGTCTTATTTAAAGGTGGTGTGGCAATGATTTTTGGCTTCTTGCCTTTACTTCACATAGTATATACATTTTGACCTAGATTTATGCTATGGTGTTACTATTATGTTGTATAGGTATCCAATTTGCTGCCCCTTCCCTCAGCCTGGTTATATTAACAATGAAGTGTTGTATTTAATTAAAAAAATAAGTCTGTTACAAAGGAATGTTGCCGGGCTAAAGGCAAATCTAGTGGCTGGGTTTATATTGCACGGTAAATGCTACTTGAAGTGATTTTGTGTTCAGGCACCAGTCCCATGTACTTGCTATAAAACAAACTAATGGCCTCTACGTCCCCCTTTTTCCCCATCTTAATCGCACACGTCACTGTAGAATTCTCACTAGCTGTCATTGGCAAGAAGGTCACATGTTGGCATGACCACATCTCTCATAGGTTGACCGTTTACAGACTGGAGCAGGTGTGGACAACTTGTGAGAGATGTGAGTGGGCTTCGGAGTGAATTTCCTCAGGATAGTATTACAACCTCTTCATTCCATAAAACCCCCCAAAATATATATCTCACGATCTCTCCTTGTTTCTCTCGCATTCCCTGTCAAAAGAAGTCAAATTGCAGGTCCCAAGGTGTTTGCTTTTAGGCCTGACTCGCCTGCATGAGAGTTCTTCATGGTGGACAGTGCACACAAAGAAGAGACTCGAGGTTTCAAAAGCTCTACAGGTTAATTTAACGTATTAACGTGTCATGTTGGTCTACCAAAAGGAATCGCAGCCTACAGCACAAATAGTTACACAAATTTGGTCTTTAGCAGGTGTGTAACTCCAGGAAAGGGTTTCCACTTGCAACTTCACTATGGTTTCCAAAGTGGGACTGGTGCAGAGATGGGGAGGACAAGCTGCCGCATATGGTCTTTTTGTTTTACCAGTTCCATGGAAGTCTACAGATGGGTGGAGGCGTTCAAGTAATTGCTACTGTAAAATACCCAAGTGTTGTATTAGACACAGTAATGTGCGTTTTGTGTCTATATAGAAAATATACGTCTGTGTATAAATCATTTGACTATTCAGAAGCAGGAAACCTTAACGCATGTCTACTTGTGGATTTCATGACAGACTATGCTTGGAGACTGTTTAAATGATAGAATTTCAGTCCTTTCTAGTTGTGCTGTATTCTAGCCTTAAGTACTATGTGATTCTGAGAAATGTAGTAATAAACAAAACCAGTGTTGTAATATGTCATTTGGAAAATGTTGGGTTGAGATGAATAAGCTTTTTAGCCCTATGTGGATTCTTGTAGCAAAACACTGTAATGTCTTCCAGGACCTCTAGTTCATAAAATAAAATTCATTGAGTTAGTGTAGGGGTGGGCTACTCCAGTCCTCAAAGGCCACCAACAGGTCAGGTTTTCAGGAAATTGCTGATTCAGCACAGTACGGATATGCAGAAATCCTGACCTGTTGGTGGCCCACCACTGGGTTGGTGGCACCTACCTATTGGTTACATGATGTGAAGACCGGGAAGTCTAGCTTTGTTCCTAAAATGATGCAAGCGAGACGCCCCCTCCCACCTCCTGAGGTGGGTGCCACAGGCCCTGTTACTGTATGGATCAGGCAGAGGTAAAATACAGAACGGTTGCTTCTGACAGACATGCTCAGATATAGTTTCCTTAGCAAAAAATGTAAATAAAGCTTTTAGTGCATAACTTCATGAAATGGCCGTAGCCACCAGGATATTCTGCCCAACAATGCGATGTGGATCCCCCCCTTCTTGCAATTGCATGCCCCCACCGTTTTTTATTTTATTTATTTTTCTCCCCTTTTGATCACCTCCAACCTTCCTCCTTTGTTCCTCTCTCTTCGCCTCCCTCCTTTCCCCCCCCCCCCCTTTCTTTTCCCTAAACTTCCCCAGTTTTCTCTTCTGGGCATTGGCGCGACACCAGGTTACACTTACTGAAAAAGCGCGTCTGCAGCGGTAAGAAGCACGTTTCGCCTTCTGGTTTTAGAATATGTATTATTGTCAATAGTAAGAGAAAAAGAAACCGCGAGGATGTTGAGGAAGGTCTTTATTGCATACTATAGCGCACAACTAAGCTCCAAACAAAAATTGATATTGTGGTAATCTGGTAAATTGTGCCATATTATGAAACTTGGCTGTAATTCTATAAAAAGAACACAAATATATTTTATCGGAATTAAAAAAGTGTCTCTAATTATTTGATTGGTTTACTCAGAGTATAATATCCGAGCTCGGAAACGTACTGCGCTTTGGAAATCTCGCAAGGATCTTTTCTCGTATGCTAGATCAGGGGGGCTCAACTGCAGTCCTCAACCCCCCCCCCCCCCCCCCCAGTCTTCAATGGAACCTCTAAGCCACCTGTGCAGAAGCTGGGATATCTGTAAAACCTGACCTGTTGGGGGGCAGGGGGGCTCTTGAGAACTGGAGTTGAGCCCCCTGTGCTAGATGACCCCAAGTAGGAATAAACCTTTAAGCCCCTTTTATCAGTATCCAGTGTCTGGCGACAGTCAGGATTTTCTGTTGGTGTGTTTTTTTTGGTTTTTTTTAATTGAGGTAATGTGGCTCATGTTTTGGATACTTTGTGGAGAATGGGTAATGCTACAAAATCTGCCCATCCTCTTGTGCAGTTACAGTATCCTATAGGGTCCCTCCTTGAGATGAGAGCAGTGGTCATATAGTCATTGGACACCAAAAAATAATCCATGAAAGGAGTGCACAAGAAATTTTCTATTTTTGGATCCTCCGTGGAACCGCTGTGAAATCAGCATTCGGAACTATAAAGTGTAGTAGGAAGGTGGACTTACAACTGTTGCCTGGTTTAAATCAGAAACCCACCCTAATTGTCCCGGAAGAATAGAATTTAATGCAGGGATCAAGGCACCAGAGAGAACAAGTGGTTTAATAAAATATTTTTATTCCAACCGGAGCCAGCAAGCACAACACAAAAAAAATGCAATCAGCTATAGTTACTAAAAACGGGACATACGGGGTGGAATACCAGGTGCTGAGCGCCACATCAAAGACTTACCTTGGATTTGCTTCCACGCTCCGATGGGATTGTCCAGTTATCACTATCCGGAGGCGAGGGCCTGCCTGCATTGGCCAATCGGGGCTGGGGGTCGGGCTTAGAGAGTTAAAGGTCTGTGGAGGGAAATACGATGGAGCAGTGCCTACCAGAGGGGCTCTGCAACGGCTTCCCCCCCCAGCCGACAATTTCTCCCGCTGGGCTGGTGCTGCTCTGGCTGGCCTGCTCTGCTTTTTAGGTGGATGGCTACCCGGCTCGATGTCTGCCGCTGGACACTCTTGTCACCTGGATCTCCCTTCCAGTCCCAGCAGCAGCCATATTCTCTGGATATACTGGCTGCTCAAGGGGTTTCTCAGCCCTGCATGTACAGAGACTCTGGCTCTGCTTTACAGTTACACAAAACACATTGTTATGCTTTTATTACATGTACACAACAGGAATCAAAGAATCACGGTACAGGGCACGCAAGGGGCTACAAAGTACATTCAAACTGGGTATTTCCAGTGGCCAGATGAGCCCAAGGGAAGGACAGCAGGGACCTGGCTTAACCTTTATTAGACTGGTCCCCCTTCCATCATGCTAATGTCTCGTAACACTTTCCAAACTAAAGTGAGGGTGAGTAATGACTCCTTTTGTTAATCACTGAGGGTTATGTGAGCAACAGGGGTGAGAACAGCACAAAATAAACACTACAGCCCTGGTGTCTGCATTTTCAGGGCCACACTCCATTGTGGGTTTTGACACCTATTTACTATACTGTGAAACTGCTGTTAGATTTCACAAAAATGTGGCTAAAATCTTCTCCAGCATGGGGGAGTATGGCTTCCCAGAATATTGAATAGAAGCATATGGTAGTTTTTTTTATAAAAATGTGTTACCAGGAAGTAATACAGTGAGAGTTACCTCTCATTTTCAAGTATGTCCTGGGCACAGAGCTATAAAAAATACATGGTTACGTTAAAAGAACAGGGTTATACAGTGAATTCACAGACATTTCATGCACAGATATAGTTGGAAAATTGGGTACAAGGGATAAAGGACTATAGTTGATATAAAGAAATAAGGATCTTTAGATTGCAATAGAGAGTATTTTTATACAATTGCTTATCAGTGGGTGGGATATTAATTCAATTCTTGAATTGACCATTTTCGGGTTGCTGAGATTCCTTCCTTTGATAGTCTTTCAAAAACATTGTACAGCAGTGTCCTGCATAGGAGAATGGGAAATGGGGTTCTTGATGGTGGGAGTAGAGACTTTCAGAAGGCGCGTACGTCACAGATCTAGCGTTGGCTACAATTTAGGAAATTAAAGTTCTTGGGACAAATCATGGTCACTCAGCATCGCAAATTGATGCGGCAAAAATGTGAATGTCGTGTCTATGAAAGATGTCAGGCAAAACAAAAATGTATTTTTAATGAACACGAATTTAATGAACATGAATAATTTTATGATATGATGTATTAAACTAACTATAAATATATTTTTATATAGACTGTAATGAGGTAATATAATAACTCACTGCTATATCATGTGTTTAATATATGATGATTGTAACTCTGTATGTTGATGATTTGATTGATCTTTAGGGACTGTCTGATTGGCAGAGTTTCTGATGGCAATCAGCCTATCAACACACATACACCTATATAAAGCTGCAGTTCAAGCTGCCGTTTGGGAATATATATATTTTTTTAATGCAATATGTGCATCAATACAATCTGCACACTGACAAGTGATTAGCTAAGCTGCAGATCTATCCGTTCTCCTGTAATCAATCGCTTCCTTGGTTATTTAATTCAGTTTTTGCACAGCATTGTGGGCAATGTAGTCCAGCAATATTATGTGACTGGGCAGTTACTAGAAAGAATTGGTGCACTGCTAGAGAGAGGGCGGGGCTCAAGAGCCAGAGCCTATCAGAAGGTGAAGGGAGCTGTCACTTTGGAAATGCTTCCTACATTAGAAACATTAAAAATGTCTTTAAAACATTTTTTTTATTTAAATGCTGCAAGTATTTTCTCATAGTACAGAACTGATTTATTAAAATAAAACACATGTGAGATATTGCTTGAACTGCAGCTTTAAGACCACACAACATGATCCCTGATGAAGTTTCTTTTGAAACTAAATGCATAGGGTTAAGTGGGTTGCCTGCTGAGCTGCCTGTCAGACCCCATTGAGATACACACTGCCATAGTGTGGACGAACGATCAGCTGGCTTCGCACACTCAGCTATGCGATTACCTTTGGGTACACGGACCCCTTGATTCCATCGACGTCATTGGCTGGTGACGAGGAGAAACAACTGCGCACCCTGGACGCTTTCAGCTGTTTGAGTGTTCACTAGCGTGTGAGCGAGACGCCGACATCCATCACGATTGTGGTACCGTGATTGTATCCCAAAATGCTGATTTACACTGCCCTATTGTAAGTGGCTGTTCACCTTTGCGTGCATAAACCCAGTTTTACAGTACTTCACTATTTTTGCACTTTCTCCTTTTTTAGGACCGTATTTTATTTGGGACATCTATCCATGCAGTTGTTTCTGCAATTATTATGGTGTTTTAACCAGGTGGTTTGTGGTTTTTACCCCTAGTAGCTATTTAGCCAGTTAATATTACATCAGATACAATTGTTTCTTGATCTGCGCTTATGTCTACTTTCTCCTCTAACTTTTCCGGGGGGTTTTGTGTGGGACCTTAGCCACTGTAGCAGCATTTAAGGTCAGAATTACATCTATCTATTTTTGAGAGGTGTTTGATTTTGTGCATCCATTTCCTAATATATACAGGGCTCGACAAATTAGAAAAAAAGCCACTCGCCTGAAAAAATAAGGCCCTCGCCCCATCCCCCCAATTTTTTTTTGTCTTATTGTAACCCCCTCCCTCTCTCACCCCCTCACTTTACCCGCTGGCGAGTCTTACCGGCAGCGGGGTGCTGTGGCGTGTCTCGGTATTCTTCTGCATCTCCCTCAAACTCCAGTGTCTCCCCCTGCGACTCGTGTGAAAATGGCTGCGCGGCAGCAAATGACACCACGTTCCCATGACACCTGGACGCTACATGACCTTGTTTTTGTAGTGTGTTGTCACCTTGTCTCCCCTTCCCTTAGACTCTGTTTCCAATGTGATGTGAAACTCCAAGTCTTTTTTTCCTTGTGTTCTCATTAAAACTTATTGCATATTTCAGACATACTCTTGTAGTAGAGCTTTTCTTTATAGACAGTGATACCTTTGTATTTTATCTGTGATACCCATGCTCCACTATGCTGAGTACGGGGGCCCATCTTCCGTGGATTACAACTGATCTCATAGCACTCTACCATTTCAGGGATGCCTTGTGGAAAAGTTACAATGTAACTGGCACTACCAAGGATCTTAACTACAGATGTCTGCGGAACATGTGCACAAGGCAAACAAGACACGCAAAAAGCACAATATTACTCTGACAATCCTCTCCAGAATACATGAAACCCAGCTAAGTTCTGGAAGGTTATCAACAATATATTCCAGCCTTCTAGCCATCAACAACCAAGTAATATCACTAAGGGGGATATTAATCTGACACACCCTACTGACTTTGCAAATGCATTCAATGAATACTTTGTAGGGTGTGCTACGAACTTATTAGCAAAACGCAACCCAAACCACAAACGGAAACATCACTCTGAGAGTACCCTTAAAGCCCCACCCTCTCCCAACACTGCCCACAATTTTCCATTTGTCCCAGTATCTGAAGAGATTACACAAGCGCTCCTCAAACTAAAACTGAGCAGCCAATGTGGACCTGAATTCTGCACAATCCATATTTCTATCTTGATATGTTTCCAGCATCATGTTTTATTATGGTTCTTTTACTATAATCAGTACGTATTGTTTTATTGTACAATCAATTTCACCTGATTGTGTTTATTTTAACTGTTCAGCACCTATATAAAGTGCTTGCTGACCACATTTTGTTACTCCCTTGAGAAAGACCAAAACACGTGGGAGGTTTTATACTGTCACTTTTGTATGCTGCAATAAAGATTTTTCACTTTTTTCTACATTGGGACCACGATTTTTCATTTTGTTTGATCAAGCAAGTGATCAGGATCCGTTTGTGTGTGCCCTGGAGCCTGTCTCTTTCTGTATATGCACCATACACCCTCTAATGGCCCCCATCTGCGGTTGGGTGGGGGAAACACTGTTACACATATTATAATACATATACTGTATACCATATATACAGGGAGACAGGGAGTGGGTGAGGCTGAAGTGACAGGTCACACTGTACATACATACACATATAACAATACATATACTGTATACCATACATACACATATTATAATACATATACTGTATACCATACATACACATATTATAATACATATACTGTATACCATACATACACATATTATAATCCATATACTGTATACCATACATACGCATATAATAATACATATACTGTATACCATACATACGCATATAATACATATACTGTATACCATACATATGCATATTATAAATACATTATAATCCATATACTGTATACCATACATACGCATATAATACATATACTGTATACCATACATATGCATATTATAAATACATTATAATACATATACTGTATACCAGCACATATTATAATACATATACTGTATACCATACAGACACATATTATAATACATATACTGTATACCATACATATGCATATTATAAATACATTATAATACATATACTGTATACCAGCACATATTATAATACATATACTGTATACCAGCACATATTATAATACATATACTGTATACCATACAGACACACATTATAATACATATACTGTATACCATACAGACACACATTATAATACATATACTGTATACCATACAGACACACATTATAATACATATACTGTATACCACAGACACATATTTAATACATATACTGTATACCAATACAGACACACATTATAATACATATACTGTATACCATACAGACACACATTATAATACATATACTGTATACCATACAGATACACATTATAATACATATACTGTATACCATACAGACACACATTATAATACATATACTGTATACCATACAGACACATTATAATACATATACTGTATACCATACAGACACACATTATAATACATATACTGTATACCATACAGACACATTATAATACATATACTGGAAAGGGACGGGACTGGGAGGAAGACTGACAGAGGGAGACAGGGAGAGGGGCGTGGCTCCGCGCGGTGACGTCACGCGTACTTGCTGACGTGGCGCTCGCGGCGGTTGCTCGGTGAGGTGGGAGGTGCTGTGACGCGGACATCACCGGATAGCGCCGGTAACAGCAGCAGGAGGAGGTTATTGACGGAGAAGACGGGACAATGAGCGACCCTCACAAGCCGGACATTGTGGCCATCTTCAAACGGCTGCGCTCCGTGCCCACAAACAAGGTGAGTCACCTGCCCGGTGTGTGTGTGTGTGGGGCCCTCTCCGGTATGTGCTGCCCGGTGTTTGCGGGGCCCTACCCGGTATGTGCTGCCCGGTGTTTGCGGGGCCCTACCCGGTATGTGCTGCCCGGTGTGTGCGCGGCCCTGCCCAGTGTGTGCTGCCCGGTGTGTGCGGGGCCCTGCCCAGTGTGTGCTGCCCGGTGTGTGCGGGGCCCGGCCCGGTCCTGTGTGTGCGGGGCCCGGTCCTGTGTGTGCGTCACCTGCCCGGTGTGTGCGGGGCCCGGTCCTGTGTGTGCGTCACCTGCCCGGTGTGTGCTGCCATGTTTGTGTTGTCCGGTGTGTGCGCGGGGCCCTGCCCGGTGTGTCCCGGGGTATAGTTACACTGGGGCCTGGTTAGCCCCCCGGAAGTTAAACCTCTTTACTTGGCAGCAAAAGTGTTAAAAGCAACTGGTTCACAAATCGCCCTGAGGTGATCTGATAAAATACATATGTAATTATCGCTCACAAGACTAACGCACAGACCAGAAACATGTGAGATAAAAAGCAAATTATCCAAATGGTGTGTGTATATACTGTATATCTATATATCAGACACACCTGTCTGTAGTGCATAAGATACGTGTATATGTACTCTCATAAGCCCGCAGACTTCAAAGGTGTATAAGAACATCTGTATATTCCCCCTATGATGTAACCCACAGTGTGCAATGATGTAAGCATTACCCACAGTACAAGTTTGTATAGGAACATCCCCCCCATAAGATTAAAAAAAAAAGTAGACTAGAAGGATGTGGACATATGGCTAAGGATTTGGACATATATACTATATGGTAAAAAGTCACCTGCAGACTACAAGGATGTAAACAAACCCACAGAATCCAAGTGCGGGAACAAGTACATTACTGAACCTTTTCTGTAACGAAGTTTTTATTTACCAGCTAGTTGCATTTATAACCCACGCCCATTTTTAGCCGGCAATGATTTTTCTACCATATTATTAGGCATATTGGGGTTCTGGTTACTGTAAAACTTAGGTTGGCATGTTCAGGTTTAAGGTTAGCGGGTCATGGTAGGGGTAAAGGTTAGCGGGTCATGGTAGGGGTAAAGGTTAGCCTGAACAAAATATTTTATTTATTGTACTGCCTATCCAATCAACTTGTGTTTTTTTTGTTTGTTTGTTTTTTCAAAAGACTGATAAGTAAACATAAATGTCACTCAAAAGTACATAACTTCCCACAAACTGCACTTGTGAGAAGAGTGCAAGTGCCCGATACCACGTTTACTGCAGGAGGCTAAGGAAACTTACTCAGCAACTCCATATTTTTAAATGAGGGAGGAATAAACATTAATGCAGCATTGCTTGTTCAGCACACATTATTGCAAAATTATGATGGGAAATCCTTAGATTCCTTATGTAAAAAAGAAAACGTTGCTTTTAGCGGGGCAATTAGTAATTTCTCAGATAAGTGATCTGCTCTACACTTCAGGCACAATGCTAATTTACTACCCCATGTTACCCAAATCAAAAATGAAACCCATAGCTAAGACATGAACTATTTACAGTATTTGGGATTTCTTACTAGACTACAGCCCATTTTATCTATAATTAAGATCTTGATCAAATAACTCCTATGTTCTCCTAATAGTTTACTTTGTTATAAGAGGAACACTACTCGTGTTCCCTTTAAAATTAATTGAATATTCAATCCCACTTAACCAGGGGTGGCCACGCCAGTCCTCAAGGGCCACCAACGGGTCCGGTTTCTGGATATCCTTGCTTCATTACAGGTGGCTCAGTCTGAGTGACTGAGTCACTGATTGAGCCACCTGTGCTGAAGCAGGGATATCCTGTAAAGCTGACCTGTTGGTGGCCCTTGAGGACTGGAGTTGGCCACATCTGCACTAACCCATCCACTAAATAGTCCTCTACAAGCAAATTAAAGACTTTGACATAATCTCACTAGCTTCATGTTCTTAGAAATATATTTCAATGTGCTTTAGTTTTACTTTCCTGGAATGATACGTGTTCAGTACTAAATATATATTTTCTGTGGCTGTGTATCTGTGCTGTGTTAGGTACCATGGGTCAAAGTTCCATGGTTTAGATGCCTATCTGCACTCTGCAGTATTACATACAGTACTTAGTCACTTGTCTAACAAACAGAGGTCGACAATGTAGCACCACTGTTTTAACTCCAAATGTCTCCAATAAGAATCACAAACACGGAATCAATTCTACATCTGTACATTAAAAAAGATGGAAGGTTCTGTGTCTCAAGACAAAACAGGTGCAATCCTACCCCATATGGTTTACTTCTGGCTTGTTTCTTGCATCCATATGGTGCAGTTATTTTGCCCCAGAATTGCTCCACATTTGCATAGTCCCAAAAGTGTTTAACATCACATGAGTTGGGGCATATGAAGTGAGGACCCATCCGTGTAAAATTATCAATCAATTAGTAAAAATGCCATTAGCTTATGCTTAATATTGTTAAACAAATTGTACATTACACAACTCCTGAATTCCCCAAACTGCTGACGGATTGCGTTTGTAGGGAATATTGTCTTTGTCATGTGCTAGCATTACTTTATTACATTTTCTTCTGTTTGTCATGCTATCCTTGTATACAATAACAGGACTGAAGGTTGTACCATAAATTGTATTAATATCTATATATTTATAATCTCTCTAGGTTACATGTTATAAATGATAGCAGATACGGTGTACTGCCTCGTCTGTCACAGGATACATTTTTGGGGGGAAGAAAATAATTTTTGCATGTAGCCTTATTGTGGGGAACATGTAAGGTGTTTGTTTGCTAGGATTAGTGGGTGCTCCGATGCATGTGACTCGCCCCGTGTTATTTCCCAACATTTGCCAAGTTCCATGGGCTATTTCTCATTAATACTGTTGTGAAATTCTTTAAATTCATTTCATTCTATATATGATAGTTGTGATTAATATATTAAAATATCAATATTCATATATACTGCAAATATAAAGTCCTGAAAATGGTAATATTTCAACAGTAAGTGTTTTTAAGTTCTTACTGACACTTTTCTTCCTGTCTATTTTCAGATCTGTTTTGATTGTGGCGCTAAAAACCCTAGTTGGGCCAGTATAACCTATGGCGTATTCTTGTGCATCGACTGTTCAGGCACTCATCGATCTCTGGGCGTTCATTTAAGTTTCATTAGGTAAGTTCTGTCTTAAAAAAACTAAGCAAAAGAAGGTTAAAACCACTTAAAAATGAGGTAGCACACTCACAAACTGCCTTGTATAAATCGCGTTGCTGAGTATATATTACTCAATAGTAAGCTGTCCTCTGGAGGAGGTTATACTCCACACAACCGCCACTGTCTAAAAGTCCGTGGCAATCAGACCTCCAGGTGAATCACGAGCGTCTCACTCACCTGGAAAGTCTCTACGTAATGATCCTCTCACAGAACCATAGCGAAGGACAATTCTGCTGCTTAATTCGGAGACGGGTGGTGGGGGTGGGGGGAGTACGTACCCTTCACAGATGAGGTATGGAGGGCTGAACAAATATCCTACACGTTTGTTAGTGACTAAGGCTGCCTCATCAGGGGGCATGTGTTTGCTGTGGTTCTCTGAGAGGATTATTTACGTAGACACTTTCCAGCTGAGTGCGTAGCCGGAGATGTGAGAGCGTGGGGTGCCTGTACGTTCAAGCGTAACGGCGTCACAGATACACACTGAGACAGCATCGATGACTGGTGGGGAGGGGTAGCCGAAAGGTCCTCCCTCCCCTCCTCCCCCACGCCTAATAAAATGCTGGCTCCTAAAAATTCTGTCGGGCTCCTAACTATATTATATATTTTTGTCCACCCCTGTTGCTCATTCATGGTGTGTCCGTGTCTGTGTATGCTGTGTGAGTTTGTATGTGGGTCCTCGCTTATCCAGCGGAATGCGTCCTGCTAGTCGCCGTCGGATTGCGGATCACGTGACCCGCAGTGTCATTTGACGTGTGTGATGTCTCATCACATGACCCCGTGGCGTCATTTGACGCCGCGTTGCCATGGACACAAGTGATGCCGGCAGATTCCAAGTAAGTTTTAGAGTTGTAGAGGCCCCACGCGATACCCCGTCATTTAATTTAAATGCCTCTGGGAAGAGCTTGAGGCCTCTGCAACCGCCTGCGCCCCCGCTTTGCACACCACTCGGATAAGGCATCCAACGGAAAGCGGGACGTCTGATACCGAGGACCGCCTGTATAGTGCTTGCTTACTGTATGGTACCTGTATGCATCCGTATATGGTGCTTACTTATTGGATGTTTGCATTCCTGTGTATGGGGTGCCCACTTACTGTATGGCGCGCATGTATGGTGCCTACTTACTGTGTGGCGCGTGTGTATGGTGCCTACTTACTGCGTGGCGCGTGTGTATGGTGCCTACTTACTGCGTGGCGCGTGTGTATGGTGCCTACTTACTGTGTGGCGCGTGTGTATGGGGCCTACTTACTGTGTGGCGCGTGTATGGTGCCTACTTACTGTGTGGAACGCGTGTGTATGGTGCCTACATGCTGTGTGGCGCGTGTTGGCCTCCGGATTCCTCGGCCAGATGGTCGGTCTTGCTCCCTGTGTTATTGCCGCTCTGCCCCTGATTCATTACGCATTAGTAAACTATGCACATTGCCTCAAAATGAAATCAAAAAAGTATCTTTCAGGGAGAAAAATTGTATTTTTTATTTTTTTTAAATAGAAGTATAAAGTATTTCAACAATGGACATATATTAACTAAATCTAGTTTCTGCATATTTTAATTATTTCGATTCACTTTGTGTTCAGATTTTGTCAAGTTATTTATAAAATTCTATGTATTTTTTTTTTAGATCAACTGAACTAGATTCCAACTGGTCTTGGTTCCAGCTGAGATGCATGCAAGTCGGAGGAAATGCTAATGCAGTAAGTGCATTTTTAATAGATCCTGACTGTGTGTGTGTGTTTCTAATTGTACTAGTTGTAGCAATATCTAGGTGGTGTTTGCTAATTAGTAAGGTGTTGCACTTGAATACAGAATCATTGTTGTTTAATTCTTGTCTGTTACTTTCACTCCCACTGTCTGAATTTGGGCAAATCGCTTAATCTTGCTATTCCTCAGAAATTGGGAATGCTTATGTGCATGTCGCTCCCTTGGAGGGCTGCAGGATGGATCAGAGTTTCAGCGTTGAGCTCTGAATGTGGCTATATAAATGGCCCATATAAAGATTATTTGTGCAGTGCTTGGGCATCTGAATACAGAATAATTTATTAGGGTAACTTCTTCTTTCCCGATGTTTGTTTTCTGGTCTGCAGGATGTTGGCGTACAGATTGAATTGTAAGCATTCTCCTGCCTGCACAACGCTAGAATAAGTGTTTTCCTTTTTAAATCTATTACAAGTTTTTTACAGTTGGAAAATAAGCAATTCTTAGCAAGGACCTATATATCCCCATTAATTTGTTACCTGAAGATTTTTCAAGTTTTATAATCCTTAAACTAACGCATAAATTGTACAATCCTTTCTGGCATCCGTGGGAGCTAATGGCACTGAAATGTGCATGGGGCTAAACCAGGGGCTGCCAACTTCAGTCCTCATGGGCCACCAACAGGTCAGGTTTTCAGTATATAGGTGATTAGTGAATGGTGCTTCACAAATGAATGAATGCTCTGTTGCTGATTCATGATGATGATGTTGCCAATTCAGTAAATATACTGTACTTAGAATGACATCCAAATATCCATCTAGACCAGGCCTGCACAACACCAGTCCTCGAGGGCCGCAAACAGGACAGATTTTCAGGATATCCCTACTTCAGCACAGCTGGCTCAATTAGGGGCTTAGCATGACTGAGCCATTAATTTAGCCAGCTGTGTTGAAGTAGGGATAAACAGAGGTAGGAGAAACTCCCAAAATTCGGTGCTCAGCTATATTTGACCATAAGAAACAATGATGTCTTAAACAATGTTATTGGTCAGCTTAAGGTGCAACTTTGATCTAGCCTTGTGAGTAATCAATGATCCAGTATGCCTTAGTTCAACTCCTAAATGTGGGGACAAATGGTGTATAGCTTCCCAACATGAGGAAAATGTGTGTAAATACAAATCCTGTGTGGACACCAATGGCATAAATAGTCACCCTGGAGAATGGCATAAGCAAATATAGAATAAACCCCCCAATCCTTAATGTAAAGGAGAGGGGTACTCACAATTAAGGCAGTCATTCCATCGGCGTGCATCACGCTAGTATGCAGAGACAGCAGAGGTTTTGAAACCCTTTGAAGTAGGGATATCCTGAAAACCTGGCCTGTTTGCGGCGCTCGAGGATTGGAGTTGTGCAGGCCTGATGTAGACTGATTCATAAGCAGAAACAACCCTAGGGAGTCTGAGACCTAGTGATGCCCACCTGGCAACCACAAAGATTGGCCCCTTAATGTAGTAACTTCCCATAGGGTGAACAAATGATATAGAAAACACTGTTACGGTACATTGATAAAGTCCCGTTGGACGAAACGCGTTTGTGCGTTTCCTACATCACCATTGCCAGCTGATTGAATAAAAAATGGGTTTAATACACAATCTGGAGTTGTCCTGGCATTTTTTGGGTTTGACCTACTTTTTGGCTGTGCTCCTGCTCTTCTACACATCTATCAGTTTTTCGGTATATCCCTGCTTCAGCACAGGTGGTGCAGTCTTCGACTGAGCCACCTGTGCTGAAGCAGGGATATCCTTGAAACCTGACCTGTTGCTGACCCTTGAGGACTGGAGTTGCACACTTCTGGATTGCCTTTGTTTTAAATCGGAATACTCAAAAATAATCTTTATTTTTCCATGTTATTTAGTAAACATGACAATAATGGGTGCAGGGCGGCCAAGGGCATATCTGCAAGTGTGGGGGAAAGAAGAGACTTACCATTTCGGGTGGGTGGGGGGGAGGGCAGCAGCCTACTGCAAATATTAACTGCCATATGAATGAAAGGGGAAAAAAGTGCTGCACAAAATATGCAACTTTGATACATAGAGTATAACTTTAATGTTTGTAATGTTGGGAATTGGGTGTCTTGTCGTGTGCTGTTCATTGAAAAAAAGAGACTTGCTCTGCACACAGCATGCTGTATAATTAAATTTGTTAATTAGTAAAATCATTAACGTAGCATAGAATCTAGTCTGCATATAACCATTGAACTGAAATGATAATTTTTTTGTTTGTTTTTAATAGACTGCCGCCTTTCGCCAATATGGTTGTACAACACATGATACGAATGCCAAGTATAATAGTCGTGCGTCTCAGCTTTATAGAGAGAAAATCAAATATCTTGCAACACAGGCCACAAGGAAACATGGCACTGATGTAAGTATCACAATAACATGGGGGCAGTGCCAAGTGCACATATACACAATGGCCATATTTACCAAGTGCCTTCTGCCATAAGGCACCACCTGTTGCAGAAAGAAACCCTACACCTTATTTATTTTATTTATTTATCAAATATTTTACCAGGAAGTAATAGATTGAGAGTTACCTCTCGTTTTCAAGTATGTCCTGGGCACAGAGTTAAGACAAATAATACATGGTTACAAATACAGGTACATAAATGAACAGGGTATACATTATATACAAGACATTGCATGCACAGTTAAAGATAATTTGTATTATGGGCGTATGAAACAATTACAGACCACATTAAAATGTGTGACAGCCTTAGATTTGAAAGAACTTAGAGTGGTGGTGGATGTAAGATGTGGTCCGGTAGGTTGTTCCAGTTTTGGGGTGCACGGTAAGAGAAGGAGGAGCGGCCAGATACTTTGTTGAGCCTTGGGACCATGAACAGTCTTTTGGAGTCTGATCTCAGGTGATGAGTGCTGCAAGTGGTAGGGGGTGAGGAGCTTGTTCAGGTAGCTGGGTAGCTTGCCCATAAAGAATTTGAAGGCAAGACAGAAAAGGTGAACTTTGCGCCTAGACTCGAGGGATGACCAATCTAGTTCTTTGAGCATTTCGCAGTGATGTGTTATAGTTGCATTGGAGAACAAAACGACAAATTGAGTTGTAGAGGGTGTCAAGTTTGCTAAGGTGGGTTTGAGGTGCCAAGCCATATACTATGTCTCCATAGTCAATAATTGGCATTAGCATCTGCTGTGCGATACGTTTTCTGACCAGGAGACTTAGAGAGGATTTGTTCCTGTAGAGTACCCCTAGTTTGGCATAGGTCTTGGTTGTCAGGGTATTAATGTGCATCCCGAATGTTAAGTGGGAGTCAAACCATATGCCCAGGTATTTAAAACTAGTAACAGGAGTTAGGGTGGTGTTAGTGTTGGTTGTAATCTGGAGCTCAGTCGCTGGAAGCTTTAAAAATTTAGTCTTGGTCCCAAACACCATTGTTACAGTCTTGTCAGTGTTTAAAAACAGTTTGTTTTGGGAAATCCAGTTTTTGAGTCTGAAAAAGTCAGACTGAAGTATGTGTTGAAGGTCAGAGGCTATGGCTGTGTGCATATAGGATTGTGTCATCTGCATACATGTGTATTGAGGCTTCCTGACAAGCTGTGGGAAGATCATTGATGAACACTGAGAAGAGTAGGGGCCCCAGAACAGAGCCTTGCGGGACACCACAGGTGATAGCCAGGGGGTTAGAGTTAGCGCCAGAGATGGACACATGTTGGGATCTACCTGATAGGTAGGACTGAAACCAGTTTAAAGCATGCTTCCCTATTCCAGAGCTCTGGAGTTTGTTAAGCAAGATAGCATGATCAACAGTATCAAAAGCCTTTGCAAAATCTAGGAATACTGCACCAGTGAGTTGACCCCGTTCCATTCCACACTGGATTTCATTGCAAACTTTTAGCAGGGTTGTTACGGTAGAGTGTTTGGGGCGAAAGCCAGATTGGAATTGGCTAGGAAAATTTGTCTTGTTATAGTAATCGCTTAATTGGGAGTGGACACATTTTCCCATGACTTTGGATAGGATTGGGAGAAGGGAGATTGGCCTGTAGTTTGAGACAGTGTTTTTGTCCCCACTTTTGAAGATTGGGACAACTCTGGCAGCTTTCCAGGTCTTGGGGATATGGCCTGCAGACAGGATAGAGTTGACTATGGAAGCAATTGGTTTGGCAATTGCTGGGCACCAAGTCTTAGGAACCTAGATTGTAATAAGTCAGGTCCACATTGGCTGCTTAGTTTTAAAGCTCAATTACACCAATAAGCTGGAAGGTTTCTTAATGCAGAAGCCTGCAAAGTAAATCTGGCTTTGTACCTTTTATATCACACCATTTTCGTGCAAATCTCCCAGAAATATCCTTTGGTATGCATGTGCCTAAATTACTACTACTGCTATTACTGGGCTTAATGAAGCTGGTTTGGTATATGTGCTATATAAATGGCACATTTTAACATTGTCTTTCCCTTTTGTGGGGTTCAGTTGCCTGCATAAACACCATAAGTATTTTCGTATCCCAAAAATAAAATAATTCTCTGTGTGCTCCCAAATAAATCGGCTATGCAAAGATGTACAGTCTGCTGGGCTAGCAAACCGGTTCACAATGATTGTAATTTTTCTTGTAGCTGTGGATAGAGGGTGCTGGAGTGCTGCCTCCGCTCTCACCTCAGCAGAAAGAGGAGGACTTCTTTGCATCGCATGTAGAGGTATTGTGTTCCTGAAATGTTTTGGTTCCAAAAATGACAAAACGCCTAAAATGCAATATTAGTGTTTACATATTTCTTAAGCTTTGTAGTGGCTGATGCATTTAACTTAATGTAATTGCCACAATTGCATTAGGAGAGCCGGAGAGAGAGATTGCGCCTAAAATATTTGTTTATACACTAGAAATGTTTCCATCCATTGTATTAATACTCCGTCTAATGATCTCTGTTGAGATGGGTTTGTCAATACTGCATGTTTCCAGATATGTGCAGCAGTATAGTGCAAATTCTGATTTAGTTACAAACCCCTAAAACCGACAATAAGGAATGCATTTTACTGAGACGACTTAATCGAATAATAATATAAATTCTGAGAAAATACTCTACCAACAGCTTGTTCATTCCACATTTACACCATTCAAGGCTATTTATTTTATTTTGGCGCAAGTATACTTCGCGCTTGCAGGTTTATTTTGGACTTTTTTTTTTTTTAATTATTTTTTTACCTGCCATAACATTTCTTTTTCATTCATTAAATCTTAATTTCTCCATAGCAGGCTAATAGCACAGACTGGACACTACCACAAACTCAAGATGTCCTTTTAATACAGAGCTCTTCAGAAATCTGCCCTGACAAAAATGAAGGTATACTTACAAAGCCCGTTGTTTCGACTTGTATGCCAGCGAGCAGGCAGTTATGTTACCGGTAACTTAATCCTTACAAGTTAAAGCTGCCGTCCCCTTCCTAACCCCCTTTTTTATTTAACCGGTTGTGGTTAAAGGAATCCACCAATGTCTCTCGTATCTTGGGGATCCCCAGTGGTTCAGTTCCTGGGAGCCCCGGGTCCCAATATACTTACTGGTAAAGATACCAGTGTTACTGGCGGAAGTTGAAATATCCTGTGTCGCTGAGGCCAAGAATACGTTGGGGCTTACGTCACGCAGGAGATTTAATGGGGGGGACTGAAATGCCGGTACCTTAAGTATCTCATTAACCAGGGGGTCTCTGAAACTATCCCAGCTCTGGGGACTCCCAGGTTCCCATTCTGTAAAGAATAGTGTGGCCAGGACTGCAGTTATTTTTAGGAGGCAGACTCGCCTACTTCCTGTAAAGTTGTTTTTCATGCTTCCCACCCATAAAGTCTGCCCTGCAACATTTAGTCTAGACCTCCAAATTCTGATGGCTCTGCCCCTTGTATACCTTTACAGCAGTGTTTTTCAACAGGGGTTCTCTGAGCATCCCTTAAGGGATCCCTGCAATTTTCAGGTCATTTGAAAATTATGGCAAATATAGAAGAATTTACAATCTGATCTCGGGCACACTATTA
The DNA here is from genome assembly GCA_036426205.1 of Ascaphus truei. Taxonomy (NCBI): domain Eukaryota; kingdom Metazoa; phylum Chordata; class Amphibia; order Anura; family Ascaphidae; genus Ascaphus; species Ascaphus truei. Next base: position 8,279,156 of record CM071571.1, on the reverse strand, counting down.
GAGCGGATTGGGGTTCCTTACAATGCATCTGATCTCGGGCGCACTATTAGAGAGGGTTGGGGTTACTTACAATGCATCTGATCTCAGACACACTATTAGAGAGGATTGCGGTTCCTTACAATGCATCTGATCTCGGGCGCACTATTAGAGAGGGTTGGGGTTCCTTACAATGCATCTGATCTCGGGTGCACTATTAGAGAGGGTTGGGGTTCCTTACAATGCATCTGATCTCAGGCGCACTATTAGAGAGGGTTGGGGTTCCTTACAATGCATCTGATCTCGGGCGCACTATTAGAGAGGGTTGGGGTTCCACAGAATTTTACAATATAATTTATAGGATTCCCTAACCAAAAAGGTTGAAAAACACTGATCTTGAGCGAGAGATACCGGGGATATTTCTGTAAAGAGAATAGAAAATGTAAAGCGCATGAAGGAAAATACAGCTATTACCCGACTCTAGAACACACAGTCGTGTTCACGGTATTTATCTAGCACTACTCCTTTAAGTAGAATCCTATTTTCCTCAGAAAACATTTTTCTTTTAATTCATGTTTGCATTCATGACCGACTATATTCATACATGTTCTCATAGGCCAAATAGTCCTTGTTTGCATTTTGAGTATGCAATTTTTATTGCTTTCATTGTGATATATGGCAGGGGTGCGGGAGATTTGTCTGGGGGGGCGCAGGCGGTTGCAGATGTCCTGCGCTCCACCCCAAAGCATTTAAATTATTGCCGGGGAATCGCGAGGCCTCTGCAACACGAAAACTTACCGGGATTCAGACGCGTCTCCATGGCAGCGTGATCCAGGTGGGAGAGGGGGAGCGAGACCGGGAGAGGCCAGGTAGGGGGGCGCAGCATCAAAAGTTTGCGCTCCCCTGATATATGGGATAGGGAACAGAAGTAGGTCCGTGGGAGGGTTAGAAATCAAATAATGTAAAGGGGGTAGGGGACGACGAGAGTAATTACATTCAAATATTCAATGGGTGTCAACAAATCGATTTAAATCAAGACCTCAATGGACCTGAATCTTTACATTGTTAAACTCGTATCTCCTGCATGGATGAAATGTCTTCAGGGAAACATATTACCCAGGGGAACCAAATCCTTTCCAACTTGGTCATGAAATGATTTAATATTGCAGTGAGTGTTTCCATTTAATTGTACATGGTCTATATTATTGTCATACAAAATGTGTATTTTTGTTATCTGTGTTGGTGCGTTAAAAATGCAGTTGGAAGTAAAGCTCTTTAAAGGCTTATATTGAAAATAAATGCTAGAAACGTACAATTCTCTTAATAAGGCTGCTTCTGCAGTATGAGCAGAATTTCACAAGGATGCAGGTCTTCATCGGACATACACACTGACGTGCATGTTGGGAGCAGATGCTATTTTGTAACAGTGTCTTCATGGCAATTTGTAGAAAATGTGTTAACATTTTTTTTGGTTTTAGGTGAACCAGATGTTGGACCGAGTGTAGATTGCCTCAGCATGTCCCCAAAAGCCGCCCTAGGTAATGCAACTAATGAAGTGTCCTTGTTCTGTTGCAACTCTCTAAGACCGTTCTGCCTCAGAAAATATTTTTGTGATGAGATACAGAATAAAAAGCACTCTTAACCCCTTGTGTGCACCGGGGTGTTGGGGTAACCTCATAACGAGATCACGACCTCCGCTCTCCGTGAGTTAAGATTGCGATGGGGACCGTAGAGGAGGGGAGGCACTCATCTTCCTGGCCTGACGTCAGGGCAGATCGTGGTCATGTGATCGCGTGACCCGGAACAGGAAAGTCTGGCACGCAAAGGGTTACATTTTGATATTTGTTTGCGTTTTACATTTCTAATAAGAAAGAGAGCATTTAAACACTCGCTTTATATTATGAGGAGGAATTTGTTGGACTAGAAAATATAATTCTTCACACTGTGAAGCTAATTGGTTTGTGTTAACCCTTTGAGTGCCGGAAAACCAGCTGCACTTCCCTTAGAAAATAAGCACTTGATGCGTGACGTACTAGGCGTATAGTTCGTCTTGGAGCTTATAGTCCTAGCTATTCACTCTTTTGCTGCTGAAGCTGTGGTTCTGGCAGCAAAAGATTTGCCTGCGTTGACGTTTCGATGAGCGCTGCTGCTGTAAAATGTCTCCTGTTTGCTCAGCGTTTTGTTTTTATCTTTCATGTTTCAGCTGATTCAGTGAATTTAGGTTCTGCAGGAAGCACACCTACCAAAGGTGACTGTTAATGTTATACGCCTGCAATGTAATGGCTTGTTTCCTCACTGTCACGCAGGGGCTGCATAGAGTAATGGCTCAGTGACGGGTGGTCTGCTGTCTGCACTCCATGCATTTTACCTTCCCCGTATTGTCTTCTTTGCCTTTTCTGCAGCATGGAAACTGTTCTGTGGCTTAAGATGCCAGGGGTTCTCAACTCCAGTCCTCAAGGGCCACCAACAGGTCAGGTTTTCAGGATATCCCTGCTTCAGCACGGGTGGCTCAAAGACTGAGCCACTGGTTGAGCCTCCTGTGCTGAAGCAGGGATACCTTGAAAACCTGACCTGGTGGGGGGGTCTTGAGGACTTGAGAACCCCTGATTAAGTGTCACTTTTTTTTTTTTTTTGTGTGTGTGTCTATTCTATAAGTTAATTCTTTATTGTACAGAGCACCCATCAGCGCAAATTGTTTCCACAAACCCATATATAAAATGAGCTAGCTTGATTAACTATCGAGAGCTCCTAATTAGGGCAAGATCAAATTAACTATAATCCATAAATCGGGGTTCACTCTATAGTGTAATTAAATGTCGCAGAAAATGTATGTTGTGGCTTAAAATCGTAACCTTGGCGTTTTTAGTTGGCTAAACGAAAGTAGATGCAAAATCTACCCCGTAGTGAAAAGGGGTGGTGAATTAAATAACTATATTGTTTTTAGCCCTTGTTTATGTGCTTGGAATGTGAAAAAAAACATTTCCTTCCTACAGTTAGTGTTTTACTGTAAGTTTGCATCAAAATATCAGGATATCATTATTGTCCTTTATTTGTTTTTTAAAGCACAGGTTTTTGTGTTATGCCAATCTACTATTGAGACACCTCTTAATGCCTTTAGGGGAAAGGAATCTTCTGGTGTCAACCCTTACTAACTTATAACTAATAGTTAAATCCACTGTTAAAATGTGGGATTTAAGGAGGATATTTAATATTAATCTTTTTGTATAGGTTTGCCTTTTTTCAAAAGCTGTAGGGGCTGATTTCGCGTTCTCCAAAGTGGTGAATCAAACTGCGATTGTCTGAAATTCGCAATTCAAGTCAATAGCTTTGGAGAATACTAAATAAACCCCCTGCTTACTATAGTACATATTATGCGTTATTACCACCCAGTAACGTGAAATAACGGAAGAAAGTGGAAAATATCCCAAGCGTGAAGGGGTTAATTCGCTTGCAGTAAATCTCCCGGTTATAATTTGCTAGCGTCGTGTTAATGGTGTAATGACGCCGGCCACATCTGCAAGGGACGCGAATCCGGAATACAGCGCTATGCTGAAATAATGGTCTTTGCCCGTGCAAATTGCTTAAAGCTTTCAATTATCCAATGTACACAATGCAATTATCAGGGAGAAAACCCTGTAAATCATGCATGCCAAGACTCCTGGCTTTGCCAAGTTGTATAGTGTGTGTGTGTGTGTACTTGGAATAACTGGTAAATGTTGGTTTGCAGAAACCAGCTCCATTATGAAGAAAAAGTCGAATACAGCTAAGAAAGGGGTGAGCATGAGCTATTGGTATTTATTTTGACTTGTATTTTTACCTTGTTACCTTAGTTTTCTGTACCTTTTGATTGAGGTATTATCTGGTTTCGTCTTATACTGAAATAAGCTCTGCATTTTAAATACTTGCAAATGAACGGTCATTATATTTCCCATTTAAGCTGTCCCACATCCAGCGGTCTTTCAATATATTGCAGAGCTATATGTTTCTGCCCCTTTGTTGGTGAAGAGGTAAATTCATTTCTTATTTTATTCCCACTCACCAGAAAGGTGAAAAAGGTCAGTGGATATTACATTTTTAGTACGTTTGTAAATTGTACCTTTATCGCCTGCAGCTTGGTGGCAAAAAAGGCGGATTGGGAGCACAGAAAGTGAGCAGCAAGAGTTTCAGCGAGATAGAAAAACATGCTCAGGCTGCAGACAAGCGGAATGAACAGGGGGAGCTTCGTCCCAGTAAGAAGGCTGAGACGGAGGAGTGTGTGTGAGTATGCTGCACTAGGGGCATGGCCTTTTCACTGTATTTTCCCTTCAAATCATAGGGGTAAAACCACAGGAAATAATATTATATCACCCAATGTGTTTTTATTTGTCATTATCTTATTAAAGCTGCAATCCCCAGGTTTTTTTTTTTTTAAACCTGAATTTGGGGGGTAGAGGGGGTTATTTATTGTGTTCCTGGTTCCCTAGGTGTATTTTTATGCCGGTGTTGGACACTATAAATATGGCAGTGAGGTCACCAGTAGAAAGTCATTTCCCATTGGCTGCTTTCTATTGGCCGCCGGAGCAAGCCTGTGTCAACTGGGGGAGTATTTTTCCTGGGTGTCTCCGGAGGTCTCACAGGTACCCCTGTTTAGGTCATGTAACACTGTTACATAAAGACCAACTGAGCTGCCCTCTATGCAGGACTCCTCACTACACAGCAATCAGTCGCCACTGCAGGTTATCGCCCCTGTGTATTGCTCAACAGCAGCGTCGCTGTTTATCGGTTTTTATTACCCTGTTTATTTTATCTATTACACATTAATAAACTTATTTTAGTTCTACCATTCATTGTGTCTGTCTTGGATATATCTTGTTATAAGAGTACTCGCTATATTTGCTCTCACTAATTATACCTCCTGCAATTGTACAGATATACTATATTACTCCTGTGTGTGATTGAGTGCATGCAACCTGGGGAGTTTCTGTCTCTCTGCTTCCACCTGGATGCAGTAGATATCAGTTTTCTGTTCATATATACCTCCTCCCCTAGTGCACCAACCACACTTCTATCTAGGAGTGCTGGTATCACCTTTAGTTTTGGCATTTGTCTATTTCCTACCTGAACCAGGTGTCTATCTTAATGTGTTGCATAGCGCATACACCGCAAACCCTGCTCCTATGCCCTTTTCTGTGTGGGGGTCCCTTGGTGCTGATTTGTGGTACCTCTCAGGGGAACTCTTGGCTTCCAGTAAATAGGGATTTTAAATGTTGTCTTTTAAAAAAAAAAACAGAAAAAGAAGCCCTGGCCTGCGGGTTACCAATAGAAGGCCTCGGGGTCACCACCTGCAAACCGGACAGTGTCAGCTCGTTAAAAAACCCTCTGAAACCAGGCAGTGTCTGCGCAGTGTCTGCGCAGTGTCTGCGCATACATACACAATTTCTAGCGCTTATTATTATTTTATTTTTAACACAAACAGAGCTGGTAACCTGTGCTACCTTTTAGTTCCAATGACCCTCAGTTCCCAAAGTATTTAGCTTTCTGTGTGCTAACCCTCGTTACTTAATTCCCTTCTTTTATTGCAGTGTGTCCTCGTTACGTCTGGCTTACAAAGAACTGGAAATACAAAAGCAAAAGGATGATGAGAAATTAAAAAATATGACGGGTAAAAAAAAAGCAGAAGCGGAAAGACTCGGCATGGGTTTTGGCAACCGCAGGTACACCAGACCGTAATATACAAGTAGCATACACTCCATTGCCAAGTGGGTTTATGGCAAGAATACGGGTGCAATGTGTAAGCCTGCTGAAATTGTGGCGCTTTTTTATTTTACCTTTTCTCTGCTAAATAACCTTCCAGGACTTTTTAGGCCTTCCGCTTGGGGAGGGTCAGGGGGGGGGGAGTTTGCTCTAGTTGGGCAGCAGGGTTCTCCAGTTGAACAGTGTTAATTTCGGCCCCGGACCCTCTACTTCCCTAGATACAGATCTTGGAAGTGGTGGCCGGTAGCATTCCCGGCTGAGCTGCGATGTTATCCCTCGTGGCTTTCTATTGGCTCACGTCTTGTGTGAACATTTAGCTCACTAGATGGGTGCAAATAAATGTCCCACCTTTTGAGTATATATTAAATAGTCCACTGTCCTGTTCTTTTCTCCATTTATTCAGAAACAAATAGAACACATCTTTTATTGCATCATTTCAGTGGGTTACATCAGGTTTTCAGGGCTATAGAATTTAGTTAGTGGAGAATCCTTAGCTTGGTGGTTGTTCTTCGCTTGTGATGTTAAATTATTCTGAATTCTATAAATCCAAATACAATCTTTATACATTTTCCTTAACCAATCTTATCATAGCAATCACCTGTTTTTCTCATTGTCAGCCCAATATTCTTGTCCATCAGCAACATTAGAACACTGTTTCTTCATTTAGCAATATTTGTCACTAATTAACTATAGGATTAACTGTTCCCAATCTTTTAAGGCCGATCGCTATTGTATTATTGTTTACTACTAACAAACTATTTAACTAACCTTTGATTCCAAACTCATGATCATATAATACTCAGCAGACATTAAACATGCCAAGTTTTATACAAAATGGAAATTAATAAAACAAAATAGATTCTTAAGTCACATCAAATATTTCTACACCTGCCCATCTTCAGACTGATTTATACCTTATCTTTGCAGAGGCAGCTAATAATCTTCCAATATAATTTCTAACTTAACACTATATTACTTTGTTTAATAGTTACATGCTGAATATATATGTACAGTATATGGACAATATAGCATCTTTATTCCGACTTGAAATCATCTTATCTTCAACGTGTGTGTGTGCTTTAAACAGATATGAGACACCTCCAGCAGCTTTATAGGTATCTCGGGGGGGCAGTGTGTCCTCGTAACTGGAATTTACGGGGTTCAGCTCTGGAGAAGACACTTTAAATACCCTTCAAAGTTTGTACATTTAAGTGTATCCTGCACTATTGTAGCGCGCATGAGTCTGAGGCCTTGACTGAAGTGGAGTACAGAAAGAACTCAGACTTGGTTTCAGGTAGACAGGTGCTATTTTTAACCCTTTAACTGTCAAAGGGGCTAAACATGAACTGTAACACTTAAAGCGGAGTCTGCAGGTGGAGCCAGAGAAGATGCCCTGTTACTAGGCGTCCTAGGAAGGTCTCCATTCCCTTTAGCCCAGTGACCAGTCCAAAACCTATTATTTGGGGCATGGTATGCTGGCCAATGTCACCTAACTCCCGTGGCCTTTTTTTGAGGACTTTCTTATTAACCCCTGGGAATTTTGGAGCGTTCCCATCAGAGATGAATAAATAAATAACCGTTTTTGTCCTTTCCTGTGTTTGCCTCCTTAGCGGTATTTCACATTCTGTACTTTCCGAAATGCAGACGATTGAACAAGAAGCCCCCAAAAATGCAAAACCGAAAAAACTTTACCAAGAAGAGGAACCTGAAGATTTATTTTTTAGTGCGTCGCGGTCACGGTGAGAAATATAAATTCATATTCAGTTCTGGGGTTTTATTTTTTTTTATCATTTTAAAATCGATTTGATAGCCAAGCGTTTTGATTTTTTCCCCATTTTTTTTTTTTTTTTCTCTATCGGTTTTATTCAGATATCGGGACGATCCTGCAGACCCCGTGAGCAGTTCTTTCTTCAAGTGGGAAGACAATTCTAATTCCTTCTGGAAGGAGAGTACCAACAACGATGTCGATATGATCTTGAGTTCAAAACCAACAAGTTACGATGACAGGTAAAAAAATTCTGGGATTTCGCTGTCTGTATTTGGGTCATATTGTGGGATGACAAGGTAACTGATGACGCCTAGTTAAGAAAAGCATCAGTGTAAAATGCTAATTATTAAACTATTTGGATTATGTAAAGTTTGCTTTGTATAGCTGAGCTTTGTGGCTGATAATGTAGCTTTGTGTGCTAAGGCAGGGGTGCGCACACTTTTTAGTCTGCACCCCACCCCCCTGCCTGCTGTCCGCCACTGTTCGTGCCCCTGCCTGCTTCTCTACCTTTTTTGTCTGGCGTCATCTGACATCACAACGTCATGTGATGCCGCCGAAGACATGGTAAGTGAGGCATACAGAGGCCTTGCGCGCTCCCCTGGCATTTAATTTAAATACTTTGGGGAAGAGCATGGGGCCTCTGTACACATCCAGTTTGCGCACCGCTGTGTTAAGGATGTACTCCCTATGCCAGTGACATTTCTGCTGTGTCCTTATCATTTTTGCTGCCTTAGCTAATGTTGTTGCCATTAATAAACTGGATCAATTGGTATTTTGAAACCCTCGATTTTAATTTAAAAGCAACCAATGAATTCCAACCCTTTTTAGCTACATGTGCAACATCATCTGTTTTGCTGATGAATTTGCAGTGCATGTAAATGAATATTCGCATTTTCTGTATTTCTGTGCAAGTATCTGACAGCTCTGCTGCCTCTCAAATCAGCATTACACATATAGAATGTGTAACAGGGGTGGGCAATGCCAGTCCTCAAGGGCCACCAACAGGTCAGGTTTTCAGGATATCCCTGTTTCAGAACAGGTGGCTCAATTGGTCCCTGCTTCAGCACAGGTGGCTCAATCAGTGGCTCAGTCTTCGACTTGAGGACTGGCGTTGCCCACACCTGGTCCAATACCATCATCTGTTATTTCTAGACCTGCCACCCGTCGTAAACATGACATGGAGCCCACCCCGACCACAGATGACGCTCAAAGAAAATTTGGGAACGCAAAGTCCATTTCATCAGACATGTTCTTTGGGAAACAAGATAACACTGATGTGAGTATTTTGAGACATATTATGGATTTGTGACTTATTTGTATTTTGCATTTCAGCACCATTCATTCACACCTATAAGGACACAAATAAGTCCAGTTTGTTTTCTGCAGAATTACTTTTTTTCCTTTGCACACGGATCTTTTCAGACTTGCTTCACCTGCTGCAGTAGTTTTTCTCTTTCCCCTTGCTTTTTCTTGCATATTCTGACACCAGAATGACCCCGCTGTTACCGCCGTACTTATCTGTTCTAACTAAAGCACCATGGGCGGCGTGTTGAGTGGATCTGATTTATCTGTTCCGAAAGTTTATATTTAAAATCTGCCTGTATAGCAAATGGAAACTGTAGAGGTGGTGTGACGTGGGTTTAAATGATTTCTCTTTCAACTTAAGTATCACACAGCCTTTATAATATGTTTTATTTTATTTAAATCTCATCACTCTTATCTTTTAAAGGATGTGGCTGCTCAGGAGCTAATTTAGTTCTGAAATTATTATTTAATTCAGTATTTCATTGGCATTTGGAACTTACATTTTTATGCCTGGCTTTAATATTCCAGTCCTGTGTAGTAATAATAATAAAAAATAATAAATAACACAGTCCTTCATAGCAGCATTGTCATTGTACAAAGCCTAGCACTTCCATGTTACAATTCAGGATAGCAGGACTAGGGATCATGTTCTTAGTACACCAATTATTACATTACAACCAGTTAACTTATCGCTAAATTGTCTCCCCAATCAGGCAGGGCACTACAATGCGTTTCCTATTGCTTTGTCAGCTGGCTTTCAGCGTTAGAAGTGAGAGGAATGAACCTCAGTGTGTGGCGCTACTAGCCCGGTAGAAAGGCGTGCATCACGCGGAGGCACCCACTTTAACCCTTAGTATACCGGAGTCCTGAGTATAAAGCGAAGAGCTGTAGCTGTAACTCATAAATTCTCATAAGCAATCACATAGATTAGGGAAAAGTTGACCACGGCAATGATGAGGTCCCCCGACGGGAACCAGCAGACCCCCGCAATGCCAAACCAAGAGGTTTCTCTTTTTAAATAGGCATGTTTCAATAAAGTTTTTGTTATTTTTTCCATTGGCCTCCAGTTCCACACTTTTTGCTGTGCTCTCAGTTCCTCTTATTCTTTATCCGGTTTTCAGCGTTACTGTGCGCTCCAAATTTATAGCGTTTTTATTGCAATATGGGGAAAAATGAGGTTGGCGGGGCACAGACTGAATGCAAGACCAATAAATACAAAAATATTTATTAAAGCATAGACTTGCACGACAGGAAAACTCTTGCGCGTTTCGTTCACCTCGGCCCCTTTCTCAGAGTATTTATTTATGGCAATGTAAACCTTTTTCAGTACGAAACAAGAACTCGGTTGGAGAGGCTTTCGGGCAATTCCGCCATAAGCTCCGCGGACCTGTTCGATGAACAGAAGAAAGAGCCCGGAGGTAATGTGAAAATGTATACACTTCAATTCTGCCCCATAATACCGGCCCTGAGAAACATGGTTATTAATCCTTTATGTAGCACATTTCACAACCACATGGGTTCATTTTTATGACCTTTTATCTTTGACACTTGTTGTAAATTTAAAAATGCATGTTAATAATAGCATGTTCTTGTATAGCGCTGCTAATTGTATGCAGCGCTTTACAGAGGCGTTTTGCAGGTACAGGTCCCTGCCCCGTAGAGCTCACAATCTATGTTTTTGGTGCCCGAGGCACAGGGAGATAAAGTGACTTGCCCAAGGTCACAAGGAGCCGACACTGGGAATTGAACCAGGCTCCCCCGTAGAAATCTCAGTGTCAGTCAGTGTCTTTACTCAGTGAGCCGCTCCTTCGTCCTTCGTCATGTTGCTGTAATGTGTTGACCGGTTGTCCCTAGTTTAACATGTCATATTTGGCGACGTTTGAGATGTGGTCGGGTGAAATAATGAATCCTTGAACCCAGGGGGTGGGCAAATCCAGTCCTCAAGGGCCCCCAACAGGTCAGGTTTTCAGGATACCCCTGCTTCAGCATAGGTAGCTCAATCCCCATTGTACCACGCTGCGCAATTTGTTGGCTCTTTGTAAATAAACAATCGTCTCCAAATTGTATTGTAATCAAAAGACCCGGTGTTAATTTAAAGATGCATCTATTACAAATGTCTTTTTTTAAAGTTTTTGTGTTTATATTTTAAGCTAATTACACTCTTACCAAAGTCCTGCCTTCAGCTCCTGACATGGCAAACTTCAAACAGGGGGTGAAATCCGTAGCTGGGAGACTGTCTGTTCTTGCCAACGGTGTTATGACTTCTATTCAGGTTAGTACAGTAATTTGGGGTCTTGTCATGCAAACTGAAGCTCTATTTGAAGCTATTCCTTTTACAGATACCTGTTGATACCCAAGCTATTGGTGTGGTTGACTCTCTCCATAACATAAGCTAATGCTGTATGCTTCTTATATACTTATTACAGTACATACAACTATAACGTGTGACCACATTCACGTCTGACAGATCTGCAACCCTGTCTTCCCCATTATCTCTTGGCAAACATTGCTTCCACTGCAGCCAGGGATTCTGGGTAATGGCATGCAAATCAGCACAGTGTCACTCTTTACTTATCCATTTTGACATTGGACCCCTATAATCTTATGCCTGCCGCATTACACCGCGTTTCAGCACAGCCTGGGTGAAAGAAGTGCAGAGCCGGTGACCCTACTCACACCTATAGAATTATTAGAGTATTTATATACTCAACAACCAAGTGTTTCATATCATTTTGTTGTTTGATACCAATGTCTTTAAATGTCAATCTTTTAGTTGTAGTATTGTTTATTTTACAGGACCGATATGGATCTTAACTGGTAATGTCGACACAACCGATGTTAAAACGAGAGAAGAGCCTGGTTTATACCGGGGAAGAAGCATTAAGGACGCATGGGATATCTGGATTTGTTTCCTTCCTGCATACATTATGCATTTGCAAGACATTTGTGTCTGAATAACCCTACTTGTGTATAAACTAAAAAAAACAATCTTTGGCAAATAACCTGCTTTGTGCATACATGGAACTTGCTTCTTTCCCGTTTCTGTCGAAACACCAAAGAAAGTGCCCTATAATTATGGTGGCATTTAATTTCCATTTCCTTCAGTTCTACTTCCATGACCTGGATATACCTGCAGCTGGTGTAAGCAATGCTCTGCAAGTCTTTGGTTATAATCAGATAAAATACTCTTTAAATTGAGTGAAATCTTTGATAGTAACCAAACTTGTGCACAAAATCTAAACAATACTCAGGTATGCAGATATAACTGAATTTAGCTTTACTTATATATATATATAAAAAAAAAAATATATATATATACCGGTTTAGACCGTTATTTGAATGATGATGTTGCCTTGTTGAGTAAGGTCACGGTCTCCATAATTACTCAGTACTCTCCTAGATCTTGAAGTAGCATCGTTTTGGTATGTGATGAGCAATAATTTGCCATTGTGAGCATTTAACATGGAATGAACATGTTCTAGTCCAAAACTCCTGTTTCATATACATATCATCCTAAAGTGTCTCTTGCCTTGTTAAAAGAGGGTCACGTTTTAACGAAACATTGAATTTGGCTGTGCTAAAAACTTCACGGCCATGATATTCCCCAGGCCTGACATTGTCAGTTGGAGCAGTTTTCCAGGAGTGTAAATGCTTGTGCCTCACTTACATTGCTCAATCTTTAACTATCCAACAGAAACCTAGATATGTTCACCCGCAATTCCTCAGGATATTTTGAAGTAGTCATTTTATTTTCTTTAGACATCGTTTAATCTGATTTTAATCTGGCTGCAAAACCACTACTTCCCACGAGAAATAGCAGCCACGTTGTACCCTACTGGAAAATTTGAAATGAAGGCCCAATATCTTCTCTAGATTGCAATAGTAAAAGAAAAGAAAAAATCATAAGTAAAGGCAGTCTCCATAGATCAGTGTTTGTTGTAATGTTTTGGAGTTAAGGAACCCTATAATTATATTGTGAAATTGTAAGGAACCCAAACCCTCTCTAATAGCACGCCTGGGATCCGATAAATACATTCTTCTGTATTTGGTACAATTTTCAAATTGCCAGAAAATTGCAGAGAACCCTTTTAGGTGTGGTCGGGGGAACCCAAGGGCTCCTAGGAACCCATGCTGAAAAACGCTATGTAGATGGTAGAAGGCTTATTAATAGTAATCGACACAACTAATATATATATCTTTAAATCTTGTAATCGCCAACATTAAATCTCCCGCACACACCTTTCAACAGACTGCTAATGGATTTGACAATTATATCTCATCAGATCGGCAGTTAAAAAAAGTCTTCATGTTTTACATTTCTTGTTCAATATTGTGTTGCCTTTACTCATACATTTACTACCATGAACATTTTGTGTGTGTGTGTGTGTGTGTGTGTGTGTGTGTGTGTGTGTGTGTGTGTGTGTGTGTGTGTTGGTTTGCGTTCGTTGCGTGCGCGTGTGCGTGTCCGTGTCCGTGTCCGTCCCAATTAGACTACAAGGGCAAAACTCACATTTACACCTCGCCTCATTGAACGAGCACCAAAAGGTTGTGGACATTTGTCAGTCGGCCACCAACTGAAAATAAGTCCCTCGCTGATTTTTTATTTTTGATGGACAATCATAAGTGTATTGTTATACTGCAAGTGTAGAATCTAAGATGTAGTTCGAGTAGTTTCTTATAAAGGGCCCTTTGCATTGGATGTACTTTTTCAAATCCAAATATTGTTATACGCAAGGCTAGCAAGTTGGGTAGTAATATAGAACATTATTTAGTTGAATTAAATATGTAATTTAACTGAATGCAGATATTTTTAACCTACGATCGTGCGTCTTTAGAAGGTTACCAGAAATTCGGTATGTCTAAAATAAAGTTGCTGTGTTTTAGACAGCGTAGCCAATATTGGCGGACTGATCTATGCAATTTTTTGTGGGAGGGGTGGGATTGAGGAAGGGGGCAGTTAGGCATTTTCTCTTGGTCTGGAAACTGGTCCTTTTTTATCTTGTATATTCTGCTAATTTGTTACATCTAAAAACAAACTAATAGAACCTTTGTAATAATTTGTATTCCATAATAAACACAAGATTGCAACATCACAGTTTGATTTTCCTTTTAAATCGCAGCTGTTTCTATTATCTCCCTCTAGTACTAAACTTTTTGAATTATTCCAATATATTGCTTATCCTGCCAGCTTTCAAGAACACTACTAACCTTTTTTTATATTGACAAACAGGTTTTTAGAAAGGCAATTTTCACATGAAGGATTTTACATTAAAATTGCATGTACAAGCCATTTACAGCTTTGCATTTGTTGGACAGTGTTGTTGTTTGCAAATGCACACGTATACGTGCAAACATGGGTACTTTGATAATGAGTAGTTTATTGCCTTACAGTATAGAATATGATCATAAGTGAAAGTCAAATAATAGACTCTGCTAGGGGAGGTCCGAAGCAAGCTTTATATACACTTTTCATAGTCTAACATTGATTAAATAGGCAGATTATGATGACACGACGCATACATTCAGTGGTTACGCAGACTATTCCCTATTCTAAGCCTTATCATTTTAAAGGTCACTAAACATTAGTAACAACTTGGTACAACAACGTATGTCGGGGTAAATTAATACAACAACAACAACGTATGTCTGGGTACATCTTATCGCTATACTTCTGTGCAACAATAGAATACGTCTTCTTGTATCAGTATAGTTCTGGGTGACAATACCCAGCTTCAGTTGGTGTGAACATAGATTCTTTGTTCCTATAATTATGGTTCAACACAGGTTTCTTTGCAGTTCCAAATATCATTTATTCTTGAGGCAGTTTACAATACCCAGCTTCAGTTGGTATAGGCAAGGACAGGTTAGCAATGGAGAACAGACTTGGGCTATACATTTTTCTGTTCTGACACCTCTACTGATAAATTATATTTATATAGTAATTCCTAGCTACTAAATTAACCTATTACTATTGAGCAGTAAAAGATTGGGAAGCTATGAGCTGCGCATGTTTTTTTTGCTTGTACAGCAGTTTCTTTTTGCTTGTACAGTTTTGTGTATTTCATCTCACTAGGAAGATTTGTTTTCTATTGAAATTACCATCTACCTAAAAGGTGTGGGATTGAATTTTTTTTAGCAACAGGTTCTCTTGGAGGGGGGGGGGGGGGGGGGGGGAAGAGAGAGAGACAAACAGACAGGAGGGGGAGGAGACACCAGGAGGGGGGTTGTGTTAGGCCTCGGCCATGTTACCTGGTTGCGTGCTGATGCGCGCTGAGGCTCAGGGACAGCGGGTGCTTTCCCTGGCCTTGCGGTTGCTTGCCCTGCGCGCCATCAGGGGGCGTGCCAGTTACGTTATGGAGCTGGTTCGCCATCATTGGGCGAACCGCTCACGTGACCGGCCCTGCGCTCCGGCAAGCGCTTGATTTTTAAAATTACCTAAGACCTACGCTTCCGCGCGCTTGCAGCAGCGTAGGCGAGCCCTTACTAAAGCTGCTCTAATTGCGACTGTAGGGGCTCAGTGGCAAGCATGAGCGAGCGTCAGCACACTTCAGCACGCAAGCAGGTAACATGGCCGAGGCCTTAGAGAGACCAGGGGGAACCAGTGCAAATAAGTGCAGCCTGCAACCAGTGCAAATACAAATGGACACATGCAAACTACACAGGACACAAGCAGGCAAACTGCACAGGACATAGGCAGGCAGGCAGGACACACACAGAACACAGCCCCCCTCCCACATCTCTTCCAGCCCCCCCCCCCCTCATCTATTCCAGCCCCCCCTCACATCTCTCCCTGCCCCACTCACATCTCACAGGGTTGAGAGACTAGGGGGAACCAGTGCAAATACAAATTGACACATGCAAACTATACAGGACACAAGCAGGCAAACTACACAGACACAGGCAGGCAGGACACACAGAACACATCTCTCCAACCCCCCCCTCACATCTCTCCCAGCCCCCCCTCCCCACACGCGCGAGAGACATGGGGGGGGGGGGGAGTAGAGAGATCAGGGGGAACCAGTGTAAACAGAACACAGACAGGAGGCGCACAGGTAGGACACACACCAGACACAGGCAATGGCAGGAGACACACACAAGACACAGCCTCATCACCTCTCTGCTGCACACTTTTTCTCTGCTCTTTGGCCCCACCCCCAGGCTCCTGCCACCTCCTAATTGGCTGCATTACACAGCAGCAGCCAATCAGGATGGAGCAAGCTGCCCAGCCCCTTACCAGAAGCCCTGCTCTCTCCCTCCTCGCACTGTACCACCGGAGGAAATGTTAAATACAGGTGCGCAGGAACCGGTGCGAACCCGCTGAATCCCACTGGTGCCTAAAAGTATTCTAGAGCTTCCTTTATTTTATTTATTTATAAAATATTTAACCAGGAAGTAATACATTGAGAGTTACCTCTCGTTTTCAAGTACAGTATGTCCTAAGCAGATGTACTGGACTGGGCTCCATGGCAAATTACACCTACATATCTGAAATGGAGGACAGCGTTGTGGTACAACCAGGTGTTCCTGGGAGTGTGGATGAGGAGCGTAAGGAAATGCTCTAGTACCAGGCTAGTCATATAATTATATCCAGATTGTGGGAGACATGGGTGAATCCATATTCATACAAGCAATTGAATGAGTATATCTGTGAGGTCTGCTCAAAAGACAGGTAATCCCTGAAAATGGGATAAGTGAAGTTAACACCAACCCTCGATTTCATTGGGAAGGTCCACTCCAAATGAGAAATTGTTATACACACACAATCACCCACTTCAAAGACTGGATAAGACGTGCAGCTGCTGTCAAAGGATCCAAGTAGCGAAGTAAAAGTCTCGCACAGCCAAAAAAGAGCAAGAAGAGGATCCAATAAGGCAAAAAAAAATGATTTAATTGAGAATTAAGGCATAGAGAGATAGCCTCCATGGCCCCTATTTAATGTGGGGTGCAGGTTAGCATACAGTTAATGATGTGGGAACCAGGGGAGCTGAACCCCAGGGGACACTTACAGGATCCCAGATAGTTAAGAGCATTAGTCTTTTTTTTTGGGGGGGGGGGCGGGGGTTTAGGTGAAACTTTGGTGGCACCTAGTAATTTCTCATAGGACAAAATCTCCTTTCATTGGGAACGAAAATGTGTAACGGAAGTGACGTCGTGTAATAGTGCTAGCCATATGCGGGAACAAACTACATCTCCCACCATGCCTTGGGGCGGGGTATGAACCCACCACGCTTCTGTCGATCACATTTGCTCCCGTTGTAGAGGGTTTAGCGGGACCTGTGTGCAATGTGAGGGTCTCGCATGAGCAGCAGCGCCTGGGAGATGGTTGCACATTATTAACCACATGGTAACAGGACACGCAGCACAAACACACAGGGGCAAGTCGGGAAACATACACCCCGTACAGGGGAAGAAGCAGACACAAAGCGGGGCTACAGGTATCTCTACAAGCACAGATCAGCTCTGGCCACACTTTCCTGCTGCTGTTTGCACCGAGACGCAGGGCCCTCGTAGCAGTGAGAAGGAATGGCAGGCGGAGGGCCTAGGAATCCCCAGAGCTGTCATACAGAAAGTGGGGACTGTGCGGGAATATCAGCCTGGTGTTTCCCCCTCCTTGTAGTGTTGTTACTCTGTGGTATCAAAGGACTAATATATCCCATCCCCCACCTCCTGGTAGCAGCTGCCAGCTCTATGTAAGAGCATCTTTGTTTTCCCAGGAACCCAAACCCCCCCTACTGACTGCAGACGACTCCCTGCTCTGTCTGTCGCTCACTTGCTGCAAAGCTGCCTGTTGGAAGTTATCATGGGAGGGATATGTGGTTAGGGACAAATGAGACTGTATTTTTGCATGTGTAGTGCACTGCGCTCGGGTGTGTAAACTGGGGGACCCCAAAATATTCTAGGGGAAGCGCGACGGTTGCAGAGGCCCTGCGCTCTTCCGCAAGGCATTTAAATTAAATCTGATGCGTCATCTGATGCGGATGAAGGTAGCCGGGGGGGGGGGGGGGGGGCACAAAGTTTGCGCGCTCCTGATCTACACAACATTGTAATAGTGTGTTCTATAATAACCATGTTGTGAAACATGTACAGATCTATGTTAAAAACATTAGACATGTTGGAGATGTTGCAATTAGTCTGAGAATAAATAAAATGTTGTTTAAAGTTTTATTACCCAGGATATAGCAACAAAAAAATAGTTCATGTTTTTAGAAAGACAAATTACAGAACCTTCAGTGTAAAGTTTTAGAAGAAAAAAAAGATAGTTTGTTGCATTCACATACACAGGTTTGTTAAAAGCTTATGTCAATTAAGTTGCATACAAATAAACCACAGAATATTTTAAAAAAAAGATTCACAAATCATAGGCCACTTGTAAATAACATAAAAATTGTACTCTTCCGGTTTTCAGGATATCCCCGCTTCAGCACAGGTGGCTCAATCAGAGGCTCAGTCTTTGCTCAGGAACTGATTGAGGCTGGGATATCCTGAAAACCAGACCTGTTGGGGATGCTTGAGGACTGCAGTTGAGCCCCCTTGCTGTAAGGCACCTGCTGGTGCTTGCCGACCCCCAGACGGCCTATTAACTCCCAGCGCCAGAAGGGGTGTTATAGAACAGCACCGCTTAGTAAACAGGGGCTTCTGACCTCCGGGTGTTTGCCTCTGAAGTAGGTTTCAGTGGGAGGACAAGCTGCACAAACACAAACGGTCACTTTTACATGCAAATAAAAGCTGCAAGGCACAGTGTGAAAATATTCGGACTTAACTCCTTCATTACTGGAGGGGCACAAAAGCGCGGAAAAAAAAAAAAAAAAAAAAGGTTCATCAGAAAATCAACCTTCCCCCGATTCCCAATGGCAGCTTTGTGGTGTGTTACACAGCGTTATAAAGAAGCCAAACACAACATTTGCCTCTTATTATTCCCGTCATCTGATGGGATTTAAGGCCGATACGCAAAACAGTTCTGGATTTTCTCCTTTAGTTGTTGTCAATGCAATAATTTTTTTTTTAATACAAAGTCTAATCCAGACGAATAAAAATGGGCAGAGCTTCTTAAAAGGGACTGTTGTGGTATGTTCCTGTCCCCAGTAGAGGGGTACATTTGGAACAAGAGGGGAAAGAATCGAAAACACACTAATCAAACTCGTTATTGGCTGGGGGGGGGGGGGGGGGGGGATTTATAAACTTGGAGGATGTGCCCCAACAAATTGAAAAACAAAAAGAGGGGAAGTGTCGGCTCTTTTTTCTTTATAGATTACACCAGGCGCGGCCAACTCCAGTCCCCAAGAGCCACCACAGGTCAGGTTTTCAGGATATCCCTGCTTCAGCACAGGTGGCTCGATTGGTGGCTTAGTCGAAGACTGAGTCACCTGTACTGAAGCAGGGATAGCCTAAAAACCTGACCTGCAGGTGACCCTTGAGGACTGGAGTTGGCCGCGCCTGGATTACACCTCTTTACCCACTATAAGCGCAGGTTTCCGCACGGGGTGTAGCGGGTAATTCTGGCTAATGTGTAAAAGCAAAAAAATCAACATCATCTGGGAAGCGAAACTAGGAATTTCTCCTTTTCGCCTTCAATACAAATCTGGATTATTGCTGCTGAGCAGCACGGGATAAGCGGTCCCGATGTATCGTCCGTGGCGGTTCACAACGATCTGGAGCTCGTATTCTTCGACGCGCACAAGCTCTCTGGTCATCTTCTCCTGGGACTTCAGAAAGATGATGGTGTAGATGGCGAATTCAAACTCCGGACTGACGCCAATAAAGCTGCTCCCTACCGGCTTCACCATGTCCTTCCAGCTGAACTGCAGGCTCAGCACCTGGTCATCCTCGTCGGGCTGGAAGGGGAGACACATGGGAGACCCGAATAAAGTCTATGGTTGTGATGGTGAAACAATCCCACACAAATATCACCAGGAATTGAACAGCTTTAAGTAGGAAAGCACCTACCTCATTCTGCGGCCTGCTCTGCACCCACCTATGGACCTCTATGCCACTGATTTTCAACCTTTTTATTTGTTAAGGAACCCCCAACCCTCTCTAATAATGCGTCTGAGATCAGATGCATTGTAAGGAACCCCAACCTTCTCTAAGAGTGTGTCTGAGATCAGATGAATTGTAAGAAACCCCAACCCGCTCTAATAGCGCTTCTGAGATCGAATGCATTATAGGGATGCCCAACCCTCTCTAATAGCGCGTCTGAGATCAGATGCATTGTACAGAACCCCCAACCCTCTCTAATAGCGCGTCTGAGATCAGATGCATTGTACAGAACCCCCAACCCTCTCTAATAGCGCGTCTGAGATCAGATACATTGTACAGAACCCCGAACCCTCTCTAATAGCGAGTCTGAGATCAGATGCATTGTACAGAACCCCGAACCCTCTCTAATAGCGCGTCTGAGATCAGATACATTGTACAGAACCCCGAACCCTCTCTAATAGCGAGTCTGAGATCAGACGAACCCTCTCTAATAGCGCGTCTGAGATCAGATACATTGTACAGAACCCCGAACCCTCTCTAATAGCGAGTCTGAGATCAGATGCATTGTACAGAACCCCAACCCTCTCTAATAGCGCGTCTCAGATCAGATGCATTGCAAATTCTTCTGTATTTAGTACAATTGTCAAATGACCTGAAAATTGCACAGGACCTTTAGGGATGCCTGCAAAACCCAGGTAGAAAAACACTGCTCTAGACGACTTCATAACCTCCAGAGGCGAGAATGTAACCATAAGAATGCATCACTACAGGTCGCACACATTGGATGAAGTTATTGACCCTCTGCATATGTCAGGAAACAAAAGGCTGATTTACTAGATGGTTACTGGTGATGCTTCAGCTGAAAGCCTCTCTCGGGGCCCAATGACGCACATTAAATGCTTGTTTGGAAGATCGTGTTCATCGCTTTATTCACGTCCCGGGGGACCTGCCCACGGCCACATAATGGCTACAACAAGCGATCACGTCGTTGAGATTCGGAAGACTCGGGTGCCGCTGGTCTTCTGGCACACACAGGGTTAAGGGACGGTAAGACCTAACACCATTTAGTAAATCAGCGCCTGCGTGACTTCTAGTCCCAGGACAGTAACGGTGGATGCACGGTCACAAAGTCTCACCCGGCTTTTGTACTGCCGTGCCATGAAACCCTTGTAGTCAATGTGGTGATGCTTCTCCTGCAGGTAAAACTGGACCCAGTTGTGAAGTCCCATTATATCTTTGCCGCGCTTTGATTCTCCCACAAACACGTGCTCAAACCCACAGGAATCATTTCTGGGAAGGAGAGAAATACACGCGACAACTGAGTGACATCACGCGAGAACTGAATGACATCATCGCAGCATTAAAAGCAGCAGTTTGCGCTAAGCAACTTAACTTTTTTTTCTCTTTTCTTCCATTTAGCACTTTCAAAGCAATTTTATTTTTAAATTTTGAACACACACACACACCCATGTATACACACGAACACACACACACACACACACACACACACACACGGACACACAAACACACACACACACACACACACACACAAATAGAACGAGTCTTTCACCACGCATAAAAAAAAAGGGAAAATGATACATCTGCACATGAATTTGAATAAACATCACTTTCACACAGAAAAAAATGGTTATTTCTATGAGCAACCTAGGCGCATCCTATAAAATGCTCCGGGGAAAGGACTTTAGCCGCCTCTCTGCAAAACTGGTGCAATGTTTGTGCATAACGATTCCTTACGTAGAAATGTGGGGTTTTTTGCAGGAGCGCAGCGGGGAGGCGTCTGTCCGGAAACCGACACATTTATTTACCAACTGATGGGAAAAACGTACGCTTTGGTGGTCAGTTCAAATCATGGAAGCCGGGAAAACAAACGACTAACCAAGGAAATTATCCTTACTACCCCGCCATTTACTGCTGCCGAGTCTGGGAACCAACTCCCGGTATTTGTATATTCAAGCAGCTGTTCATGTTAGGAATACCCTAATATATCAGGCGTCACCTGCGTACAATAATAAGACACAAACATAACTGCCCCACACTAACCAATGTCTGCCCCCAATGTCTGCTCTCTCCACGCAGCATCAGAGGCCACTACAGTGAGAACCGCCACTCCCTGCTCCTTACTAGTACGAGTTTACCAAGGACCTGTAGATTTGGGCAACTTAGATTATGTTTTGTTTAGGGATAATAATCAATAATCTGCTGGGGAGGTAACATCTTACAGGACAGAATCTTTTGTTCTAGGTGATGGGAAGATAGAGGTGTGTTACTGCCATGCCAAAGTGTGTGTGTGTGTGTGTGTGTTCATATTAATACGTACCCTCTGCCTCCTTCTCTGGTATACAGTTGAAACCAAATGCCATACAGTTGTGACTTGAAATCTTTAATATTTGACTTTGACTGGTTTTTGCTAACCAGGTATTTGTGGGTAAGCTGCAAATGGACAATAAATACAGTATGAATGGAAAACTGTGTATTGTTTCATTTATATGAACAATGATAATAATAATAATAATAATAATAATAATAATAATAATAGCATGTTCTTGTATAGCGCTGCTAGTTTTACGTAGCGCTTTACAGAGACATTTTGCAGGCACAGGTCCCTGCCCCGTGGAGCTTACAATCTATGTTTTTGGTGCCTGAGGCACAGGGAGATAAAGTGACTTGCCCAAGGTCACAAAGAGCTGAAACCAGGAATTGAACCAGGTTCCCCTGCTTCAAACTCAGTGCCAGTCAGTGTCTTTTACTCACTGAGCCGCTCCCTCTCCCACCATACAGGACTGAGAATATCTGCTCACCTTCATGACTTCGGTTTCCAGAATGACATCAAGGAAATGGTTATTTTCTGCAATTTCCTCCGGAGTGACAACTTCTGCTACACCTGTAGACATCTCGTAGTTGTCCAGAAGAGAGATTAATGCTACGAGTAGAAAAATAAGATACAAGTTAACCCCTTGTGACATTAAATATGGCATTAAAAAAAAGGGATGGGGGAGGTTCAAAGACATCTAATGACGTGAAGCCACCTGGCAGAGCGCTGGACAAGGAGGAAGCAGGATTACAGCATGGAACCGCAGTTCTGCAAGACGACCCACCATTCATCAATCACAGGGAGAGGACAATCACAGGGAGAGGACAATCACAGGGAGAGGACAATCACAGGGAGAGGACAATCACAGGGAGAGGACAATCACAGGGAGAGGACAATCACAGGAAGGACACTCACAGGTAGAGGACAATCACATGAGAGGAGACAATCACAGGGAGAGGCCATACAGGGAAGGCACACAGGGAGAGGACAATCACAGGGAGAGGACAATCACAGGGAGAGGACAATCACAGGAGAGTCATTTATGATGAAATGCTGGAATTTACTTGAAAACATGAAGGTAACCACAGGCTATGTCAGGGGCGCTCAACTCCAGTCCTCAGGCCCCCCCAACAGGTCAGATTTTCAGGATATCCCTGCTTCAGCACAGGTGGCTCAATCACAAGCTCAGCCTTCAACTCCACCACCTGAAGCAGGGATGGATTGAGCCACCTGTGCTGAAGCTGGGATACCCTGAAAACTTGACCTGTTGGGGGGGGGGGGGGGGGGTGGGGGGAGGGGGTTGAGCACCCCATGACAATGTGATACCAGGTGTGCATTCGTCAAGCACCCACCTACATAGTGACACGTAAAAGACCCCTTCAGCCCTGTCTATAGTGACACGTAGAAGACCCCTTCAGCCCTGTCTATAGTGACACGTAAGACCCCTCCAGCCCTGTCTATAGTGACACGTAAAAGACCCCTTCAGCCCTGTCTATAGTGACACGTATTTCATCTCACTAGGAAATTTGTTTTCTATTGAAATTACCATCTACCTAAAAGGTGGGATTGAATTTTTTTTATGCAACAGGTTCTCGCTGGAGGGGGGGGGGGGGGGGGGAGGAAGAGATGAGAGACAACAGACTAGGGGGAGGACAACCATAGGGGGGTTGTGTAGCCTCGCCATTGTTACCTGTTGCGTGCTGATGCGCGCTGAGGCTCGGACACGCGTGGTGCTTTGCGCCTGGCCCTTGCGTTGCTTTTCCCTGCGCGCCATCAGGGGGCTTGCCAGTTACGTTATGGAGCTTGGTTCGCCATCATTTGGGCGAACCCTCTCACGTGACCGGCCCTGCCTCCCGGCAAGCGCTTGATTTTTAAAATTACCTAAGAACCTACGCTTCCGCGCGCTTGCAGCAGCGTATGCGAGCCATTACTAAAGCTGCTTCTACTAATTGCGACTGTAGGGGCTCAGTGGCAAGCATGAGCGAGCGTCAGCACACTTCAGCACTGCAATGCAGGTAACATGGCCGAGCCTTAGAGGACCAGGTGGAACCAGTGCAATACTTTGCAAGCCTGCAACCAGTGCAATACAAATGGACACATGCAAACTACACATGACACAAGCAGGCAAACTGCACAGGCACATATGGCTGGCAGGCAGGACACACACAGAACACAGCCCCCTCCCACATCTCTTCCACCAGCCCCCCCCCCCTCATCTATTCCACCCCCCCCTCACCTCTCCTCCCTGCCCACTCAAATCTCACAGGTTTGAGAGAACTTGGTAGCCATGCAAATACAAATTGACACATCAAACTAACATACACCAGCAGGCAAACTACACAGACACGGCAGGCAGGACACACAGAACACATCTCTCCAACCCCCCCCTCACATCCTCTCCCACCCCTCTCTCCGCCCCCCTCACATCTCTCCACCCCCCCCCCCCCCCCCCCTCACATCTCTCCCTGACCCCCCTCACATCTCTCCCTGACCTCACATCTCACAAGGGTGAGAGACATGGGGGGGGGGGAGTAGAGAGATCAGTGAACCAGTGTAAACAGAACACAGACAGGAGGCCACAGGTAGACACACACCCCAGACACGTCATGGCAGGAGACACACACAAACACAGCCTCATCACCTCTCTGCGGCACACTTTTTTCTCTGCTCTTTGGCCCCACCCCCAGGCTCCTGCCACTCCTAATGGTCTGCATTACAACAGCAGCAGCCAATCAGGATGGAGCAAGCTGCCCAGACCCCTTACCAGAACCCTGCTCTCTCCCTCCTCGCACTGTACCACCACACCGGAGGAATTGTAAATACAGGTGCGTCAGGAACCGGTGCGAACCCGCTGAATCCCACTGGTGGCCGTAAAGTATTCTAGAGCTTCCTTTATTTTATTTATTTTTATAAAATATTTAACCAGGAAGTAATACATTGAGATTACGCTCTCGTTTTCAAGTACATATGTCCTAAGCAGATGTACTGGACTGGGCTCCATGGCAAATGTCACCTACATATCGGAAATGAGGACAACGTTGTGGTACAACCAGGTGTTCCTGGAGTGGATGAGGACGTAAGGAAATGGCTCTATACCCTAGCTATCTATATTATATCCAGATTGTGGGAGCACATGGTGAATCCATATTCATACAAGCAATTGAATGATATATCTGTGAGGTCTTGCTACAAAAGACACGGTAATCCCCTGAAAATGGGATATGAATTTAACACCAAACCCTCGATTTCATTGGGAAGGTCCACCCTCCAATGAAAATTGTTATACACACACAATCACCCACTTCAAAACTGGATAAGACCTGTCAGCTGCTGTCAAAGATCCAAGTAGCGAAGTAAAAGTCTCGCACAGCGCAAAAAGAGCAAGAAGAGGATCCAATAAGGCAAAAAAAAATGATTTAATTGAGAATTAAGGCATAGAGAGATAGCCTCCATGGCCCCTATTTAATGTGGGGTGCAGTTAGCATACATTTAATGATGTGGAACCAGGGGAGCTGAACCCCAGGGGACACTTACGGATCCCAGATAGTTAAGAGCATTAGTCTTTTTTTTTTGGGGGGGGGCGTGGGGTTTATTTAAACTTGGTGGCACCTAGTAATTTCTCATAGGCAAAATCTCCTTTCATTGGGAACGAAAATGTTAACGTGAAGTGACGTCGTGTAATATGCTAGCCATATGCGGGAACAAACTACATCTCCCACCATGCCTTGGGGGCGGGTATGAACCCACCACGCTTCTGTCGATCACATTTGCTCCCGTTGTGAGGGTTTAGCGGGACCTGTGTGCAATGTGAGGGTCTCGCATGAGCAGCAGCGCCTGGGAGATGGTTGCACATTATTAACCACATGGTAACAGGGACACGCAGCACAAACCCACAGGGGCAATTCGGGAAACATACACCCCGTAAGGGAGAAGCAGACACAAAGCGGGGCTACAGGTATCTCTACAAGCACAGATCAGTCTCTGGCCACACTTTCCTGCTGCTGTTTGCACCGAGACGCAGGGCCCTCTAGCAGTGGAGAAGGAATGCAGGCGGGCCTATGATCCCCAGAGCTGTCATACAGAAAGTGGGACTGTGCGGGAATATCAGCCTGTTTCCCCCTCCTTGTATGTTGTTATCTCTGTGGTAATCAAGGACTATTATATCCCATCCCCCACCTCCGGTAGCAGCTGCCAGCTCTATGTTAAGAGCATCTTTTTTCCCGGAACCCAAACCCCCCCTACTGACTGGCAGACGACTCCTCTCTGTCGCGTCGCTTCACTTGCTGCAAAGCTGCCTGTTGGGAAATTTATCATGGGAGGGATATGGTGGTTAGGGACAATGGACTGTATTTTTGCAATGTGTAGTGCACTGCGCTCGGGTTGTAAACTGGGGGACCCCAAATATTCTAGGGGAAGCGCGACGGTTCAGAGCCCTGCGCCTTCCGCAAGGCATTTAAATTAATCTGATGCGTCTCTGATCGGATGAAGTAGCCGGGGGGGGGGGGAGCACAAAGTTGCGCGCACCTCCTGATTACACAACATGTAATAGTGTGTTTCTATAATAACCATGGTGTGAAACAGGTACACTATCTATGTTAAAAATTAGACATGTTGGATGTTGCAATTAGTCTGGAAATAAATAAATTTGTTTAAAGTTTTATTACCCAGATATAGCAACAAAACATAGTTCATGGTTTTTTAGAAGACAAATCAGAACCTTCAGTGTAAAGTTTTAGAAGAAAAAAGATAGTTTGTTGCATTCACATACACAGGTTTTGTTAAAAGCTTATGTCTAATTAAGTTTGCATACAAATAACCACAGATATTTTAAATAAAAAAGATTCACAAATCATAGGCCACTTGTTAAATAACATAAAATTGTACTCTTCTTTCCGGTTTTCAGATTCCCCGCTTCAGCACAGGTGGCTCAATCAGAGAGCTCAGTCTTTGCTCAGGAACTGATTGAGGGCTGGGATTCCTGAAAACCAGACCTGTTGGGATGCTTGATGACTGCTTTGAGCCCCCTTGCTGTAACTGCACCTGCTGTTGCTTGCCGACCCCCAGACGGCCTATTAACATCCCAGCGCCAGAAGGGGTGTTATAGAACAGCACCGCTTAGTACAACAGGGGCTTTCTGACCTCCAGTGTGTTTGCCTCTGAAGTAGGTTTCTAGTGGGAGGACAAGCTGCACACACACAAACGGTCACTTTTACATGCAAATAAAAGCTGGCAAGGCACAGTGTAAAATATTCGGACGTAACCTCCTTCATTACTGGAGGGGCACAAGCGCGGAAAAAAAAAAAAAAAAAAAAAGGTCATCAGAAAAATCAACCTTCCCCCGATTCCCAATGGCAGCTTTGGGTGTGTTACACAACACAGCGTTTAATAAAGAAGCCAAACACACATTTGCCTCTATTATTCCCGTCATCTGTGGGATTTAAGGGCCGATAGCGCAAAACAGTTTGCTGGATTTTCTCCTTTAGTTTTGTTGTCATGCATAATTTTTTTTTTAATACAAAGTCTAATCCGACGAATAAATGGGCAGAGCTTCTTAAAAGGGACTTTTATGTATGTTCCTGTCCCCAGTAGAGGGTACATTTGGACCAAGGGAAAGAATCGAACACACTAATCAATCTTATGGCTGGGGGGGGGCGAGGGGGGAAGAGTTATAGATCTGATGACTTTTCCCCACACAATTAAAATACAAAAAGGAGGAAGTGTCGGCTCTTTTTTCTTTATAAGATTACACCAGGCCCCGGCCAACTCCAGTCCCCAAGAGCCACCACAGTCAGGTTTCAGGATATCCTCTTCATCAAGGTGGCTCGATTGGTGGCTTAGTCGAAGACTGAGTCACCTTTACTGAAGCAGGGATAGCCTAAAAACCTGACCGCAGGTGACCCTTGAGGACTGGAGTTGGCCGCGCCTGGATTACACCTCTTTACCCACTATAAGCGCAGGTTTCCGCACGGGTGTGTAGCGGGTAATCTGGCTAATTTGTAAAAGCAAAAAAATCAACATCATCTGGGAAGCGAAACTAGGAATTTCTCTCTTTTCGCCTTCAATACAAATCTGGATTATTGCTGCTGAGCAGCACGGATAAGCGGTCCCGATGTATCCGTCTTGGCGGTTCACAACGATCTTGGAGCTCGTATTCTTCGACGCGCACAAGCTCTCTGGTCATCCTCCTGGACTTTCAGAAAGATGATGGTGTAGATGGCGAATTCAAACTCCGGACTGACGCCAATAAAGCTGCTCCCTACCGGCTTCACCATGTCCTTCTCCACTGACTGCGGCTCAGCACCTGGTTCATCCTCGTCGGGCTGGAAGGGGAGACACAGGGAGACCCGAAAAAGTCTATGGTTGTGATGGTGAAACAATCCCACACAAATATCACCAGGAATTGAACAGCTTTAAGTAGGAAGCACCTACCTCCCCTGCGGCCTGCTCTGCACCCACCTAGGACCTCTATGCCACTGATTTTCAAACCTTTTTATTTGTTAAGGAACCCCCAACCCTCTCTAATAATGCGTCTGAGATCAGATGCATTGTAAGGAACCCACCTTCTCTAAGAGTGTGTCTGAGATCAGATGAATTGTAAGAAACCCCACCCGCTCTAATAGCGCTTCTTGAGATCGAATGCATTATAGGGATCAAACCCTCTCTAATAGCGCGTCTGAGATTCAGATGCATTGTACAGACCCCCAACCCTCTCTAATAGCGCGTCTGAGATCAGATGCATTGTAAGAACCCCCAACCCTCTCTAATAGCGCGTCTGAGATCAGATACATTGTACAGAACCCCGAACCCCTCTCTAATATCGAGTCGGAGATCAGATGCATTGTACAGAACCCCGAACCTCTCTAATAGCGCGTCTGAGATCAGATACATTGTACAGAACCCCGAACCCTCTCTAATAGCGAGTCTGAGATCAGATTCATTGTAACAAACCCCGAACCCTCTCTAATAGCGCGTCTGATCAGATACAACATTGTACAGAACCCCGAACCCTCTTAATAGCGAGTCTGAATCAGATGCATTGTACAGAACCCCAACCCTCTCTAATGCGCGTCTCAGATCAGATGCATTGCAAATTCTTCTGTATTTAGTACAATTGTCAAATGACCTGAAAATTGCACAGTGACCTTTATGATGCCTGCAAAACCCAGGTAGAAAAAACTACTGCTCTAGACGACTTCATAACCTCCAGAGGCGAAATGTAACCATAAGAATGCATCACTACAGGTCGCACACATTGGATGAAGTTATTGACCCTCTGCATATGTCAGAACCAAAGGCTGATTTACTAGATGGTTCCACTGTGGATGCTTCAGCTGAAAGCCTCTCTCGGGACCCAATGACGCACATTAATGCTTGTTTGGAAGATCGTGTTCATCGCTTTATTCACTAGGGGGGACCTGCCCACGGCCCCATATGTCTACAACAAGCTGATCACGTCGTTGATATTCGGAAGACTCGGTTGCCGCTGGTCTTCTGGCCACACAGGGTTAAGGGACGGTAAGACCTAACACCATTTAGAAATCAGCGCCTGCGTGTACTTCTAGTCCCAACAGTAACGGTGGATGCAGGTCACAAAGTCTCACCCGGCTTTTGTACTGCCGTCCATGAAACCCTTGTAGTCAATGTGTGATGCTTCTCCTGCAGGTAAAACTGGACCCAGTTTGTGAAGTCCCATTATTCTTTGCCGCGCTTTGATTCTCCCACAAACACGTGCTCAAACCCACAGGAATCATTTCTGGGAAGGATGAGAAATACACGCGACAACTGAGTGACATCACCAGATGAATGACATCATCGCAGCATTAAAAGCAGCAGTTTGCGCTAAGCACTTAACTTTTTTTCTCTTTTCTTCCATTTAGCACTTTCAAAGCAATTTTATTTTAAATTTGAAACACACACACACACCCATGTAACACCAACACACAACACCACACACACACACACACACACACACACACACCCACACACACGACACACAAACACACACCACACCACACACAACACACACACAAATAGAAACAGTCTTTCACCACGCAAAAAAAAGGGAAATGATACTCTGCACATGAATTTGAATAAACATCCTTTCACACAGAAAAAAATGGTTATTTCTATGAGCAACCTAGGCGCATCCTATAAAATGCTCCGGGGAAAGGACTTTAAGCCGCCTCTCTGCAAAACTGGTGCAATGTTTGTGCATAACGATTCCTTACGTAGAAATGTGGGGTTTTTTTTGCAGGAGCGCAGCGGGGAGGCTCTGTCCGGAAACCGACACATTATTTACCACTGATGGTAAAAACGCTACGCTTTGGTGGTCAGTTCAAATCATGGAAGCCGGGAAAACAAACGACTAACCAAAAATTATCCTTCTATACCCCGCATTTACTGCTGCCGATCTGGGAACCAACTCCCGGTATTGTTATTCAAGCAAGCTGTTTCATGTTAGGAATACCCTAATATATCAGGCGTCACCTGCGTACAATAATAAGACACAAACATACTGCCCACACTACAATGTCTGCCCCCATGTCTGCTCTCTCCACGCAGCATCAGAGGCCACTACAGTGAGAACCGCCACTCCCTGCTCCTTACTAGTACGAGTTTACCAAGGACCTGTAGATTTGGGCAACTTAGATTATGTTTGTTTAGGGATAATAATCAATAATCTGCTGGGGGTAACATCTTACAGGCCAGAATCTTTTGTTCTAGGTGATGGGAAGATAGGGTGTTTACTACTGCCATGCCAAAGTTGTGGTGTGTGTGTGTGTGGTGTTCATATTAATACGTACCCTCTGCCTCCTTCTCTGGTATACAGTTGAAACCAAATGCCATACAGTTGTGACTTGAAATCTAAATTTGACTTTGACTGGTTTTTGCTAACCAGGTATTTGTGGGTAAGCTGCAAATGGACAATAAATACAGTATGAATGGAAAACTGTGTATTTTTCATTTATATGAACAATGATATAATAATAATAATAATAATAATAATAATAATATAGCAATTTCTTGTATAAGCGCTGCTAGTTTTACGTAGCGCTTTACAGAGACATTTTGCAGGCACAGGTCCCTGCCCCGTGGAGCTTACAATCTATGTTTTTGGTGCCTGAGCACAGGGAGATAAAGTGACTTGCCCAGGTCACAAAGAGCTGAAACCAGGAATTGAACCAGTTCCCCTGCTTAAAAACTCAGTGCCAGTCAGTGTCTTTTACTCACTGAGGCCTCCCTCTCCCACACATACAGGACCTTAAATATCTGCTCACCTTCATGACTTCGGTTTCCAGAATGACATCAAGGAAATGGTTATTTTCTGCAATTTCCTCCGGAGTGACAACTTCTGCTCTACACCTGTAGACATCTCGTAGTTGTCCAGAAGAGAGATTAATGCTACGAGATGAAAAATAAGATACAAGTTACCCCCTTGTGACATTAAATATGGCATTAAAAAAAAGGGATGGGGGAGTTCAAAGACATCTAATGACGTGAAGCCACCTGGCAGAGCGCTGGACAAGGAGGAAGCAGGATTACAAGCATGGACCGCAGTTCTGCAAGACGACCCCCATTCATCAATCACAGGGAGAGACAATCACAGGTGAAGGACAATCACAGGGAGAGGACAATCACAGGGAGAGGACAATCACAGGAGAGGACAATCACAGGGAGAGACAATCACAGGGAGAGGACAATCACAGGGAGAGGACAATCACAGGGAGAGGACATCACAGGAAGGACATCACAGGAGAGGACAATCACAGGAGGACAATCACAGGAGAGGCAACACAGGGAGAGACAATCACAGGAGAGGAATCACAGGGAGAGGACAATCACAGGAGAGTCAGATTTATGATGAAATGCTGGAATTTACTTGAAAACATGAAGGTAACCACAGCTATTCAGGGGCGCTCAACTCCAGTCCTCAGCCCCCCCCAACAGTCAGATTTTCGATATCCCTGCTTAGCACAGGTGGCTCAATCACAAGCTCAGCCTTCAACTCCACCACCTGAAGCAGGGATGGATTGAGCCACCTGTGCTGAAGCTGGGATACCCTGAAACTTGACCTGTTGGGGGGTGGGGGGTGGGGGGGGTGGGGGAGGGGGTTTGAGCACCCCATACAATGTGATACCAGGTGGGTTGCATTCGTCAAGCACCCCCCTACA